>JAFIDM010012231.1:49196590-49222892 GCA_023159025.1 Thereuonema tuberculata | reverse complement strand
TGGGACCGTCCCATTCACACAGACAAAACTATACATCACAACAGACCTGACATTACACTTGTTGATGAGGTCAACAAACAGACCTATCTCATTGATATTGCAGTTCCCATCAGCAAGAACATGCAGAAAACTCACGGTGAAAAGATAAGTAAATACACAGACCTGGCACACGAGCTCCAGAAGCAGTGGAGGCAGGACCGAGTACATGATGTACCCATCATCCTGTCCGCTACTGGTCTGGTGCCTCACACATTGCATCACAGCCTCAGCATACTAGGACTTCATAAAAACACTTATGCACAACTCCAGAAGGCTGTGGTACTCAACACAACACGCATAGTTCGGAAATTTATGGACATGGATCACAGAGGAACAGCAACTCATTGAACACTTACCCTGCATGTCCTTCCATGAGATTACTCTCGCAGACATACAGACAACACTAAAACATGCACACAACTGGAAGGCTCCTGGTGCAGACGGAGTCCAGAACTTCTGGATCAAGAGGTTCACGTCCCTGCATAGAAAACTAGCGCTTACACTCACTGACATAATCCAACATCCAGAACATATGCCTCCTTTCCTCACACAGGGTGTCACATACCTACAGAGCAAGAACACTGAAACAGCGCAACCTGCAAACTACCGCCCAATCACTTGCCTCCCCACACTTTACAAACTCCTCACCTCCTGCCTCGCAGACAAGATCTATATACACATCGAGACATATAACATTCTTTCCGAACAGCAGAAGGGCTGTCGCAGGAATTCCCAGGGTTGTAAGGAGCAACTCCTTATTGACTCTGTAATCCTGCGCCAGGCACGCGCCAAGAATAGGAGCTTACATATCGCATACATCGATTACAAGAAGGCATTTGATTCTGTCCCTCATTCCGGGCTCCTACACACTCTTCATATCTACAAAATACACCCCAAGATCACGGCATTCTTAGCTGCCACGATAAAGAGTTGGAACACATCATTACACCTACGCACCTCTAACACCTCCATCACTACAGATCCCATTCCCATAAGGAGAGGTATTTTCCAGGGAGACTCCTTGAGTCCTCTTTGGTTCTGCCTCGCCTTGAATCCATTGAGCCATATACTAGATAACACAAAACACGGTTATAGGCTTACCACAGGCACTGTGACACCATATAAAATCACACACTTACTCTACATGGATGACATTAAACTCTATGCCACAAACAATGCACAACTTACTAATTTACTACAAGCCACCACACAGTTCACCAAAGACATTGGGATGGAATTTGGAATTGACAAATGCCGCAAGTTACACATAATACGTGGGAAGACTTCGAATTTGGAGGGTTTTGAACTGGACCATGGTTTGGCCATCCAATCCATGGAAGAGGGAGAGACCTACAAGTACCTGGGCTTCCAGCAAGCGCGCGTCATTGACAACGCAAACATCAAAAATGCACTGAAGAACACATACCTTGCTCGAGTTCACAAAATCCTCAAAACACAACTCAACGCCAGAAATAAAATTAAAGCTATCAACACTTTCGCCGTTCCCACACTAACATATTCGTTCGGCATAATTCCATGGACAAACACCAAACTCGAAGCACTACAACGCGCAACACGCACTACATTCACGAAACACAACATGCACCACCCCAAGTCCGCTACGGAAAGGATGACTCTTCCCCGCAAGGAGGGAGGCCGAGGACTCATCAACCTCATTACCCTACACGAAAAACAAGTACATATACTTAGGGAACATTTCCACCAAAGAGCAGAAGACTCCTCACTTCACTCAGCCATTGTCAAGGCTGACACACACCTCACACCCCTGAACCTCGAAAACTCTTCTCCAACACTCACCACCCCTGACACCCACACTCAGCAGCTACGTGAATCATGGGCTCGTAAGGAACTCCATGGCAGACATCATCACGAACTCAGCCAGCCTCATGTCGACATGGAAGCGTCGAACAGATGGCTGACGAGTGGTGAGCTGTTTGGGTAGACCGAAGGGTTCATGATCGCAATACAGGACCAAGTCATCTCCACAAGCAACTACAAGAAACACATTCTACACGATGCAAACACACATGACGACAAATGCAGGAAATGCCACACTACGCATGAGACGATCGACCACGTAATATCAGGCTGTCCCCTTCTCTCTCAAACAGACTACCTCTACAGACACAATCAGGTAGCCTCGATCGTTCATCAACAACTAGCACACAAACATTCACTTATTAAGAGCACGGTCCCGTACTACAAGTACATACCACAAAGCCTATTAGAGAAACCCTCATATAAACTATACTGGGACCGCCCCATTCACACCGACAAAACCATACATCACAACAGACCAGACATCACACTAGTTGATAAGGTCAACAAACAGACCTATCTAATTGATATTGCAGTGCCTATCAGCAAGAACATGCAGAAAACTCACGCAGACAAGATCAGTAAATATACTGATCTAGCACACTAGTTCCAGAAGCAGTGGAGGCAGGATCGAGTACGTGTTGTACCCATCGTTCTGTCTGCCACTGGTCTGGTGCCTCACACATTGCACCACAGTCTCAGCACACTATGACTTCACAAAAACACTTATGCAAACTGCAAAAGGCTGTGGTACTCAACACTACACGCATAGTTAGGAAATTTATGGACACAACCACACATCCCTAATCATTCTCGCACACGTCTTTACACTTGGCAGTATGTGCTTTGGTCCTTGACCCGCAATATTATTTTTGCTGGGGAAATCCAAGGTTTGAAACATACAAACATAATAATAATAACAATAACAGATGGCTGACGAGTAGTGAGCTGTTTGGGGAAACCGAAGGGTTCATGATCGCGAAACCGGACCATGGCTTCCCCACAAGAAACTACAAGAAGCACATTCTACACGACACAAACACACATGACTACAGATGCAGCAAATGCCACACTACGTATGAGACGATCGACCATATAATATCAGGCTGTCCACTTCTCTCCCAAACAGACAAACTCTATCGACACAATCAAATAATGTCGATCGTCCATCAAAAGCTTACACACAAACACTCACTTATGAAGACCATGGTCCCGTACTGCAAGTACACACCACAAAACGTATTAGAGTCATCCTCACATAATCTGTACTGGACAGCTGCATTCACACAGACAAAACCATACATCACAACAGAGCAGACATTAAAGTTGTTGATAAGGTCAACAAACAAGCCTATCTCATTGATATTGCACTGCCAATCAGCAAAAACATGCAGAAAACTCACGCAGACAAGTTGATTAATTACATCGACATAGCAGACGAGCTCCAGAAGACAGAACCGAGTACATATTGTACCCATCGTCAATCCCGCCATTGGTCTGGTGCCTCACACATTGTCACAGTCTCAGCACACTAGGAGTTCACAAAAACACTTATGCACAACTCCAGAAGAATGTGGTTTCAACGCAATACGCGTAATTAGGAAATTTATGGACACAACCACACATCCCTAATCATTCTTGCACAATTTTTTACACTTGGCAATATGTATGCTGGTCCTTGACCCGCCATGTTGTTTTTGCTGGGGAAACCCAAGGTTTGAAACTTTTACATTATAATATAAAATCAGTACTACCTAGAGACAAATGATTTCTGTCTCTATATTGTCCTTAAAGAGGGCGTAGTTCCAAAGAATATCATCCTTATTGTATTCTATTTTTTTTATAAATATTTCGCAACGCATTAAATTGCGCTACACTGCATCTTTGTATAGAAAATGCTTTCTTGCTACGTAATAAAGTAATTAAAGTTGGCATATTTGGAACATGTTGCAGCTGCAACCAATCCTATAGAAACACAAAAAGCTGTAAACATATTATTCAAAGGATGCGCTTAACGATTCTGCAAAAAAAAAAAAAAAGTTAAAAAATTGTCCGCTAGAGGGCGCTTTTTCACCTATATAAATGGAAAACAAAAACAGAATGTTCAAAAACATTTTTATTTTGCACAAACAGTATAAGACGTTTGAGCGAGTCATGTGATATTGCTCATTATGTTCGTCTTGAGAAATGTGTCATTTGCAGACGATGAACTCTACGCTCAACCGCTGACCGTAGGTAATCACCCGTGATAGTTCGTACATGTAACATAATATACTGTCTTTTAGTTTTGCTAATGTTGCAATTCCTCCAAGATGCACCATATTCTTCAGATATCCCCACAACCGAAAATCGCATGGAATTTGATCGAACATAATGACTAGGCAGTGGGAAACCATTAACTCGATCATTACCAACTTGATTTATTTTGATTTGATTTACCATTACTATTTACTTGATCATTACCAAAGTGTTGACGCAACAAGTTTGCACGAACCTTCCAACAGAGGAGGTGCACCATCTTGTATAAAAGAGGTTGAATCAAGACAGTCTTTCCTGCAGCTGGGATATCACAAAGTTCTGGAGCAGGTCACGATATCCAGGCGCAGTCATGTTCCATGGAAAAACATTTCCTGGAAAACGAGTGGATTTTCCTAGGCCCACACACGGTGCAAAGTGCCATTCAAATAAAAGTGTGCTTCATCGCTTCATAGAATGTCCGATGGCCACGATGTAGCAACTTCCACCATCACCAGAAAGGTCAATGCAAAAGTGAGTAGTTTCTCCTTGTTGCCTAGAAGCAGTTCTTGTCAGTGACTAATCTTGTATGGAAAAAAAAAAGAATTAAGTTTCTCAGCATCTTTGTAACTATGCTCTATGATGGATCTAATTGTCGTGATGCGGCTCGGATACTATCTGAATCTGCAGCATTCTCCAACGACTGCTGAACGATTGATGTGGCAATGTCTTCAATCACATGATCACCGCTGCACTTTCGTCCTCTGCCACGTTGCACACTTAAGATCCGGTTTCTTCAAATTTTTTCATCATTTTTCTCATACCTTGTGGTGACATCAATCCATGGCGTAATTTTTTATTTCTATGAAATTCACGAATCGCAGCTACAGCATTACCATGACTTTCATAAGAAAATTTGACCATCAAAGCACGTTCTTGTAAAGTCATCGTCATCCGGCTTTTGCTAATAATAGTTCTCAGTTCACACCGATTATTTATATCCCGTTCCTGTGCCTATGCAAATCAGATTGTTTTCTCTTTGCATGAAGATTAACCTTTTGCAATTGTGATGACATTTGGACCAATTTTACAATAAAAAAAAGAAACGTTACAATTAAAACCGTACTCTGTTGTTATAGCATTGCATGCTTAATGTTTTTCTACAATTATTTTCATTGTTATAGCAAAAATCGCCCTCTAGCAGACGATTTTGTAACTTTTTTTTTTTTTGGAGAATTGTTGAGCGCATCCTTTGATTAGTATGAGTACAACTTTGGGTGTCTTTCTCCGACTATTGGTTGCAACTGCAGGATGCTCTAAATAGGCCAATTTTCATTATAACCACCTTGTATATCAAAATCAGTAGGAAATTTACATGTGACATTTTAAGTCTAGAATAATCAGAATGATCGAGATTAAAGGCAGCGCGTCATATTCTAAGCATTAAAATTTATTTTTTTCTGTAAAAGTATCGTTTTCGTAATAATAACAGCGTAGATATATTTTAATTAAAAAGTCATTGTCATTAACCTTCAAATATTTGTTCTGTAGATTTGTAAAGTTAAAGATTTATCTAGGTTCCAACGACTTTTAGTTTTTTTTTTTTATTTATTTATTCGGTTGGGTTTTTTTTTAATTATTATTATAAAACATTTTTAAGTTTCATTGGAGTATTCATAATTTTTGTAAATAACAAAAAAAAAATATTTAAAAAGTTTAAATAAATGAAATGATGAATTAAAAACAAAACACAAAACGAAAAAAATAAAAAACAAAAACCTAAAAATTAAAAAACATAGATGTCTAGTTATGTTGAGAAATTTACAATTACATTAAATGCATAGCTTGTTTTCGAAATTAGTTACAAAATAATATAAATGTATTTAATTTTATGTAAACAAGCTAATCAATAGTAACTGCCAGACGCTTTTGATAATATTATAAAAGTGCTCATTAAAAAATCGCTTCAATTCAGAAATTACTCAAGCAATGAATATATAAATTGTAAATTAATAATTCACAAAATATTATATTAAACATAAGATATCTGAACAGATAAAAGTGAATAAATTAAAACAATCGGACATAAGCATTTATGCGAATAGAAATTATTACTTGTTTCTAATATAATATTTAAAAATTAGGAAATTAAATAAACATAAATGACCAACGACATTCAGTACAAAACATGTAATGAAAATTTCAGTTTCCGAATAAAAAATTTAACTATTTACATTGTACTGTTTTACTTAAGGCAAATGGGGTTTCTGTAAATAGTGAATATTTGCTGACTTGAAAACAATTTACAAGAGTGAACATTGAAAGCTGGTGGCATAGTTAATACACTGGAGATTTAGGAAACCATCTAGATTTAACAAAGCTGTGCCTAAGTACATACACTGTCCTGTGACTTTATTAGGTACACCCCTGCTGTGCGCATGAATGTCTGGACCAGTAGTGTCACAAGTTTTCAACCCGGCGGGGGCAGTGTCATGGTGGTGGGGGATGTTTTCCATGGTGGTTGGGTCCATTGATACCTCTGGTGGCACGTCAGGATACTAGAGCGTACCTAAATATCGTAGCTGACAAGTGCAACCGTACATGTTAACAGTTTATACTCATGCACATGGCTACTTCCAGCAGGATAATGCACAAAGCCCGCATCGCTACGGGATGGTAAAAGGATCATAACGATGACTTTCCTTGCTGCAGTGGCCCTTTCAGTCCCCGGATCTTAGCCCGATTGAAAATTTGTGGGATGAGCTGGAACGGGCTGTTCGCCCCAGGCCTACACCTCCATCAAATCTTGAGGAACTGCCTGACACTCGCATGTCTGCATGTTACACAATAATAATAACAACTTTTTCAGCATCTTGTGGAATCCATGCCTCGACGAATTCAGACTGTTTTGAGGGCTAAAGGAGGCCCAACACGCAACTAGGTAGGTGTACCTAACAAAGTGGCCGGACAGTGTATGTCAGTTTCGAGGACAGTAAGAACATACTACATTATCAAATTAAAACATAACTTAACAATTTAATGTGTTATTACTTAATGTTTTTGATCAAAATAATGAAATCTTGTTTTTGTTCAGTGAGTCACTATAATCAGTGACGCTGAAGTTCAATTATTATTAGTAATATGTTTATATATAATAATTATATTTATGTATTTCATTATAATTTATAATTTTTCATAATAATTAATAATACAGAATGTCTTCTTAGTAATATATCTATCGTCTAGACAGAGGTAAGCATTAATGATATATTTTAATTTTTAGATTGACTTTGAGATAGCAATTTATCGAAAACTTCTAACATCTTTTTTCATTAAATTTTAAAATTCTATTAACAATCTTTCTACAAATTTGTAATAACTGTAAAAGTTTTACAAAAACAAATGTTTTCAGCTCACTGGAGAAATGTAAGGAAATGCTTACAGGCCAGTTCTATCATCATCATCATTTAATGCCAAACACGAAATTAGACCAGTGTTGACCCGTTTCGGTTCCAGCAACACAGGGTCCTGAAAGCGTTTTTTGCGGGCGTCCAGATCGTTCTTGTCCCTGAGGTTTGTAGTGAAGTATTTCTTGGGGTATTCGACTTGGTGGCATTCTGGAGACATGTTGCAACCATTTATTTCTATATGTGGAAATCTTCTCCTCTAGTGGTTGTAGATTAAGTTCTTGGAGTATCTCCTCATTCCTTTTGTGATCCAATAATGTATATCCAGAAGTTCGTACTTAGATACTGTTGTCGGCATTTCCAATGTCACATTAGCTGCCCGATGCTTCCCCGTACTGCAACAAGCTCTCAGCTCTTACAATTTTTCTTTACCCCCTTTCAGTGCAAAAAAAGGCGCTAAAATTTGGTATATGTCATCTCCTTAAGATCCTGAATAAATGATAAAAATTTCAAGGGATGTTTCGATCTGACAAACCTAACCATTCCCTTGTTAGACTGGTTTAAGGAAAGCAATGCACGAAAGCACTACTTCGCAATGTGACATTGGAAATGCCGGCGACAGTACTGTACATTATTTCAGCCGGTTCTACAATAAACAATACCTTATGATTATAATATATTGAGTGGAAATTTTTAATTTCTTTAAAGTCAGGGATTTTTGTTTTATAGGGGTTCTATCGGTTATGGTTCCACCATTACATATCAGATGGGAAAGATGAATAAGTAAACTGATTCTGTTCACAAAATAGAAACATTCACAAATCTCCTTTGACATTAATGGAATTCAAGTAATCGGTAAATGAAATTTACTCGGGTTTTCTTAAATCTTAATACATGATCATCTCCGTTATTCGATTAATGAGTTTTCTTAAAAGTCTTAAAATAAAAAAAGTATTCTTTATAAATGTCTTGTCTTAGTGGCCCGTAGGGAGGCGCTAATAGGTTTCCTTCTCCAATTAAGATAATTGGACAAAATAGGGTTTATCTATCTGAGAACAAATATGAAATGCTCAACACAAAAATTAAATTTGACCTTTAGCTGTTCAAGGTGGATACTGCCCACTTACTAGAGATTGTGCAAAAGATGCAAAAATGAGATCTAGTCTTACGAAATGAACTTGGCCCTTAAATTACAACGAGTTGAATAAATGAGTTTTGCCCTTCAATCATCTGTAGTAATACTTTTAACAATGCATTGTAAATTATGCTAGGTCGCTTTGTTTTGTGTTCAAATTATGAATTGACTGTTTAACTTTAAATATAATCTTAATTTCAAGGATAATGTAATTTGAATTCAACACATATCTATTGGTTATCGTGAATTTTTGTTTGTGTTTGTATTCACACCTATTTCTTAAGAGTTACTCTAAGCTTCCTATACTCGTGTATCCAAAACCAGGTAGGAAATAATTTTCAGTAACTGTCCATGGATAAAGTTAAAGGATTCCACAAATACTATTCTCATTGTAACTCAACACCTTTGCTTTTGTGTTTCACTATCGACAAGTTATCAAGAGCTGAGCAGATAAGCATCTTACAAACGTAATTTATCTAATAAGCGGGTATCAGTTAACAACGAATTTAGAGTGGAGTCAAGATACCTCCCAGTTATTCTGTAAAATCATTGAATTCATTAACTTGAAATTAAGAAATCATGAAAAATTGCCGATCGTCCTCTAAGTAGAAACCCAAAAATATAGTAGTCTTCTAATTTAATCAGTTTCCAATAAGACAAGATCTCATCTTTTCCCTGATCTTCCTTGAAAGTTAGAAACTTACAAAACAATTTACGAAAATATAAATGGAATTAATAGGATCGATATCCATATCTTCATTTTTATTGAAAGATGATATCAAGTTTACTACAATATAAGGAATAATGACAAGCAACACATTCAAGAATGCTTTCTCAAGTTCTTAACTTATTTTGTTATGTAACAATTTTCCGCCCTTTTTTTACTGTAAGTATTCCTTATATTACACATTTCTGAAATTGAATTAAAGATGTAAATGTCAAGAGCTATGATAGCATATTTTTGGTAATCTTTATTCGTGCGATTCTTTTTACTTTAACACAGAAGAAAAATTCTGGAGAAAGAAGTGCTTTAGGCAAAACATCAACAGATTGAAAGTCAGTTTCTTGGAAGGAATTAGCATAAATTTGTGCATTGATTGTAGTTTCGAGGGTGTTAAATGAATAGATTTCCTTTCCGATCAATAAACAAGAAGAGTACAAGAAAATATGTCTATTTGGATAAAGCGTAACTAGGGATGAGACGTTTTATCATTGCAATAACACAGGTGTTCTGCCTGGAAAACTCAAATACTATCCATATGAAATATTTGCCTCAAGTATAGTGATAAATTTTTTTCTTTTTACTTTTCTAATTCTGCAGTGCTACATTCCCTGTTGGATTTAGAATAATCAGATGGCCAAAGGCTGCACAATATGTTATTTACATATTTACGAAAAGAAGTTGGTTCTTGTTTAATTTTTTATTTTAAAGTTAAAGAAGTGTTGTTGTTTTTGAATTACTGTGAAATTGAAATATAATGTATGCATAAGCAAACAAGAAGTTCATGAAAAAAGTTTCTTCTTTAAAAATTGTCTGAAATTTGTAATTTCTAATTCTTTTTGTTATTACTTTTGTTTTTCTTTCTTTAAAGTCGCAAAATATCATACAAACGAAAAGACTATATTTATTTTTAAGTTGCTGAAATATAAATTTTTCCATTTCCTGAAAAAAGAAATCGGATTAAATCCACCTTATTTTCTTCCGTTGTTTAAAATCAGATTAGCTAATCAGATTAACATTTCAACGATCAAATGTGTAAATAAGTGTTTTCTAAAAGAATTAATATGTATTGTTAGACATTGTCTCAGTTCAAATTTCTTCTCTAAGGCGATTACTAACCTTCATATGCAGATTTCTCGACACGGTCCTACATACAAAAAAAGTCAGATCGTTTCTTGTACTTTATGCACACTTAATGACGAATAATACTTAATGCCGAAGTTTATAGAAAGACTTATTCAGAGGTTCAAAGTGTTTATTGGAACAAACAGAGAAATGAGCATTGCTTTTCTAGCTAATGTTTCCTAAAAAGCATATTGAAATTAGTTTCTTTTAAGAAATATCAGGGACATGACGGAACTCGTAGAAATCAAATGTAGACAGAAAATCAAAGAATATAGAACGAGCATGAAACAGTTGTTCCAGGATGTCACTTGTAAATAATTTGGTCTCACCCATTGTTGTTATTAATAATTCAAATGCGCAGTTTGAATTTTGATGCTTTAAAAAAAATCATTGATGCCTGCGCATTGCTGGCACATGAATTTTCTCACTAATGTTTCATTGGTGAGTTTTTCATTGTGTATTTTTTTTCTTTGAGGCATCACTGCGCTTCCGATGTATTGTTCATACTAGCCTCAGTAGGAAGACCTTGTTATTTGCTGTGACTTCTCCTGGCTGATGATCGCCAACGAGCGTGAAACAGCTGTTCCAGGATGTCGCTTGCAAATAATTTGGTCTCACCCATTGTTATTAGCATAGTTTTGTTCGAATTTATTTACTATAATTATTTGATGGATTGAAGAAATCTCCTGCAGGAATTGTAATACTTTGTTTCACAAAAAAGATATATATATGAAATTTTTAACAAATGTCTTCGGAAGAAGTCAACCACTAAACATCTGTAAGTTAGGTTAAGCTTCTTGTAACAGTTTGTATGTAAATATTTTTAGAAATAATTTATTTGCATTTTTGTAGAAATTATTTATCTTTATTTATCTGTATTTTTATTAATTTTAATAGTTAACCGTTATTTATTTTAAAATATTCGTTTTCTATTTCCAAAATTACTGATGTTTTGTTTATTTTAAAATTGTTTTCCTTACAGCCGTTGAATCACTTAATTAATTTAAACTCGCAATGTTTTTATCCAATCATTCTGTATATTTTAAATTAATCTTCCAATCAAATTCTTCAATTCTTCAATGTTTTTCATGTAATAAATTAATTCAGTTCGATTTCACAATTTGAGTCGTTGTTTTTCCATCTCAATGACTCTCCCACAAAACCATTACAATATTACTAAGATATTTATTCGCAACTAAGCCTTTATACAGTATATACAGTATATTAAATTTTATACAACAAGACCTTCTGTAAATAACAAGAATTTAAGAAATGTACTTCCCTCACATTGATTTTTATTTACAATTGATTTATTTACAATTATTATAATTAATTTTTAATTAATTAATTAATTATTTATAATTTTTAACCAGCGATTTTATCATCTGATATGTTGGAAATGTACAGATTAATTGAAAGTGGGTGGCATGACTGCCGAGCACGTCGACCTGAAAGATCTATTGTGCTATCCCACGGAAAGAAGGACAGACGGAGAGAAAGACTGAGAAAGGATGGTGAGAGAAATGCAGTTGAAACGGGAGAACCCCTGGAAAACCTGCCCAGCGCGGATCGCACCATCAACGAAACCCACATGAGAACAGAAATCGGTACTCAGAGGTGAGAGGTCAGTGTCTTAGCGACATCGCCAACCGGCCTGGAAATGTACATCAGATGAATATTTTACATAAGCTATTTAAATCGTTAGAATTTGATATAACCAAAATTTTACATCGACTATTTTGATAGAAGATTATGAAAAATTTTCAAGTTCATTTCACAAAAGACAGTTCGCTTCTGTATTTGAAATTCTTTCTGTGTCAATCCTTGTCTAGAAATCATGAAACTGATAAAAATTCCCATAGAGCAGAATAGTGATCAATGGGTGAATAGTAAGCAATGGGTGTTAATTTTTTTGTAGCTAATCCACTAATTCCGGTGGTTTGGTATAACTAAAATTAATCGGAATTAAACATCTTAAATGAAAAATTTGATCCAGAAATTAAAAAAAAAATTACTTTTTGGATTCAGCAAATGTAATATCTTAGAAGCAAACGTAGTAGAATACTTCCTTTTTTTGTGATTTTCATGGGTTTCCAAAAAAATTCACAAAGAAATTTTAGGGAAAGTAGGCTTCAAATTCTTTTAAGATCTTCATTATTGCCAAAAGAATTTTTAATAAATTACATTAGATTTTTAAATACATTATTCTTTTAAAATAAAATACAAATTGTTGAATGACAAAGAATGGCAATTAATCTCGAATTCTTTATGTAATTACTACTTCTTAATATTTTATTATACTAATAAATAGAATTAAATCGTTAGTTTTACACCTTGTTTGTTTACTAAATTATACTCCTCTGAATTGAAATAAGCTCAAGAGTAAGTTCCCACCAAAAAGACATCTGCAATCCTAAATCTTTAAAACTTGACTTGTTAATTCTCTTTCGACACAGTTTGCTTAAATCATTATAATCAATCAATATTTACAAAAGCGGAATAGCCATTCTAAAGTAACCTACAAGAATGCATTGCTGTTTTCTTAATTTCCAATTTAGACTATTTACACTAAGCCGCAATAAATTTAATGAGCAGATTAACCATTTCTCGTCCTCTATTAAATAAACCGACCAAGAACTATTTTGTCTGCTAACATAGCACAGTCGCGGGAATAAAACTCGAACTGAGCAATTAATCGATTGGTCCAGGACTCACTCTAATTCACTATTATTGTCATATATTGCTACCAATAACAAACCACGTAAATCCCTAGAGTGCCCAACATCTTGAGCGAAAAACCCACTACAACAAATTAAAAGAGAAACGGAAGAAAAACAACTAATTCGGAAATGGCATCAGCTAGAAATAGGATATTGTCTTATTGAAAAACAAGAATTGTCAATTGTCTTAAAAGATTTTACCAAATGTAAATTTTAGATTATTTCATTCACTTTCAAGGCACCAGAAAATAGTAAAGTGTTATCGATTATCAGCTGTTTGAAACTACAACATTAAGATTGACTACATAGATTTCGATCTTATTGAGAAAATGAAGATATGAATGACCTACCGAAAATGACGAGTAATATGTTACGGTATTTTTCTATTTAGCACTTTATATTATGGCGATCCATCTTTAGAGCACAAAGATTTAGGATGAATAAATCACAGCAAGAGAAATGTCAATGAGATCAGTGGTGATCTTTGTTCAAAGATAAAAAAGTTTCCGCTTTCCTTATCACAATCAAATAAGAAAATTGTTTCGCCGAATATGCTGAGGATATTCATCCCCTCGGCATGCATTTTTACGAAGGTGATTCCTCGTGCCAGTGTCGTCAACCATTTGGATGGAGCTATCTTCACTACTGTCGCTGCAACCAACACATTTTAACACGTTTTATATTTAACATTATAATTCAAGTTAAGGAATAATACTTTTGGATGAAAGATCCAAATCTTATTAATATCGTTAATATTGATAAAAGTTCTATATATATTTCCAAATTAATGGGGATATCTAATGTGATTTTGATGAATTTCAAATAAATTCGGTAATTTATTTTATATTTTTAGAAGTATTAACTTATTCTTAATAAATTCGAAATTTAGAAATAGACATTCCTTATCATAAAAAAATATTTTATAGCTTATTATGTATATTTTTATATCTACATTCTACTTTGAATAATCGAGGTTTATTTACTTTATCTTTCCCTTTCATTCTTTAAATGAAAAGCTACTACGCTGCTCTTTTGACTTGTAAAAGTATTACATGCAGGATAACAATACATCCGACGTAAATAAAAGTATACAGGGTATACCTGAAATATGCTGCCAAACTTAAAGGTTATATTCAATCATGCAAAACAACGAATAAAAATCATATGAATATGGGTCTGGAAATGCTTTATTTCCAAGATATGAATGATGCAAGAATATAGAGTGTTGGCTCAATTTCACAGAAAGTGCTCGAAATGTCCTCCATCGACTGCCGAACACGGTCGAAGATGCCAGGTGCACGTCGAATTGTGTTGCACCCATCCACTATGCGATCGTGCAGCGCGTGGGCGTCAGGAACCGGTGTGGTATACTCTAATGCTTTAAGATAACCCCATACGAAATAGTCCAGAGGGTTTAAATCAGGGGAACGAGCAGGCAATGCTGATGGTCCTCCTCTTCAAATCCAACGGTCAGGATAACGTTGGTTCAGAAATCGTCGGGCTGTATCATTTTATCCTTCATATCTTGGAAATAATGCATTTCCAGACTCATGTTTATATGACATTTATTCGTTGTTTCGCATGATTGAATACAACCGTTAAGTTTGGCAGCACATTTCAGGTTTACCCTGTATAATATTACTTCGTCTAACTACTTATAACGGGTTGTCTACTAACTCATCTATTTCCAAGGTTATTTTGCTATTTATTTATTTTTTTTCAAAACTTTTTCTAAATGCTTCCCCTTGTGATATTTTTTACCGTAACATAACTTAACATAACATAACATAAACATAAATTTAACATTTAAATAACATAAAACTTTAGATTTTCATTTATGTTTGAACCACAGGATCCACAGCTACCGCCTTTCTAATCGGACTGGTATTAATTTATTTCTATCTTAAGCTTCTTTCTAATTTGATTCTATCTTAAATGGTTTCTTTTAAACAAACACTGATAATGCGTTCATAACTTCTTTCGTTTTCTATTTCTCTAACTCTATACTCTCTAAAGATTATTTTAATTATCTCTATTCTTTTCATTGATTTTATAGGATAATAAATGTAGAACTTAAGAAATTAAACACATTTTGAAGATTTTATTTCTTTCATTATTAAGATATAAAATTTCATATTTTTCATATTCATTGTTACAGAGATCTAAATTTTCTTTGTTAGTTAATGTATGGACAATGATTATAAAAGACTGTCATATCTATTGAATTTTAATATATTTATATCTATATTGTTGTGATTATCGCATCATTAGTCATAGAGCTACACTCTGGGATGGGGTAATTAATGCTGCTGTCGTCTGGATAACTATCCAGGGCACACCCATAAGGTTACAGTCAGACTATTAACTGAAATAAACACTGAGGAAGAAAGAAACATCCAAGCCCTACGCTAGGATTTGAACTCAGATCCAACTTCATGGCAGGCCGTCAGCTTAAACCTTAAGGCTTATTATACCCATGAGTTATGAATATATAATTAAATGTCCAAAAGCTGTTATTGAGATGTAATTGCATTCTAGCACAACTTTTTTAATTTGAAATAAAAAAAAAAGTATCCACTACAGACTAACTTTTTGCCTTTTGAAGGTAATGTTCCCGTGTTCCATACCCAAAAGCCGCAGCAAAAAGACTGCCAGCCTTTAACTCCACAGAAACAAAGTCAACGTATTTCAATCCTAGGGTTCTTTGGAGGAGAATGAACATGGGAAAAAACGCTGGGAATCGAACCGAGTCCTTCAGCTACAGTCAACAAACAAACCTTTGTACTGGAGCTACTACGACCACAACCTTGAAGTAAAGGGTAAATTACTTTTATCATTGTAAATTATTAGAAATTCATAACAAATTCACAACAAAACGAATGACGTTTTGTTAAAAAAGTATCTTGAAAATGCTTGATAGGGAATTAATGAATAAAAAATTCTTATTACTAAAATACTTATCATTTGTGATGGAAATACAATTGAAGAATGAAAATTAGGAGTCAGTTTGTTTGGATCTACTTATGTTATCTTTTGCTGCTGCCTATATTTTTAAAATTTTAACGTATAAACAATTTATAGATATCCAAATGTAAAAATGAAAAAAAAAAAAGATAAGAGAAGATCTTATATCTTTTGATTTGCGGCGAGGTCAAAAATTGACCATTAATGATATAAGTCCTTTAAGGATAGCTTTTATTCTACTTCGCTTCAAAAAAAGAATGGGATATGTTTTTATTGACTTAAATTTTAACCAATATCAGATACAATTGCTGGTAAATAAATAGTATAAAAATATCAGAAAGTACACGGAATGGTTTTAATATGTAAGTTGTATCTATTAGAAATTTGATCAAAATTTTGGCAAATCAGAGAACTTAAAATATGATTAAAACAATTCAATGATATTGTGTGGACTCTTGAGGAATATAGAGATAATCAATTTAGATTAAGAATTCCCTCCATAATCAAATCATATTCAATTAAGTATTAAACGATCACCACAACTCAACTGACATTTTTAGATGAGTTAGTTAAATACCTTGAGGCACTTCAATTGGAAACGACTATTCGAAAGAAAACTCCCAAACGACAGAGACTTTTATTCGTCATCCTAACGCCATCCTAAAAATGTTATAAGATTTCCGCTTTCCAAAGCAAAGTATCTGTAGATTAAAAAGCAAGACTGAAATCCTTTAATCTCCAATCCGCTTATCTTCATGTAGCAGGTGATCCAAATTAAAGAGGATGTATTTAGAACTCTTTGTAGGAAAAACTACTAGGGGAATCGCAACCAAATTTCATGCACATACGGTCTTGAGTTTGCGGTTTCGATTTCTGAATTAAGAAAAAAAATAGTTCAAATTTCGATCGATAAAGGTGAATTGTGGCGCTGCTATTCCCATAATTTGCATATTGCCCAATTTATCTCTCTAATATCAGGAAAACAAAAAAGTTAATGTGCAATTACATGTGGAATCATCATAGATACAGCTCCACGTTCCCTGCATCGCCTTGCACTACAAATTGCATTCGCTGCACAAAACACTCGACATCAGAACGCAACTGCCATGAGATGAATTGTATCACATTTTGAGAAATTGTCTTTTAACATAGCTAAGCTGGGAACATTGCCTAGAAAAATGAGGCTCTTCAAGTAGAACCACAGACAAAAGATTACCTTCTTCACTGATATTTTTACATGATAATTTCTAAAAAAAAAGTATAGTAGAACCCCTCTAATCCGTCACCTTTGGGACTGGGGGTATGGTCGGAACGCGAAAAAGGTCGTATTATCAGAAAATACAGAAAAATACGGATTTACAGTAAAATATACGAATTTACTGCGTTGCCAAGCAATTCAAGTTTAGGCTTTTTCAATGTCTTACGATTTCTTAAGAGCGTTTTCACCATCAACCGTCACTGTATATGCAAGTAAACAATACAATGGCGCGACGGGTGGTGAGTCACCGACGAGTCGGGGACAAGTTCGGCCGGCTCGAGCACGGTCGGATCAACCGGAGTGGCGGACCAGCCAAGGGTGGACGAGAGGGGTTCTACTGTATGCTGCAATATTTTAATGAAACTTGTCAAGGATTTATCTGTTCAATATTTATAAAAATGCAGTTAAGTTGGAAACTAAAAATGTTATTATGAGTATGAGAAAATACTTTCCATAGAAATCGCAATATTTTTATAGCATTAGATTTCTTAAAACGAGAATTTCCATGTAGTAGCTTCATTAGAAGAGATCATATGATAATAATATTTGTTTAATTTTTTTTTTCAAGTAATATGGCGACATAATAAAATTTAATCATATAAACTAACATATAGCAATAACAGAAATAATAAAAAAAAACTTTCATTTTTAACATTATAAATTTTAAATTATATATTTTCAGTGTTAAAATTCAAATGGTGGCTTTAAAATCATTGTCTCGAGCTATTTATAACAGCAAGTTTTTTTAACTTTTTTTTTATCTTAAGTATTTCCTTTATCAAGGTTCATCAAATCATCCAGTGTTTGTGTATGTGTCCCTCTTAATAAATTTTGAACCACTGGATGTTTCACTATGTAATACTAAAAATGCATACTAATTATTTATGAAACGCTTTTTGCGTGGGTCTTTCGAGAAAATCATTCACTAAAAGTAAAATAACAAAATTTCGAAAGCAAAGCAGGAGAACCTAAACAATATGACTAATAGTCTGTATTCACTCTTTTAGCTATTCCATTAATTCCACGTTCTTTCATTTGATTAAAATTAATCGGAATTTAAACAAATTAAGTAAATAAAGACGATTGAAATTATTTGTTTTTGAAAAATGGAAAAAAGATATTTCTACTAAAATTTCGACAGTTGTTGTAATTTTAAAAATAAAGAGAAACTTTTTATTGCGGTTTTCACAACTTTAAAAGAACAACAAATATAAAGAAAAATACTTTTACGAACAAAATTTTTAACTTCTTGTTAAATTTACTGCAACAGACTTTAATTGCAAGTGGATATTCCAGCTTGACTTGGTCCGAATAATTGAGAAAAATATATATATATATTGCAATTATATATATTTTTAATTCCAAAAATATATATTTATGCAACTTATAAATGCATAAATGTTATCTAAATATGAATATCTAAAACGTCATCTTTAAGCTAAACATTTTATACAATATCAAAGTAGAAAGCTTTAAAACAATTAAAAGGAAGTTAACACAATTTTTTGTGTTATGTAAGATTCTCACTTCGGAAGTAAATTTAACCTTTACTTATTTAATTTTTGGAAAAGAAACTACACTCCCCTTAGAATGCTTTCTTTCTACTTCACCTAATTTTATATAAAATTTTCTGCACCATTTCCATCCTATGATTACGTTGGTTCTTTCAGGGTTTTCATTTTAGAGGCTTCTTTTTTCTTTGTGATCATCGTTTAAAAAGAAGTAATTATCAGCGCAGAAGTAGTGGTAATTAATGAAGCCATTTCAGAGGTCTTCGTCTGCCTGAAGTTGACGCATTTTTGAAATTTTGTCTTTTGGATAATGAAAATTTTCTTTTTCCTTTTCTTAAAAGAGAAGAAAAAAATTGCAGTTTTAATTTCCTGTTTGTGCATAGGTTATTTGAACGTCATAATTCAGTTGATTAATCTTCCAACTTAAAAATGAAGCCTGTAAATCCAGCTCTTTTACTACGAATTAGCGATGAGATTCTGCCCTGCTTGTTGTGAACGTTGCAATGGATCCGTGTGTAAGAAGATGTTGGAAATGAAAAAAAAAAGCCAGCAAAAGAGGGGAAGCATCTTCCCTTCCACCTCTATTTTTCTCTCTCACCAGAATCGCTTCCATTAGAAATTAATCGTCGCATGTGATGAAAAAGAATGAAAGAGAGCAGGGCACATCGTCAAAGGCTCTTTCCCTTCACTAGACTTCAAAGGACTTGTCTCTTCTCCCTACGCCGAATGGGGGCGCCGCAAGAAGCCTCAAAGAAACGTGTTGTTGATGGAATTCGACAAAACTATGAAGGAAGTCAAATTTGAAAATATCGTGGTCTCTTTAAAGGAAAGAAAACAAACTTAGCATCCAATGCAACGTCTTGTTAGAAGGCGTGTTGTCACTTGCAGACGTGGTATCACCATGACAACTTTTGAATACGTAAAGAACCTTCGTCTATCAGATTAAGTAAAAGTTTTTCAGTTCAGCTTAAGTTCTTTCAAGGAATTTCATCATAAAAAAATTGCCAATAAAGTTATTTGTAAATACATTGAGTTCTCAAGTTAATAGATCCACTTAACCAGTTACGTAAGGAGGAGTATGTATCAAAAAACAACGTGGCGACTGTGTGTTTGATTAAGAAGTTAAGGGATAAAATTAAAGTTCTCCATTGAGATTAAATGAAATTTAACTTCATATATTCTAGATTATACGATTTCTTCAACCATTGTCAATGGGAAATTTACCAAAAAATTTATGACTGCAGCAAAAAACTATCAAATTAATAGCATCTGTTTTTTCCGTTAGGTTCTTTTCAAATCTGTTAACATAAAGAGAAGTCAAAGAACTATAAATACATTTAATTATAATGTTAATTGACGTGCTTCTAAAAGGTTCTTATTATAATATCTAAATCTTAGTTAATGTAACTGTGCTTCAAAAATAAATGACTATGCAGCCTTTTATATATCTATACGGAGATAATTAAATCCGGAAGGAAATAAACAGTTATTTTGGTTTATTTCACAGTAACTGTGTTTAAATATTACAATAATCTCACTAATCTCATGAACCTGTTAATAATCTCGAATATTACGATTATTAGTAAAAATAATGCAATCAGTAAATTTTAATATCATTTAAGATAATAAATTTGGAAAGAACTTAAAGCCTGCTTTCTTAAAATGTTCTTTTTCTTTGAAACTCATGAAAGCAATGAAAAGCTTTCACTAATATTCCAATTTTTCTTCTTTCAAAGTCATGTTAGTTAGATTAAAATATAATTAGCATCTTTCTCTGATACATTCTGTAAGAACTTGTGTATATTCGGCAACTTAACAAGATAATAAAAAGAAAGGAAATGGGATTATTTATATTAGGAATTGAAAAGTAAAAATGTTAATGGTCTCCTTTTGCAAACTTCATTAAATTACACTGCTTTAATAGATTGCAATCATTAAGCATCTTTATATGGTTTTAGCTGAGTCATTAAAGCTTGCACTATCTACATCAACAAACAGATGTTTTTTTTTTACTTTTCTATCTTATTTTTTTGGATTTTAACTTTCTTTATTGTAATTCTTAAGAATATCAGATAAATGTTAAAAGGTTTAACCCTGTTAATGTGATCTCATTTCCATTTACAGTGTACTTAAATACTTTCATCTTCGTTTTATTACTATTAAAATGCTACAGAAAAAATGATTTTAAATTAAAGGCAAAGGTTGAATGTATTTTGAAAACTAATAGCAAAATAGCTCTAAATTAAAAGTTTTTACGTAAATAGATCTTTAAGAAAATTCTTTAAAAAAATGCAGAAAATGAAAATACAGTATAAAAAGAGTATATTAATATGACTTGCAAGGTATTTTTATTTTGTACAGCTGAAGAACTTAAAGCTGTGGTTTTTTTGATTCTTGATAGCTAAGATTGTATCTTTTAAATCAATGCAAATTAGTGATTTATATGCAAAATCAAGAATTTACATCAAGAATTTTAATCGAAAGTTTATGTCAATTACTGTAAACTGTGAAATGGATATATTAAGAATTTTAGCGATCATAAAGCAGCAATTAACCAGCTGTGGAAGAATGGGCACCTGCCTCAGAAATTTAATCTGAAAATGGGAACCTAAATTCAACAAAAAAAGATATTTGATCTTTACGTATCTTGGGAGTTACCGAGCGATGACCTGATGAACGTTCATAATTCTAAGTTGGTCAAAATATTACAGACTAATAATATTGTAAAACGACAAAATGTTACTAATTTTTTTTTTTTTTTTACTTTTTAATGAAAAAAGATAATAATTTCGTTTAACGCAACAGATTTCATGATTATGTGCTACTGGAAATTACGGTGATATCTGATGATTAAATTCATCGTTTGTACTTCGTGATTACATTTCATCCGTGCTAAGTTATTGTGATTAAAATTTGAAGCAAAAAGACTGTGATAGCCATGTTCTGCCTTCAAACATTCAAGAATAGTGAATGAAATACTCATATCTAACTATAATTCAACCCATCGAGTATCTCATCACCCCAATCATATACATATATAAAATGAATGCAACAAGTTCACTGCCCCACTAACAGTTTGTATGTCTCAAAATGTGCAAATTTTGCGCAAAATTGAGTTCAAAATCTAATTAGCCCAGTAGTAATCATTATAGCCTAATCATAAAGCGTAATAGTAATCATTACTAAATATAAGAATAAATGTAATTTTTTAAATATGCATAATAAAAATCTAGATCAGAAATCCATGATTTTTTTTCACGTACAAAAATTGGGAACAAAAATTACCGTAATTGTATAATGAAAAGTTCTAATGAAAAGTATAAAGAAAAGTTGTTATATATTAATCAAATTTCAAGTTAATCCTTTTTTTTTTCTTTACAAAATTGAATCTTCAAATTGAGATGAAGATGGTGGACAGCAGGTTAAGTAAATTAGTGAAAAGTGCATGAAATTTGTAAAATCTTTGATTTCTTTACAAAACTTTTACACAATGTACTCGTATGTTGATTTTTTATTCGAAATCAGCGTAGAGTTCCGAAAAAAACTTAAGCTTTAACAATAGATGCATTTCTTTTCTGTTCTTGAAAAGAATTTTACATATAGTAAATATTTTAATACATCTAGAATAGTAAACTTTTAGTGATCATTTTTCTGTACTGAGTAATTTTCAGTAATGGTTTTTGGAAAGAAATTCTTTTATTGCGTAACTGTTTATTCTCATGTTCTTTCCTAACTAAAACACATTTCGCATTGATCTGAATTTTTTGTTTGTTTGTAAAAACAGTTTTTTTAAATTTTTTTAAGTGTTCCTATTTATCTTCTATTGATCTGTTTGTTTTTGACCTAGCTTCATTAATATTTTAACGATATATTAGCTTATATTATGAATAGCATAAACACTCTTTCACTTTTAGATTTATATATTAATTGCGCTCGGTTTTTATTTCTGATGATATTTAAATTGAAATTACTTACATTAATAATGATGAAATATTTAGAAACGATGCCTCATTTAATAAAGCGGATAAGTTGAAAATGCATCATAACTATAAAATAATTAAAAGTAAATGTTTCAAAGATATTTTCTCATAATTTTGCCTTAAGAAAAGCTATTTTAATATGTGTGAATAACATAATTAAAATGTTAAATAATAAAATTTGAAAAGTTGTATCAATTAAAAACATAAAAACGTCTGGGAATTCTTCAGTCCAGTGACATCTTTTGAGATATGCCATTGCATTACAGATTAAAATATATACTGAAAATTGATTAACGTGTATAAAAGTAGTTAAGTTTGATAAAATGATGCCAACACACCTAATTAAATTAATTAAGCATATATACAATCAAAAAAGACCGGTTTAACTAGCGAATGTAATCGTCTAGCATCCTCAGATGATAGTATCAAAAATGGTCCTTGAATTTAAAGCCTCAAGAATAAGACCGCATAAAGATGAATGACGTTGCCGCCAAAACCATCAGGCTTCAGCAAAGCACAGTTGAATGTCAATAAATGGGGGTGTAGTAAACCGTTAGTTGCATTCTGCCAAGCAATTACATTTGAGGATGAGGGTTACCCATTGAACCGGGTGACAGCACCACACACGAACACTAAGTATTGTGTTAATTTTGTATACAATAGCAAGGATACATGTAATGGGGAAAAAAATACCAAGAACCCTGTTTCCTTTTTTTGAAGGGAATGTTACTCTATTAAAAAAAAAACTTAGTGAAACTTTAGTAAACTTTATTAAAAAAAAAATACTTAGTGTTCCTCTATGGTCACCCAGTTCAATGGGTAAACCTCTTCAAATATAACAACTTGGCAGAGTGAAACTAACGATTGTACCAAACCCCCATTTATTGATATTGAACTGTGCTTTGCTGAAGTCTGATGGGATTGGCGGCTACGTAATTAATACTTATGTTAATGCGGTCTTATTCTTGAGGCAAAAATCCTTGTTACTATGAAAAAAACAAGATGCAATAATATTTTTCAGTTCATAAATTTTCTACACTTGAGAAATTTATATTAATTTTTTTTCTGATATTTACAAAGATTCGAAAGACATAAAAGAGGTTGAAGATCTGACTTTGGAAATTTCTCTTTTATAAAATTATACAAGCATTAAATGAAGTTTTATTTTTTTATTTTTTTTTATTTTTACACACAACTTTAAAACATAGACACGAACGCCATTCTTAAGGGTTGCAGCCACAGAATCCGACAAAACAGTTAGTGGCGATTAGCATAATTGTAGATGTTCAGTAGAAAACAGGTTCATTTGAAAGTTTTCAAATCGCGCGCATAGGTGACATGTGGTAGCTCGAAAGCAGATAAAAGGGAAATTGACACGGCTGGGGAATTGTTTTTGTCTGGACTTCTGGGCGTGAAGAACTAGCTCTACAAACGTCAACTTTTTGTCATGTCTCGAAGACATTATCTCGAGGATTTCACCCGGGGAAGGAATATCGGAAAGTTGAAAGAAGGCCGCACAATCACCGATGTTGCCAGGGAGTTTGGAATCGCACATAGTGTTGTCTCCAGGCTCTGGGGAGACTGAAATGTCTGAAATTTCAAACAACTGAAATGTGTTCCAGACGCACTGGAGGAGGTCGCCTTGGCTCTACGAAAAGCACATAAAGAGCGATATTTAGCGGTAACAGCTAAACGCAATCGATAACGGACGGCCAGTCGGCTTGCAATGCGCCTCCATTCCAGCACTGGAACGAGGATATCCGGCGAAACTGAATCGACGGCTGCGACATGTAAGGCTATATGCTCGAAGGCCTGTCATCTGTGTGCCGCTATCCAGAGAGCATCGTAAAAGGCGTTTGCAGTGGTGTCAGATCCTCCGAAATTGGACTATGAATCAAAGGACCAATGTGTTGCTCTCCGGCGAAGTCGACTCAGTCTGCAGACATGGAATCCAGACATGAGTTCATCTGGCGTGGAAAGAGCGTGGCGTATCAATAGGAAAATGTGCAGGAAACAACACATTGACCCATTGATCCACAGTCCAATTTTGGTGGATCTAACATCACTGCAAATGCCTTATACGGTGCTCTCTGGATACCGGCTAACAGATGACCAGCCTACATGTCGCAGCCTTCGAGCAACAGTTTGACAGGATATCCTCGTTCCCGTGCTGGAACGGAGGTGAATCTTCGAGACATGACAAAAATTATAATTCGATTTACGATGGGATAAATTAATCAATGTCAGATTTCTGGATATTTCGTTAAGTAAACTTGATCACATGTCAGCATAAAATTGATATTCTATCCTCTTCATTGACAATTAATTCATTATTAATATTAATAGCCGTGCCTATTTTCTTTTTATCTCCTTTCGAGCTACCATGTGACATCTATGAGCGCGATTTGGAATTTGCAAATGAACCTGTTTTCTACTAAACATCTACAGTTATGCAAATCACCACAAGCTGTTTTGTCGAATTTTGTGGCTGCAACTCTTAAGAATGACGATCGCCCTTAAGTTTTAAACATGTGTGTATTTTCAGATTGCAATAGTAGAAGGAAGTAATGGTGATAGATAAAGATCCCTTAGATCTACATATTGAAAATTCTAATTCTTATAAGAGAAGTAAGGTTTCTAGTTGTACAATTTTTGAATAGTGGAAAAGGAAGGAAAAACTTCTACAATAATTCGATTTACGATGAGATAAATTAATCAATGTGAGATTTCTGGATATTTCGTTAAGTAAGGTTGATCACATGTCAGCATAAAATTGATATTCTATCCTCTTCATTGACAATTAATTCATTATTAATAGTATATTTGGAAATCAATGTAATATTCTCCAGTAGAAAAGCTATCTCTGATATTTGTTTATGAAATTACCGATTTTAACTGAAATCCTTAGGCCTAGTATCAATAACTTCAGACATCAAGAGCTCTGTTACTAATTGCAATGCAACTTTAATTGAAGATTCGACAATTTTAAGGCTTTGTATTGCATATTTACAGAGGAATAATGTAGTTTTATTTCAAGAAATTAAATGTTCTTGAGCTATACTGTTTTCTAAAATGTGTTGCTGCTGGCGAAATATTAATATTTACTAGACGCTCAGAAAAATTAATTTGCAATCTTCTAAGATAAATAATGAGTTATTACTTGAATCCCTAGACCTGGGATATAAAATAAGAATATGTTTATTATTAAAAGAGAAAGCTTTAGTATTCACTTTAGTTAAAGTCATTAAACAATCTTCAGAACTTATTTCATTGTCTTTTACAGAAATAATGCATTAATTTGAAGTTTTTGAAGAAAGCAAAACTTGTGGGGCCATTTAAAATCATTGGTTTATTCGTCTCCGGTGCCT
>JAFIDM010012231.1:49151463-49182281 GCA_023159025.1 Thereuonema tuberculata | reverse complement strand
TTAGGGCTTGTAGAGTTAGGCCTCGTTGAGTTAGGGGCTTGGCTCTAGATGAGATCTGATAACTTTTTAACAGTGAAAGCATTATGAGCATCTTGGCAACGTATTCTACATGAAATGTTTTGGGTGAGATGAAATAGTTCCATGAAACGGCCAAGCCATACTTTTTGACCAAGATTTTAGAGTTGGGATTTTAGATTTTAGAGTTTTTAGAGTTGGGGCTTGTAGGGTTAAGCCTTGTAGAGTTAGGGGCTTGGCTCTACATGAGATCTCATATCTTTTTAACAGTGAAAGCATTATGACATGTGAGTCTTGGCAACTTATTTTACACGAAGTGTTTTGGGTGGGATTTCATTTCTTTTTGTAGGATGAGATCTGATAACTTTTTAACAGTGAAAGCGTTATGAGCATGTGAATCTTGGCAACTTATTTTACATGAAATGTTTTGGGTGGGATTATCTATTACAACTAAATTTAGTTTTAAGATTATTTAGAAAATGGATTTTTTTTCAAAACCCTACTTTTCTGTTTTTCTATTGGTCAACTTGTATATACAAGCTGTTTGCACTTTGGAAGAAATCACATTATTACACAGTATTATTTAGGCCGAAGCATTGAGGGTACGACGTATTTCAGATCTTAATAAAATCCAAAGTATAAAAGCTAGATAAATGAAAGTTAGCGTATTTCATTAGTATGGTAACTGCATCTTATCCTGAAAATTTGAGCTCTCTAGTATTATCCAGGCCAAAGCTATGAGGGTTCGATAATACATAACCAGAGCCCCCCTTTATGAGGGGTTGGAATGTGAAAGTTACGGATTTCTTAATTTTTTTGTTGTTTGTGTGCTAATCCTAACCTGCATACCAAATTTCAGCTTTCTAGGACTTCAGGAAGTACCCTAGAGGTTTTGATGATCATGAGTCAGTCTGTCAGTCAGTCAGTGAGTGAGTGACGGAATCGACGTATTTTAGGTATTAATAAAATCCAAAGTATAAAAGCTAAATAAATGAAAATTAGCATATTTCATTAGTCTGGTAACTGCATCATATCCTGAAAATTTGAGCTCTCAGGTATTATCTAGGCCGAAGCTATGAGGGTTCGAAAATACGACGAAACATTTCCAGAAAAGGTACGTAGTGCCCTTCCTGCCTTCGGCTCGTCTTGGCGGGGGCACTGCCGTGCCCCCAGATCTTTGGCTAATTTTACTATGCCTTCATCTATATTAATCCCATCATTTCTATTTAAGTTGTGTCCTTTTGAGGTTCTTATGCATAAGCTTTCGATTGTTTTTCTAATTTTAGTATTCTTTTCATTACAAAGAATTCTAACTTCCTTATTAATAAAATGTTTCTTTTCATTACAATGCTCCGCAATTTCAGATTTTTGTACTAATTTTGTCCTGATATAGTATCCATGTTCTGATGCACGTCCCTTAATCGTTCTTTTCGTTTCTCCAAGATAAAACAAATTACAGTTAAGACATTCCAATTTATATATTACACCCATTTCATATCTTTTATCAATACTTTTCAATTTTTTTACACAAAATATTCTTTAATTTATTATTATATTCAAAACTTACATTGATTCCGAATTTCTTGCATATTTCTTTCAAACGCAAACTATTCTATTCAAATATGAACCTATGAAAGCATATGATGACATGAGATGTTTTATACCATATTTGAATATTGTATTAATATTGTATTGTTTATATTTCACAGATATTGTAAATTCAAAATCTCGTGATTTATTATTTAATATTAATATTATTATTTGTAAAGGCTTGAAGAAGAGGAGACGTTCTTTTATTTTCTCCTCGAAAATTCGCTGTTTTTGTCTAGAAATAAATGTAGTTTTTAACATTTATTTTCTGGTGTAGTGGAAGATGATTAATAGTAATGATTAGAAATGTTAGAATTTAAAATTGCTATTTCACTTGAACAAAAAATTACGAGACATTATGAAGAATAAACTTTATTTGTAGTGATTTCTGCTTTAATTTACCTTGATAACTTCATATGTATGCTATGAATTGATATTTCTTTTTACTAGTGCAAATGCATCGATATCGAGTAAAAATGTAGGTGATAAGTGTGATAAATTACTATATATATATACCGGGTGATTCATAAACTACTGGAAAGTAGTGGTGGTTTTCACCGCCCCATATCTTTGAAACTACTGCTCATAAAAATCTGAAACTTTTTATATAAAATCGTTAAACGTATAAGAGAAAATGTAGTCCTAATGTGACTGTGTGCGAAGTTACTGCAAACGAGACTCTGGGGTATTTCCCACATCATAAAAGAGAGATAGACGAGGCCTTTCGCGTCCTATAGTTCAGGAATCGTCTTCAGGTCTTGAGGTGCTGTTTACTTACATCATCATTAATAGCAAAAGAAAATTAAGAGAAAGATTTATTTTTCTTCTTTTACGTATTTCGAAACTATTTTTGGTATCAATGTTTACAATTGTTTAAATGATCATCATCTCTCTCAAATCGATTAAACACAGACACACGCAAAACATGTATGATATACAGGGTGGTCGCTAGAAAAGCGGAAAATATGTCAAACAGCTATTTATTTTTACAAAGAATAACTTTTACAAAGTTTTTTAAAGGCATATGTTATATTACACTCTTAGATGCTCAAAATGTCGTCCGTGCACTTCAGAGCAGCGTCTTATCCTAGAAATCCAAGCTCGTGTAGCGTTTTGAAGGGTAACGTGTGAGATATCGTTCCAAGCTCTTCCCAACCTCGTTTTCAAATCATCAATAGAGTTTATGTCACGTCGACAATTCTGAAGCTCTGTTATCAATGTTTATACTCCAATCGCAGTAATGCATTCATTACGCATTTTATTCATGATCTCATCTGACCCTCAAATTCTCCGCTTTTCTAGCGACCACCCTGTACATACTTGAAATAATGAGAATAAATTCAATTGTCTAATTTGAGTGATAAAAGACTTTTGATAAAGAGTTGTGTTCTGATGCATCATTAAAAAATCTGACCTTCTTTTAACTTGGGATTTTTTTTTTCAGAAAGTTAAAATTAATAGATTTCAATAAAAGTCAGCAGTTGTACACTGACTTTGATATTAATCAGTATGTCTAAGTAAATTGTGATTAGTCATAAAATTGTTAGTTATAAAATTCTGTAAGTTCTTTAGTATTCGGAATTCTACTGAACAGTGAATTACCCTAATTTGTTGGAAGGAACGATCAAAAAAATGCAAAAACATTACATTGTTTCTAATTTTTCATTTAACTTTATATAAAGTAACATCCTCGTTGAGCGATCAATGGTTACACCAGATATTGCAAATGATTTTTAATATTATTTTGCAACAAGAAACATCATTGCTCTCTACTATGTTCCAAAAAGATCTTTAAGCTGGCTTTTTCATCCGAAACTACTTTATAGATGTTGCAAGATTTTTTTTAATTTTTTTTTATTTTTTTATATTCTACTTTATAAATAAATAAATTTAGCTGAGATCAAATATTGGCTGGGCCTTTCATTAATGATCCAACAACTCTGACTTCGCGAAAGCAACTCTTACGAAAGCTTAAAGCTCCTTCGAAACTACCACAACAGATATTGTTGATCCTTGGTAAATAAATAAAATAAATCAGTTTCTAAGTATATAGTAACAAAAAAACGGTTTTGTTTTTTATTAGCCTAAATAGTGCTTTTTTTGGCATTTTCTTTTCTAAATCTTTTGATTTAAGATTTAGAAAAAATAAAGCTTTATTTAAAACTAAATCCAATCCTGAAAGAACGATTTTTCTCATCCTCACTGCCCTCCTCAATTTCTAAACATACCGAATTTTTAAACATACCATCTTTTCATTATGGTCTGCTTAACTACGACTTTCTTAGGTAATTATTCTTCTTGTAAAGTTCCCATACTTTTTTAGTAGATCTTTCCTTCTAAAGCCTCTACCATTAAATATTCTAAACATCTCACCAAATTTAAATGTAAAAAAACTACATTTAATACATTTAAATTTGGTGAGATGTTTAGAATTATTCTTCTTGTTTCACTTCCACTTGTATTAATATTGAATATGTGTTAAACATAAAGTGTCTAAACTGCCACCTCCAGTTTATTAGTGTACTATAATGACTATTGTAAATATCGTATCAGGAAGACAGCCTTTTTTTTCATTCATATGACAAATAAAAGCTTTAACAATGAATCCGTATAGTAAAGATAGTGGCCTGCCTTGAAGATAAAACGCATAAACCGGGGTTCAAATCTTGGCGAGGACTTTGATATTTTTTGCCTCTGCTATTTGTTTACATCCTTGGTATCAATTTGGTACATTGCTCCTGACGTAGCTTAGTTCTGTAAGTCGTGAGGCATTAAAAAAATTGTAAACAGAGATATGATTGCAATCAAAGAAACAAACTAAAAACACTCAAAAGAAAGTCTTTATTACAAATAGAAAATGCTCATCAAATGCAAATGGGATTAAAAATTGCTACGATTTGAACGTCATGATAATTAAACTAAAATTAGTACAAAATACAAACATTTTCAATGGAGTCAGCAGTCTAATCAGAAATTTAGAGTTTTTCATTTAGTTTCTTTGATAATAATTTTCAAATATTTACGAAGAAAGAAATGCCTGTAAATGAGCTTGGCTTAACACGTCCTTTACCTAATGAGGCTAATAATCACGAAACAGCTTAAACTATCAAAAACTTACGATGTAGGAAGTCCTGTTTTGAGGAAATTGTATTTTTTGAATAGTTACAGTTAAATCGTTATTAAATCTTAAAATTTACTTTAATTCTTAATTCTAATTTACTTTAAGTCTTCTTTTTCTCTTAATTATTTAAACTCTTTAATGTCCTCAATTTTGTATCTTAAATACAAACTTAATAGTCATGTTATTCAATATTTTATGAAAGGCGTTGAATGATAAAATAAAAATAAATATGTAATATTGCAAAAAAATATTTAGTTGAAAATCTGCAACTGTTTAAAAAGTTTTCAGATAGCTGCTTCAATATCTTCAATTAAATTCTATTTTAAATATGATTTGTCTGATATAAGTCTGTCCAGTATTACTTTATATTCTTCAACTGAGATGGACGTGCCATCGATCGAGTCCAGTTATGACGCTTTCCTTGCCGTAGAGGCAGACATTCTCTTTGTTGCCGCCCACGAATGGATTTACCGGCTCTCTCTAAGGCTTTACTTCGGTCAAAGTCGACGCTGACCCTTATTGACATTGCTGTTATGTGAGCTTTGAAAGTACGACTTCGTTGTGATTCTGTTGCATCTGCATCAGCAAGAGTGTTCTCCTGCAACCCATTGCAAAGTGTCAGCTATTTTTATAGGAAAGAACAATACACTGGAGGAAAGTATTATTGACATCTAAAATTCGACTGAAATGTTATCAAGATCTGAAAAATGATTGTAACACATTGAACGATTATTGTGTTTTATTTCTTTTTGGTTATTTTCAACTTTTCTAAATATTTTAAAAACAATCAAATGAGATAAACTTTTCACGGTATCTTAAACCTTAAACTAATGAAAAAGATATATAAAATACGTAACGTGGAAAAGTGTATCCCTATTACTATATTTTAAATTACCTGAAATGTTCAGATATAACCAAGTAGCATATTAATGCTACAGTAATATATTCGGAGCAACACTAATGAATCTATAATATATAAAATTAATAATTATAATAGATACAGCATTTCTAATTATAGAATTTAGATGAATTGCAATTTATAATTACTGATTTGAACACATTTTATAGTTCCTTTGCATATGTCTTTTAAGCACAGCTTTGAAGATCAAGACAGTATCCTACCAGCAGGCTGATGGTTTGACTCCCAGATCTAGTTTGATTACCTGATTTTCTTCTGTGTTTTATTCCTTTCCTTGAGAATTGCGTAGACCAGTGGTGGCCAACCTTAAGCATACCATGCGCCAATTTTTTTCACAGACGAGTTATGTTGCACCATACAACTCAATTTTAACAACCAAAAAAAAAAAAAAAACGATAATCCTATTTTAACAACCAAAAAAAAAAAAAAAAGCAGAACCAAAAGCATGCAATGCGCCACTTGTTATCATCCAATGCGCCAAGTTTGGCGCATGCGCCTCGGTTTGGCCACCCCTGGCGTAGACTGTCCTCTATAGTGTATCCTGGGATAAGATTCTTTGGCAAAGTAGTCTTAAAATTGTCCCATGTTGAGACGAAGGTGGTTAGCAACAATACTGGCACTGAAGAAAAAAATAAAGTATTGCTGAGCCTTATTTCTTTAAAATACACTATTACGTCGCCAGATAAGTATCGTCAAATAGATCTTGCCATTCTCATCTATTACTGTGATTTTACAGAGTTAACCAAGATTTGGTTTACACAAAACCAATGGAAACTGCTAAATTCGAACTTAAAACGATTGTTATTTTTATATTTTATTAGAAATCATTGAAGAAATAAACAAAGTAATTTAACTAAAAACAAACTAACCATCTTTCAACTAAAAGAGAAAAACTAAATACGACAAAATTTTTATCGTATTTGAAGTAGAAATTTTTTAAAATACATGTTTTTTTCAGTCAGACAAGAACTTTACTCACTTTAGGAAGTTTAGGCGGTCAACCGGGTTTTTAATCAAAAGAATTACAAAATCACTTTAATCAAACTTCCCTCCCATGTTCCATATTCGAACTTATCTATCAGGGTATGTAAAATCTCATATTCAACGTCGATTTAAACTTTTGAACTTTCATTAAGATATAAAAAATAAAAAAAAATAAAAATAGAAAAAAAATTTAGATGTATATTAAGTAAAGGAATTAATGAATTAAGTAAAGCTATATATTAATAATAATAATAATAAGCTGTACTGGGATCGCCCCATTCACACAGACAAAACCATACATCACAATAGACCTGACATCACAATTGTTGATAAGGTCAACAAACAGACCTATCTCATTGATATTGCAGTGCCTATCAGCAAGAACATGCAGAAAACTCACGCAGACATTATCAGTAAATACACCGATCTAGCACACGAGCTCCAGAAGCAGTGGAGGCAGGATCGAGTACGTGTTGTACCATCGTCCTGTCCGCCACTGGTCTGGTGCTTCACACATTGCATTTAGATTACTTCTTCACTAGGACTTCACAAAAACACTTATGCACAACTGCAGAAGGCTGTGGTACTCAATACAACACGCACAACTACACATCCCTAATCACTCTTGCACACGTCTTTACACTTGGCAATATGTGCTTTGGTCCTTGACCCGCCATATTGTTTTGCTGGGGAAACCCAAGGTTTGAAACATACAAACATAATAATAATAATAATAATATATTATATTCTTATTGTTACAACAGACATTGTACTGTAATAACACTTAATATAACATAGATTATGTAACATATGGAGTGCTCAGAAGTCAATCAGTGTAAGTCAATAAACCAAAAAATGAAATAGGTTTTTTAAAATTGCGTACCAAAAAATAACAACGTTTGTAAGTTTGAAGAATAAATTTTTAATTGAAAAATAACATAACTATACACTTGGAGGAGTGATTTGGGCACTTTGTCAACCGAAAGTATAAACATTAGAGTATGACTTACAGAAAAATTTCAATTTAAAAAAAAAATGACTTACAGCGATTGGCTTCAGAGCACTCCATATAATGGTAATGCAAAAAATATGTTTACAAATATGATGTTTACAAATATGAAATAGAGCACGTTAAAAATAACTTAACTAACATTTTATTCCCAACTTTCAAATAATTGCAACTTAGCTAAAAATATTATTTGAAAAAATTGTACCGATTATTGTCATGATACCATCTTATTTACTTTACAAAATTTATTACACAATAAACAAGAACTTTCTGAAAGAACTTAAAATGTTAATCCTTAAAATTTCTTTATTCTTTTTCTTTGTTTTTCTAAGTCGTTAAAATGAAATGGCTACTTTTGTTTTCAAATTTTAATATCTGATAAAAAAATCAAGTTTCCATTTTTATATAATAAAAAAAGTTAATTAGCAATTTTTACTACAATTACCTAAAGCCGATTTCAAATTCCACGGAAATTAATTATCAACAGGATTACTATTATTGATTCAGAGTTCAACAGAAATCCATTGTTAAGATTCTGAAGTTTTTCGCTGAGAATTTTTGTCTCCTTTTCACTTTAAATTTTTCGACAAGAGCCCAAATGGAAAAGATTTCAAATATAAAAAAATGCAAATCGTCTCTAGTTTTGAAATACATTGCCAAGTTCTCATTCAATGGTATTAGGGTCGAAATACGCACGTAATTTGATCACTTCACTTTCTTAAGAAAATAAGTTCAAAAGCTTATATCAATACAAATAAATATTATTTATGGCACTGGTGAGAAAGAACCATCATTTTATAATCATTTTTGACATTCATTTTTCATTTCATGCATTTTGTTTTAAATTTAAAAATTTTAATATTAAAATTATTCCAATAGGTATTTTTCAAACTACTCAATTAAGCAAATAAATTCTGAGATTAAACATCTAATAATAGAACTATTAATTTAATTGAAAGCTTTCGAGTTCCTTTACAATACGAACTTCAGAAAAAAAGAAATCGGAGACGAAAGGATTAGTATCGATCTCGATAGTATAGGAAAAAAATCCCAATTGATGGAAAAGGGTAATATTTTTTTTGAAATCCTGTTTGGAGAATGAAACTGGATTCGCCTGTGACAGATAAAGATGGTTGGTCATTGGTTGGGAGCTGGACTTCTGCCAAAGGCTTACCCTTCAGTCTAAAGCTTTCCTTCTATTGTTTCGATCAAATTTTGAAATCTTTTTCGTGCTTTTATTAATCATTATATATAGCTGTTTCCCAATAAACGAAAACAGAGATGTTACATAAATCTACTTTTTATTAACTTATTTAATTGAAACATACATTTATTCAAAAAATAAATTTGCAATTTTTTTATTTCTTTTTGTCTAAGCTTGCAAAATTTTAATAATCTATTTGAAAAGTTTTCTTATCTATTTGTTTGCATATCTGTACGTGAACTATGCTAAAACAACCGGAAGGATTTTAGTCTATTTCGTATATGTAGTTTATTAATGGTTGAAATTCAAACATTATCATAAGTATTTAGGTCTCTAACCCGCTCCTCCTCTTCCATCCTTCAAAATAAAAAGAAAAGTGTCTGAAACCTTTTCTGAAACGGCTGAATTGATTTCCTTAAAATGTGATGCAATGCTTATCCTATGGTATCATATGAGCAAGAGTATTCTGGTCTCCATCCCCTATTTCTCAAAGTAGCATCTATCCCCTCCTCCCTTGCTGCAGACTCAAGTCTCTACAACATCTGAGAATATTTCTAGATAGAAAAAAAATTATACGATACATGATGTAAACATGAAAAAATATTAATTCTCTAGATTTCTTATGTCACGTCTGTAACGATACGAGAAAACGATGTACTTAATGTCTGCTCTCATAATTGATTTCGGTAGAAATGGCTTAGAAGCAAGAATTATATTTTCATTTATAGTTTATATAATGTATCTATATTTTTTTTTAATTTTTCAGAATTTTTTCTAATTAATATCTATAAAGCATTACCTAATTAACCGTACTGATACTGACGCTTCTCGTTCTTCCAGGATGTGTGGCTTAGATTTCAATTGAAAACTTCTACTTTTGCAGCTATGAAGACTATTATTGAATTTTGCACATTGACTTTTGTAAAATTCATTGTTTCGTAAATTGCGTAAAATTGGATTCTCTGAGACATACGAAGCCCTTTCTGGATTTTTTTTTTGTCGAAGACAGTGTTAATATGCATATTACTTCCAGTAAAGTTATATAGAATACGTATATTGTGTGTTAAATTTGTTCTTGCACGAGTTGATTCTTAGTTTCTATGCTTCATGTTATATAAGACATCTGGAAATTTCACTCTTGCCTCATTTGATAAAAACGACCAGCACCATTATCTATTTACATTCCGTAAATTGAATCGTAGACGGATGATCAACGAAAAGACAATTCAATTTATCAACCTAAAATCCATTTTAATTTTTTGTTTTTGTTTTAACTTTATTTTTCGACGCGTTTTAAAATGTTACGAACGTTAGATCAAACTTTTAGTATTCTGCGCTATCTGGTTAGCAAGCAGATAGCCACACAATACAGTGTTTCGTAAGGTAAGATGTAATACTACTGAATTAATGGGTAAATACCGAAAAATCTCATCATGTAATTTATACATAATAGATATTTTTATGGAAAAAAATATTTATTAAACTATTTACAGGAATCAGATTAAAATTTTAAATAAAGAGAGCAATACTAAAAAACTACAAATAAAGAGAGCACTACTAAACATGGTAATTAATGCTTTTCGACAGTGTCAAAAGCAAAGCGACCCCATAATATGCACAATTGTATAAACAAAACAATTAAAAGCAAGATTATGTAAATGCAAGACCGTTCCTTTATGTTTTACAGGCAAGCTGTAACCTAGGGGCCGCTAATACAATGCTTAGTGCATCATTTGGATATGTTAACGAATTTATGAAACAAAACGTTTGTAAATATTAACAATGACGTCCTGTTGGCAATTGTTAGTATTGTTATGTATGAAGCATCAGTATTATTACTGTGTTAATTGTTATTATTACGAACACTGCTATGGAAAACATTAATTTGGAGGATCAGGAAGTGGTCCTACTGGTCTGATTTTTTTTTTTACGTGGGCACCTACTTTTTGATGCTGAACACAACTGTGAAGGTTTCATTCTAATATCTCAAACCGTTTGGCCGCTATAGAGTGTGACATACAGTGTGACAAACAGACAACACAAAAGCAAGAGCGGTTCCCTGTGTTAACTGTAACATGGGACCGCTAAAATCTATAAATAAAGAGGCGTTATGCATTCAAAAATTTAATAATTTATTAAATCGAAAACATGAAATTGCTTTGTTAACTAATATTTTTACTATTAAGTGATTGTGTTTATTTTTATCTGGAAGGTTTATTATTGTATTAATATATTGTTATTGTAATTTGTTAAAATTTTTGGTATATGATATTGATATCACGTTTTTTGTTCATAGTTAAATTGTTATACTTTTTCTTTATTAATTTTCCAAATGATAATTCTCTTTTGAAAAAGTAACAAAAATATTACGAAACCTGTAAAGAGTTTAATAAATATTTTCCCCATACATAAAAATATCTATAATATATAAATTAAGGGATAGTATTCTAATAATGGCTACATAAAAATTGCACAATTTATAATACAAATGCATTATTTAGACTCGAAAATGAGACCTGAAAATGACAAGTACAGACATTGTATGTAGCGTGAAATTGTCCTTAAATCACAAGAGTAAATGCAAGACTTAAAAATATAGTATATATCTTTTAATATTGGTTGACTACTTATGATTTAAAATTAACTTAAAAAAATTATCTGGAATGTTTCTCAATTGGCAGATAATTCCGATTTTAAAATTTTACTTATTTTATGAAATTTTTCCCTATTCTAACCAGCATATCCATTTTTTTATTAAGATTATTAAAGTTAAAGTTGCGATCAGGCCCAGAGGACCGCGCAATGCAACTGGAGGGTAGGCTCCAGTGTTCAGAACCTACGGGACAAAGTTGAGGACGGGGGGTCGGCCCGTCGCTCGCCCGCCTTTAACTCCCGGGAAAGAAACCCGGTACCCATTCTATAGAGGGCTGGGTAGACCCTACGGCCCGTTTGAAGGAGAAAGAAGCGTGGAAAAATTCCCGTCCTCCGCCGAGGCCGGGAATCGAACCCTCTACCTCCAACCCGCAGCCAAGCGCCCTTACCCACTCGGCTACCGGGCCCACATTAAGATTATTAATTATAATTATTATTATTATTATTTATTATTATTATTATTAATTAAGTTTATTAATTATTAAGGAAATAAACAAATTGTAACTTTATAGTCAAATATATACTTAAAATGCCATAATACAATCATTAAAACTTATTAAATTTACTGTAACCTCTTAACTCCTTGGCCTTCTTAAATTTAATAAGTTTTAATGATTGTAACTTTACAGATTTTTTTTATTTCTTCTTTTTACTAAAAGATTTGGAAAAAAAAATGAGTCTCATATCACCCACTTTTCCATTATATATTTACGATAGTTAATTATTTTCAGAAATCAAACTCACACTTTCATATAACCGATGAGATGTAAATTATCTATTTGCTCGATTCTGCACAAACGCAAGAATTCACCTCATGCTTAAAAATTAATATATGAAACATCTTCATGATTACGACGCTAATGTTTTCTCTACGTTATTTGAGGCTATCGCTGGATGTTCGTTGTGTTTACAGTAAGATCTCTAATTACAACTTGGGCTTTTACATGCTTCTTTCTGGTGCTTTCACCCTCATTATTTTAAAATCAAGAAGAAAAACAATAATACTTTCATAAATAAAAAACATTTCAGTCTCAAACATTGCATGCTTAAAAAAAGGAATGAAGATAATTAATCTAGAGAGAAGCCTTGAATTTTCTTTTATTGTTATTACATAATGATAAATGAGAAATACGAAAAGGAAAAAGAAAGAAAAGAGAAACAAAGACACGATAATAAAGAAGAATTAGAAATAATTAGAAACTGTTTCTTCATGAGAATACGACTTGTAAGACGATTTATTTGCAGGGTATTTTTTAAGTAGAAATTAGCAGATTTTCATTAGGCAGGAAATGAACCTGTTATATTTTAAAGAAGACATCAAATAATGTAATGCTAAAGAAGATGATTGTAATTCGGAATTTAGGATGACTTTGGTTTGAACATCAACTTCTACAGCAGGGAAAAATTAAGTCCAGAGACATGGTGATTATAAGAAAAATTGAATCATTTATTTCGATAATGGATTGAAACGATACAAAATTACGAATTATGTTTGTCTCAGAAAATAGGTATGAAACGAACTTATGACTGTATTCGGATTGAGATTTAGTGAACCGTTCAGGTGCAGCCTTATGGTTAAGATGGGGACCTATCATTAAGCTGATTGGTCTGAACATGGGTTCGAAATCCTGCAACGGCATGGATATATCCTTTCCTTCCAAAGGCTTCTTCTCTTTTTCTCCTTACGCCATCTACGGAATGTTATCTTGAAGTTCTAAGGTTTGTATAATTGCTCTGAAAAATTCCGCTGTAATGTGGGATTTACCCAGGCCCTATATGAATAAAAAATAAATAAAAAATTAATTTGAGTAATATGTCTATTTAAAATGTGTAGCATGCAGTTTTTAATTAAGGAAACATTTGTAATGAATTGATTATAAAAAAATAAACTATGATAAAATGCTGATGTTTATCTACAGATAGAGAATAAAATGGAAATAATACAACATGTTAAAAATTCTTAGCTTTCTCTTTGTCTATTCACGTTCACACATAAGTAACGTGGAGTTTGCCGCTACTTTGAAAATCTTATTGTCTTCATTACTTCTAATTCTGAGAATTTTCTTGTTGGATTTTTTCGAGCTAGATCCGCTAATTCTAAATAATTAAACAAAATGTTAATTATTAGAAATACTTATTATTTTTTTTTAATTAATACTTTGATTATTTTTAATTATATTAACTATCTACATCTTCATAAATTTTATAAAGGGCTTAATAATTTCAGAAGAATCTACTGCATATTAAACTTCGCTAAAATGAAATAATATAATATAATATAATATAATATAATATATAAAATTTCTGAAAAAAACCCTGTTAGTTCCATAAAATTTTCGAGATTCACAAAAATTTTCACTATTATTATAATTGAGAACTATTGAATTTGAATTTTTTTTAAATAATAATTTGCTAATAAAAAATTAAACTATTCTTTTTAGGTTTTTGAGCATCCTTAATTACTTTTTAATGTTAAACAAAGTTTACGAAGATGAACATGTTATTTTTCTTAACAGTTATAAATTATTAAAAAAAGAAAGCAAACATCTCTAAAGCTATCTGCAATTCAACTGCTTAATGGCATTGTCCTGAAGAGACTCCGTAGCAAAGAAGCGAAAGAATAGAGTCATTTTAAATCTCACAACTCTGTTGCGCCTCCTGTTGTGCTATTCTCAAATTACAAAGACACATCTATTCCCTAGTGGTCAATTGACTCCTCAATACTGCAAACGTTGCTTGGAATACTGATGATGGCGTTGCTAAACTGAACAGCATTTAGCAGCTACCTTTCTGTAAACTCACAAGCATCTACTTATATTGCTTGTGAATCTATGTGCTATTGCATTTCCCCAATGATTAAAATCAAGCTATTTTTAATTTTGTTATTCATAATGTATACTGTGTGATGGAAAAAAAAAATCGAGCTGTACAAACCTCAAAATTCCTACCATAATTCTCTAATTATGTAATTCTTTTTGAATTGATACAGTTTGTAAATATCATGCAATCAACCCTAAGTAAATTAGCATTGTTAATTTTTATACTTCTTGTTCACATGGTATATTACAGAGATCCCTTTCCTAATGTGCAAAATTAACTTTCCGCTTACCTTCGCATGAACTAATAATATTTTAATATTTTTTCCCTTCCGAAGACAAAAAAAAAAAAAATAATAAAAATTTAATTTCGAGGATTTTTTTTGCAAATTTAAAATAGTTTAATTTTAATGTTCAAAATTAAATTTTACAGATTCTTAATTAAATAAAAATGAACTTACAACATTTGTATTTTAGACTGACGAAATTATAAATTTTAATAAATTGCGCATATAATGTGAACAAAATAACAGCATATAACTAATATCTCGAAATACATGCTTTAGCCCATATTTTGCAATAAAATTATTTTTTCTGTGTACATATTTGTTTGGTAAAATTATTCATCATGTGTATTCCCGTATGATAGTAAAAAATAAACCACATACACAAAAGGAATCCAACAAAAAATCTTATATATGACATGTTTCGGGATAATCTCCCATCATTAGATTACAAATACAAAATATACAAAATCAGAACCTACAGAGTCCCGAGAGAAAATTTAAATAGCATAAGAACATAAAATTTCATAGTAAGAAGCTTAACAATGCGAATGTTACAACTTTAACAAACCAATGGATCACAACAATAAACAGCAATACAGAAATTATAACTAATAATGACAACATTTCATTTCATTTAATACCATAGTGAAGAGCATTAAGAATAGAAACATCAGTGTTATAACAAGTATGGACTTAATAATAAGTGATTCATAAAATCTTCTGAGGTAATTGTCCCTCTCAATAGCATAAATAATTAGATTGTCTGTTAGTATATTGTCTCCAGTTGCCTTGTGATGACTAGCAGTAAGGTATTGCTTGTTATGATTATCGATGGTCCTTCTATGTTCATTCATTCGGATACTAACCCTTCTTTTGGTCTCTCCTATGTACCTGCATGTTTTAGCACCTACTTCACACTCTATGCCATAAACTGCTGCCATCTTGTCTGAATTATTAATAGCTACTTTATTGGAACATAAGATTCTGCCAAGAGTGTTTTTGGCTGTTTTAAACTGATGATGGGAGATTATCCCGAAACATGTCATATATAAGCTTTTTTGTTGGATTCCTTTTGTGTATGTGATCCATTTTTTTACTATATTTGTGTGGTTTTTGGAATCATCTTATTTTTTTTTCTTTCAATTTATGTTAACAAATTCTTTCTTTATATCGCTAAAGGTTATTATTTATTATCTTAAAATAATGAATGTTTTACTGAAATTAATTCTCTTATCTTTTTTCTCTGTGTTTTGACTGAGAGAGCAACAAAATAAAATTTCAGAGACTGAAAATCAACAAGTTTTTATTTTAATTTGATTTTGAGATTTTTAATTTTATTATTAACAATGAAGTAATATTGTAAGAAATTAAATAATGTATGTACAATACCAATATAAGAGAATTAATAAATTAAACACACATAATAATTATATAAATTTTTAATTCTATTAATTATGATCATTTATAAGTTATTTGTTGCTATCAAACTAAAGCATAAGCAAGAATAGTTCTGACAGAAGCCGTAGGATAAAAAAAAGTGGATTTTGGTCAATATTCTTGAAGGAAATAAAAGGTCACCGTGTTTTAAATTTCTAGTTGATGATATCTATCTCCATATCTAATAAACCTCATGGATGTTGATCATATGTTACTGAGTTCCAGCTATTTCATTTTTGAGTAAGGACAGTAAAAATTTCCAGGATTGTCATCAAGGACACGGAAACGCCAAGCGTAATGACTATGGAAGGTTGATTCACATTTATTCGGTCGAATTCAAGGGGGTGCGCTATCTCGCACGTGCACTTGACGCAGCATTATTTCGTTCGAATCAGAGGTCAATAAGCCTGTAGTTGATTATTATCTGATAGCTGGAATTGTGCTGCAGTCTAAATTTGCCGCCAAAAATCCCAAATTGGTGGGAGGGTACGTAGTTGCCTTTTCCGATGCTAAAATGTGCCGCTTCAAAAATTGTGGACATGTATAAACGCCGAAATTTTCATGTTTTCAAGTCCATCATCAACCGGGTAATAGCAGAAAGTCGTATGAAGGCCATCATCCAAGATCGAGGTAAGCCACAGGCCCGAAAATAACTCCAACGATCGGCAGCAACTCCTAAGGTTATTAAGAAAGGGAAGGCTACGATTGTCGTCGAGAACCCTAGCACCCCAAAGGGCGGTTGCCCAGGCTGTAGGAGTTTCTCAGCCAACGGTTACACGGATAATTTGGCGTGATCTGCAATTAGGAAAGCATCGTAAAGCTCGCGTTCATCGCCTTTTACACGTTGCTAAAAGGAAGACCAACAGCCAAAAGTTTTACGAGCACCACTCATCTTGAAAAATATTGAAGTCTGTCACTATTTTGGACGAGGCATGGATCTATCTTAGTTATACCAAGAAGCCAAGAGCAATATTTTATCGCCCTTTTGATGCCAAAGAACGATCCGAGTGGTACCCCGAATGCAAAGAAAACTTTTCGGGAGGATTCATGATTTTTGTGGGTTACAGCTACAGAGGAATGTTGCCGCTGAGGAAGGTCAAGATTAATGCTGCCTTTTACCGAGAGCATATCCTGAATATCGTGACGATATTCCCACATTCTACGTCAGCGACAAAAGAAAAGTGTGGATTCATCAGGACAAGGCGTCGAGCCATACAGCTAGAGCTGTGCATGGCCAATATGGCGACTGAACCAGAATTCGAGCAATCCCGTACAGTACGATTCCTGTAAAATCCCCCGTTGCATCTCCAATGAACTCTTGCTGGTTCGCATTACTTAAACTGTTCTCTGGGAACACGACGACTTAAAACAGTAGAAGGACTTTAGAAAGCTTACAAACAATAGTTTGCAAACAAGAGGAGTGGAACAAGATCCCCCTCGCCTACCTCTAACGTAGACTTCTTCAAAGGAAACTGATGCAGAGCCATTGCCAGAATGCAGAGGCACCCCATTGAACACAACCGGTAGTGGAGAAGAAGGTTCTGTTAAGTCAATGTCGTGATCAAAATCGACCGAATGAACGTGAATCAACCCTCCATATAAATAAGTGCTTAAAATATCATATGCATCACATGGAGTCTTGCAACGCATCTCGAGGGTCCCTTTAAGTGTAGGCATAAATTATGACTTTAACGCACAACCTTTAAAATGTCAAAAAAGTTTGTTAAATATCTGAAAACCTGTAATATTTTGTTTTAGATCTTTGTTGAAGCAGGGGCAGAATTATGTATAATTTTATTGCTTAAAATTTCGATCAAAGAGCTGTAAATTTAAGGTAAATATGATGCACATCTATCGCTACTGCTAGATATCAGGGAGATATCCACGTTTGAGAATAAGCGTTGTTAAGCCGAGTTTTGAATACTTACATCTCCGATCTTCATTTTCTTGTTTTTGAAATCTCGATCCCAACAATCCGTAATTCGTAGATAGTGGTTAGGCTTTTTGGCTGAGATCTTAGAGACATCAATTGTGTCTATGGATTTTAAATAAAAATTTCTGACTATCTGAAAGATGAATCCGATCTCAATTGCTTTCGTACTTCCACGACCCTTAAATACATGGAAAATGTCAGGAATATCTCTCATGATATTGTTGAAGTCTGACGTCTAATCCATTTTTTTTTTATTGTAAGATCTGTGAGTGGAAAAACATCATTTTTAGGAGATTACTTTCAAACATATGTCTACTCTTCATTTTTTTTAACATCGAATCTGATGTTCTGTAATTACGAATCAAAAAGCTTCGACATTAATGAAGTAGTTGCCGAGATAAAATTTGTTAATTATTATTATTATTTTAAAAAGCCTACTGGAGAAATATTCCACTAGTTTCTCTTCAGTTTATCAATAACTCATTCAAAAAGTATTCTTCGGAATCTATTTGAAATATATTTTAATAGCAAGAATAGTAATGCAAATAATTTGTTGAATCTAGTTTCGATGCAATAGCCCCAACCTCCTTTCTTAAAACCAAACGAAAAGTTATATAACAATCCGATACAACAAACCAGAAAAAACAAAAGATCATCAATCTCTGTAAAGGATTTCGGATTCCTTAAAGAACCACAAGCTTACTTTAGACATGCACTCTTTCTACTCTCAATAAAGATGATGCATATTTAATGTGGATGAAGAGTTGAATCAGTAAAGTTGAAAAATAGTTGAATGGGACAAGCAGCTTCACAGAGGCCTATTCATAATCAGGGTTTTTCTTTGTGGATTATTATAATAAATACTACGCTCTAAAAATTATTGGGAAAAATTATTAGTACAGTGCAACTTGGATAATTCGAAGCTGAAGGGACCACTACAAAACTGCGAATTATCCAAGACTTCGAATTAAAGAAGTTACATCTTTTAACTTTAATTTCAGGTCCACTGAATGCTTGAAAAGATTATTCTGTCAATAAGTAAATATTTATTCAAAAAGATCATGGTATGAAAGACTTAAACACTATATGTATGTAAACAAAATGAGATTTATATTACCTAAGCTACAGTACATATTACATTCAATACAGAAAATTATAGTTTTCAAAAAATTGTGCAATGTCTGATTGTTTTGTAGAATTCAGTCGCTTAAGGTTAGCAAAATCATCAAGCATGTTTAGTGAACGGAAAACAGCTTCACTTACATTGGTTTGTCCTTCAATGTACCGACGAAATTCGCCCAAATGAAAAAGCGCCTTCGCCGATGAAGGGATTGGCATTTCTTCTTCACACCCTTTCCACCTCCCGAATGACGGCGACCTTTTCAGGGAACGTTAAATCCTTGTACACGCGTGGTTTACTGAAAGACATGGTGACACTGAAGGCAGGAAGCTCGAATGGCGTCTGAAGCGTCACATGTCGAATGGTGGCGGGAAGGGGATTTCAGTTGTCACGTGTCGAATTTCTTAACGATGAAACGCCGAAAAGTCGTTATGGTTCGAAATTTTTTATAAAAAAACTTCGAATTAAGGAAGTTAAAAAATCGTGGATAATTCGAAGTTCAACATTGATTTAATAAGAAGTTCAAGGGACTAAAAGAAATCTTCGAATTAACCACGATTTCGAATTAAAGACGTTCGAATTATCCAAGTTGCACTGTATTAGTAATCTTTTTAATCTTTTTTCTTCGTAATATCTTCGCAAAGCTTGCGGAAGGCAAAGATTGATAAAATGGTGATAAAACGTAATACAACATTGCTAAATCATAAAAGACCAATTTAATAGTTTCAAAAATACGACAGTTTATTATTACTATTATTATTATTATTAATAAAAATATCCTGTTATTCAACTCCTCATTCTAAGAGAATGTTGGTGTTTTTCATTTGTTTATTGTATGTTGTGATATTCAATTTTTCATTATAAGTAAGTAATTTCTTATGTATTGCATCTCAAGCTGTGACACTGAAATTGTTGTTTACTAACAAACCTCGTATGTTAATGAATAGAAAGGAAGTAAATTAAATGAAAACAGAATCTGATAAACTAAAACTGATTTTTCTTTCCTAATTTTCTAAAACTTTTTACAGAATGAAAGAGATTCTTTTGTTTAAAATTGCTTGAAGGATTTGAATCAAAGTCTAGAGTTCGCTTAATAGCAGTTGTTCAATTATCAAAGTTTCCAAGGAGTTCTTTCCTTCCTCCATCCTTCTGTGTCTGCTTCACCTGAAATGGGGTCGAATCTCTGCAGGCAAATAACCTTTCCTAAATAAATGTCATATTCGCTGCGTTGCCTCCAGTGATATTGTGGAGGTAAAAAGATTTACTTTAAGAAATATTAAAGTAAGAAAAGGAAATCCCAAAATAATTGTTTAAAATTAATATCAATTTATTAACTAAATTAAAGAATGTCTTTAAGATAAAAAAAAAAGTTTCAAAATCGTAAAATATTACCTCTTTATTGAACGGGATGTAGTAGCATTGAAGTAGTCATTTAAGAGATCTCTGCAGAGAACAAATGCAGGTAAGATGCACTTTGAAACTGAAAATGGAAGCACTAAGCTTTAATTCAAAAGTATACAATAGGGAATACCAATAGTATTAATTAAAATGAAATGTAATAACTTTATTGGTTAAATGTTAATAACTCCTGCTCTATAGGAATGATATAAAATTCCTGAAAGTATTAAATTTACTTTTCCAATTCCAGCTTCCTTATTCAAATAGAAGTTGGTTCCATTCCGGTTCCCTTAAAAAAAATTCAAAAGTTCCAGTTCATCAGAAGAGGAACTACAATTCCTTTTACAGACTTCATAATCTCTCAAAAGTCTTATCCTTCTTGAAAAATGTCTTAATCTTTAAAAATTTCTGTATATACAAAGGCCTATTAATAATTACAAAAATACTTCAAATCTTTGAAAAGACTTAAGACCAAATTATAAAATTATTAGGTTAGGTCATGTATCTCACTGAGACCGATTGGGACGCTAGAAGTAAGGCTCCAACGTTTCAGTGACCCGAGACTGAGATGATGTCGGACGGTCAGCACAAAGCTCGCCCGCCTATGTCGCAGAGAAAGAAACCCAGTACATATTCTTTAGAGGTCTTATGAAATATTACTTAGGTGAAAAGGAATTTGGAAGAACTTTAGGAAATCAATAAAGGGTTCCAGCCAAAAAAGAAACAAAATTCCAAAATTGTTTCTTGTATTCGGTTAAGGAACACCCATTGAGTTAAATATATCGCAAAAAAAAAAAAAAACCTCGCTCCCTAAAAACTTGTTCCATCTAAGCACTTGTCCAAATTATTAACATAAATCTTCATAAAATACTCATACGTCCTCGATCATAGCCCCAGATCTTTTCATCTGGGGATAATATTTTTCAAAAACCTTTTTTTAATTTTTTTTTAATATCCCAAATCTCTTTTCCGTGTTCTGGAAGCTCCTTCTATCAAATAATAAGCAACAATTGTGACGTGGGTTTTTGCAGATATGTTTGATTCAATAACTAAAATAATACTCTTTAATTCACTTCCAATGCACAAGTTTCAATAATTTATTGTTGAAGTCTACTTATTCTTTACTATTCTTCAAACATAATTTGATGTAAAAACTAAGGAATTTTTTTATAAATTAAAAATTTATAAATCTTTACTTTTTATAATAAAGCAAACGTAACAACTCCCAGTAGCCATACACCTATCTATTGCAGGAAGTAAATGCAGTTTAAACATATGAATCAGCAAGAAATTGTAACTGCTATTATCTTTCTGATGCCAAAAGAAAAACTAAAAACATTAGAAATAAAAGTAGTGTATAGGTTTAACATTTTTATTAATAATGGTACTCCTGAACAGAGTAAGTAACTTTTGAATTCCAAAATATTTAATAGAATATTAATTATAAAAAGTCAATACAAAAATTTAATATCTTTATGCAAATTGGAAAACTTGTACTATAATTTTTAAATCATGTACGTTTTTCCTTATTATTGTCATTTCAAAATCACTACAATATGGTAATCTGAATCATAATAATGTGGTAAACTGCCAAATTAAGAATTAATAAGTTGCAGACAATAATTAATTTAGCTATTCTTAAATTATGGTAATAAGAACTGTTTTTGAAATCAAAATAATTTAAAATATATTTATGTACATTTTAACAACCACAGCACATGTATAAACTGTTTCTTTACATATAAACTGCTCCAGAGCGTTCTTAGCTAATTTGGATCCACCATAAATTATTTTCCTAGATTTAATTACTTACGATTATGAAAGGAAGTCTAAAACAAATTAGTACCATACAAACAGAATCTGAAATGATTACAACATGCCGAGAAAAATATTTTGAAAGCAAAGAAAAAAAAATTGCCACCGTTTCAGAATAATTTAAACAATGGTTATTAAAGGTAAAATGAATTAGGTTTCGATTGGATTTGTTGTATTATTACGATATTCTAAAATTCTCAACGATTAATAAAAAAATGGTATTTAAATATATTTATATGTTATAAATACATTACTTGCTAATGGTTTTGAAATAGATAATTATAAGGATTCAATCTTTCAATGATTTCTTGTTAAAATTATCAATTTTGCTTAACAACAAATAGATGCGAGGATTATTTAATCCTGCGGACTGAATTCATCACATTAGTGTCAAATTGTGGCTTACATCACAGAAGAATCAATATGTTAGCACGTTGTAAATTAAAGCATTCGATTTGTGTTCGGCGTTTCCAGTTGAATAAAAAAAAAAAATACAAGTTTGCCACTTACTCTTTTAATTTAGTTGAGAGTTAGTGGTTGAATTCTCTAGAGAAGTTCATCAATTTCAATATAGGTTACAAAGCATCTCTTATCTGCCTTCACTTTTCTGTTCATTCAATTGACTGGCTTGTGATTGAAGGGATCTTGGTGCAAATGCAAATCCACAGTCTGTTCATTTGTTGGAGGTATCTCATTAAGGGCGATCCTGTCGCTGAATTTCCCTTTGGATTGCGGCCCCTCGCTCTATTTACACTAGCCGTGTGTGCAATGCGACCAACACTTGTGCTGCTTTGATGACACGATAAACAGCGGCAAACAATGATATCAGGGCCGGACAGCTCTCTTACTCGGCCATTCTTGTCGGGGTAATGACCATGGATAGTCCCATTTAATTATCCCTGAACTGTAAACGATAATTTAAAACTGTTTTCGGGAATGCCAGAGGATGAACATCAAACGTCTTAGAAAACGAGGGTAAAAGAAAGATGAACCGATTATATCTGCTTAAGCAACACCAAGAAATGCACAAGAATCCAGAAGGTTGTTATTGCTCTTAAAGATTGAAATTCTTGTTTGCTTTGGATTAATTCCTTAACGTTGTTTGAGAATAACTAAAGGCGTTGAATTACAGTTTCACTGAATGTTGCACATTAATAGCTTGTCTTCTTATCTTTCCTTGGATGGAGGGTTGCAGAATTCGAGGATTACCAGATTACTTTTCATGGATTAAAATTAAAAGTGAAAAAAAAAAAAAACAACAACAACAAAATCTGGAAATATTTAAAATTCAATTGTTATTTTTATCAATAAATCATGTAAATGCCATAACAAAGAAAGATAATAAAAATCTTTAATCAAGAGTTTTCATAATATTTCTATAAGATTGTTTTTTGACTACTTTAATACTTCATACAGACAATAAAATTCATTTAAAACCAATCATCCATATACAGTATTATATTTGATAACAGAACGTCTATTTCATCCATCTATCTTTCATTACAAATGCAGTATTTCGCCGAGTACATTACTCTGCTTCTTGAAGCTTCTATTTACATTTGGAACATCTCCGTAGTTATAGCCGTTGAAGCTGTTCAAAATGTAAACAGAAACCTGAAGAAACCGATTAATCTACTCTGCGAAATATTGCATTTGTAATGAAGATAGATGGAGGAAATAAGCGTTCTGTGATGAAATAAAATTCATTAATTAATCAATAATTAATGCAATTTAACAGCCCAACAAAAGAAATTAATATTGATATATTTCATTTAGAGCTAAGAACCCAGCACATTCTCTTTTAAACTGTCAGGAATACGTTTATTTCATTTTATTATAACGGTAGAATATGCAGTCTGTCAGTTAGCTTAAAGAATTTTTAAGCTTAAGAAAAGTAGTAATATTAACTAATAATGCAATAACTTACATTATTAATAATAATTAGCATATGGAATAATTTTAACAGACCTTACCGTTAATGATCCTCTATGACTTTTCCATGTTTTCGGCTAATTGTACTGGATGATGTAAAACTTGTTGTTTACTAAACATTAGGGAGAGTACTTTTATCTTTCGATTCTTTCATGTTTATGCTAATTTCTGATAGAACTACGGAATTTATTGAGAGTTTACAAAATTATAGTCCTCTTTGAGTTAACGATAAGCTAACATTTAAATTATCAAACTCTGCATTTCCAAGATTTTACGACGTGTCGGAGAGTCTTTGCCTGTAATTCTAGACGATAAGAGAACTTATTTTACTTTTATTTCTTTTATTATAATCTGTGATGATTTTTATTAGAGCGATTTTCGTTTGATTTTCATTAGAATTTTTCTTTCACGTTCTCTCATTTCACGTTTCGTGAACGTTTCATGAACGATATCTAAAACATCCTCGTCGTAAATTTCTGTTCGGAAAGCTCTATATTGTAATATAATAAAATTTTCTCAAGGACAAATACAAATGTTCCGATCACAGTTAACGATCATCGATTTCTTTGTTTTGTAACAGAAGATATCTTGGATAGCCGAAAAACTTGATAAGAATTTACATTGTAAGCATTGAAAAGATCTTTATATATTGCCATTTTCTCCCATTAGTTTTTTAAGTGGATGAGTTGGAAATATAATCGGCGATATAAAAATCCTGAAGATAAAATTCAAAAGAAATGAAAAAAAATTATTACTGATCGACAAAATGGCTCCTCAAACTAAAAAGCAAGAAAATAAAAACAATAATCAAATGTGAAATTCAAAAACTTTGGGCAACGCAATTTCTGCCTCAAGAAATATTTGACCACAAAAAAAAAAAGCCCTGTAAAGGGAAAAAGAAATAAAACAAACATAATCATTGAAAAGGGGGGAGACTTTTTTGAGTTAAGCTGAGACCTTTAGACGGCTGTTTGGTGCTTTTTGGGCTCTTATCAGCCAAGGCAACACAGCCAGTGCAAAACCCAATTGGTGGCACGAGGAAGAACCAAAAAGAAATCTCTTCGTACGCCTTTTGGGTTCTGCATTGGCAGACTTGCGCCGACTGATGAGAGCCCAATAAGCTCGAAACGGCCGTTCCAGGGTTCAGCTTGACTCAAGGGCTTCTTTCTTTTAAATGAAAAAAAAAATATTTTTATTCTCAAATTGAAACAAGACTTAAAAAAAATATATAAAAAAATATATATTGAAACAAGAACTTAATAATTTGAATCAGTAAGAGTGCTATTAAATTGACATATTAAATGGATCAATGTATGATAAGGAGAAGAAACAGCGCCTATATATTACTTCTAAACATTATTAATAAGATGTTCCAGTTATTAGATTCGTAGAATTGAAGTGCTGAACAAAAAAATATCTTTTCTTTATCTCATGCCTTCTTCTTTCTTTCTCAATATCATAGCTTTTCAGGATTTCCGAAAATTTCGCGCGTGCCACTACCAAAGTGTCTATTATCCTCATGGAAGAGATTAACCAGGGAACAGCAGACGCCTCGAACGACTCATAGGTCCGTAAAGGGAATTTAGGCGCTAGATTAATTTCTCGTCTGGATTTCTGGGGCAGCAAGATTAAGTCTCACGGTAAATCGGAAAATACAATCCCAGCGACATAGAATGGGGTATATTACAAAACAAAACCCAGTCGAGTTTCATGAAATTACATTGAAGAGAAGAGCATCAAAGAGACGGCGTTAAATAAAGGATGACATTTTGTATTGTTGACACTAAATTGCCAGTGAGACAAGTAGAGGAAAGAAAAAATAATGATTTTACCATTAATAAATAATCTGGTAAAAATTATACATTTAGTGAGGAAATTAGATAAACAACAAATATGAAAGTTTAACTTACTATTAAATTAACTAAAAGTTTTCAAACAAAATTAATTTTGGAATTAGTAGGTTCATAATTCTTAAAAAATTAAAAAAAAAAAAAAGCATAGGAAGTTTAAGGTCGCACTTAATGTTTCCGCTAAACATGGAAATGAAAGTCCCAATCAAAATTTTGAAATGCAATTTAAAATTTTTATTTTTATGGTGCTAAATATCATTTTCCTAAATATTTCATTAAGATCTTGCCTTGGGAGTATTTTATTTAACTGTGTTTATGAAACTGATTAGTATGTGCTCAGAAATATTTGCAGCTTTTCAGCCTGAAGCATCATCGTCTCCAAAAACTTAACAGAAACAAATATGAAAGTTTTGAATGAAGTTCATCTGCTTTAAAACCACTGCTATTTTTTTAATTAAAAAAAATGTACTATATTACTAATTTAAATTTTCAAGATCAGACTTCAAAGGTTTATCCAGTAAAGCATTGCTGTAAGATGCCAAAGGATGTACAATAGATGTTGAAAATGGTTTAAGCAATTATCTTTATCAAGACTTGATTTTGAGCAAAAGAACGCCAAAATATTTCCTTTCAGAGTGGATATGTATAAAATCTTACCGTCAAATATTCTATTGATTTGGACAGTGACTTGATGACGCAGCATGTGGATCTTGATGGATGATCAAAAAGAAGATCATGGTGGTTTTTTTTTAAAGGAACCACCAAACGTCCGTTATGTTTGTCAAACGTTTGTCGGAAATGCATCTTTTATAAGTTAATACCCATACATATAATAGATATTTAGGACAGGAAAACCTTTTCTTCTTCCTCATCTAGAATTCCAGTTGATTGGATATATATTCCATCGAATTCTAGACGAGAAGAGGAAAAGATGTTCCTGTCCTCGCTTAGCCTGAAAAAGAAATGAAATACAGTATTAAAGAAAGTATTTACTGGAGAAATAGTGACGACTGATTGTCTACTATATGTATGGTTATTAACTTATAAATGACGCATTTGCGACCCTATATTGATTGGACATTTTTTTACTAAATAAATACGTATATTCAAGAAATATTGTACGACTTAATATTCATTTTACATTTAGATTCATGATATATTAATGAGCGAAGAATTTATATGTAAGCGATGCGTACAGTAATGATACTATGCTCATATATAATGTAAAAGTTCCAAAAATTACGAAGAAAAAAGATTCTAATTTTTATCCCATACGTGAATGAACGTAACATATTGGTAGCAACTGATAAAGACACAAGTGTTCAACGAAGCATCAACAAGGATCACAGTAAATATCGAAATGTTAAATTTGTACCTGCCTCAATACAGATGTCAAACGTCGGAATGCCATTGTGTATCCTCAGTTCCAACTGTGCAATTCTAAACACATCCGGCTGATAAACAACCGAAAGCCCCAAAGATAAAAATAAAGCCCCAAAGATAAAAATAAAGCCCCAAAGATAAAAATTTCAATCTGATAATCACATCTGGAAACGACAAGGCCACTCTGACCAATCCAGGATTGTGGAAAATGATATTTGAGGAAAACAATGATACACCAAGGAAATGTAAAAATGGAAGGTGTTTCTGTCATGTATGAACCGTAACTTTAATGTGCCATTATTGCCAGTGATTAAGGAATTTTAAGGAATTGTGTGTCTCGATTGAGGAAGCATGGTTACACTATCTAAACATTCCATCAGAGATTTCGTGAATCCATGCGTGATCCTGCTGCTCGATAATCCGATCAAAAGGGGGATCTAAGCGCTTTTGGGTGTCTCACTTTTTCATTACATAATCACACTCATTCCTGTCCCCTCCCCCTACACTGTCATGAATAACAACACTAACAATACAGACCCACTTGCTTAAAGAACGAATGCAGCTTAGAGGTACATGACATAGAAAAGAATCTCCTTCTGCTTAAGTCGTAAAGAGGATCGTATCCGTATCGAAAAAGACTCAAAAAAAGGTACCTTTAGAGATATTACTGAAAGGCATAGCTTTTGCAAAATATAACGGTGTAGACAATTGGATATGACAGAAGAACCTCAACGAACGTTTCCAACGGAGCAATAACCGCTCGGTATATCTTGACAGGATACTCAATCATGTTGTTGTGTAAATCATAAAGAGATCAAAAAGAAGGTTTGCAGCATGACAATGCTAATTATACAGTTCGGATCATTAAGAATTCCATAATGTTCCAGGTACTGAAGGTCAACCAGGACAGTAGACCAGTGGTGACAAAGAGAATCAAGGGCGATTTTAATTCAGGATGTGCTAAATGTGCGTCCCACACTCATGGAATCAAAAAGTCACTGAAATTATTTTTTTTTTTTTTTGCATTTATTTTTCTTAAAGACTTCTCTAATTATTGCTGACTTCGCGTGATTTCTTAAATAAAATGATCATGAAAAGAAAAAATTGTGTTGAGTAAAAATTGTATCCCACTCGACCTCCGATAACAACTTAGATATGCTCTTATGAACCCTTTGATTTATTGATTTACAGATGGCGCAGTCAGTGAATTCCTTACCATTCCAATGGCTTTAATCTGACCAAAATATGTAGCAAGATGTACGTGAGGCAATAGCATTCAGAGGTGCGAACCGGGTTGCTGCATAGTAGATATCATGTTATTTCCTATTACTTTAAGACCTAGCTGCGACTTTTGATAAGATTAATAAGGGAAAACCTTAGTAAAATTTCTGAAAGAACTTTAATTAAACAAAACCTCACAGCATTGAATAAGTCCGAATTTTGATGTTGAAGTAAATAATTGAATAGTTACTTCAATTATTTTAGCAGGCAAAACAAAAATCACTCAGAAAACATATAAACAGAAATTTCTATAATTTCAGGAGATATGGTATGTTAAGGATATCACTATAAGAAATAAATTTGCTTAATCTTTGCTATATAGAATAGAAAAATACAGAACTAAAACAATGCAGAGATGAAAAACTGTACAACGAACTATTTTGGAGACTGCATTACTTCATGAAAGACTTCAGTTGATCATTGACAATAGTTCAAGTATAAGCCTAAAAAAGTAACCAGAGTTTGTTTTCAGCATTCCTGAAATATTTCTTTTCTTTAACTCAAGTCCAACCGTCGTTTTTCTTTTCGCTATGTCTTTTGCAAAACTATAAGATCTAATGAAATATTACTCGATTTCTGTTTCATTGTATAAAACTATATTATTCTAATATAACGGAGGCCTTCACTTTTTTTTCATCTAACGCATCAATTTAGTAATAAATGAATAGCCTTTCTTTTAACAAATGTTGTATCGTTGTCTCTACAAATAGACCAATTTCGTGTTCTTTTCTAAAATAACAACTTTGTCTGAGGACCGTCTGTAATATCTATAATCTTCTTCCATTACTTTTACAAGTGATTCAGAGTCAAATCCAAATAACTTCCTAAACGATCGAATTTGCTCATGAATTGCTCATTTGTTCACGCCAGTACTCTCGAAATACACACTAACCCACAGTCGCGGCACTTCATGTTTCGTATCCACATTGTAATTTTTTCTAATGTTGAAATTAAATTCACTTTTTTTTTTTTTCATTTATTATGTGAATTTCATTTTGTTTGCATATTTCTTTAAACTGTTGCTAGGAAGTAAAGAGGTTTTATATTTTGAGAATACTGGCATGAACAAATGAACAATTCATGAGCAAATTCGATCGTTTAGGAAGAAAAAGAACAATATTTCAGATTGGGTGGACCATGGTTTAAAATTCTCATCACAACCCAGTTCCGTTCGTTTATTTTATTTAAAACACAAGATGAACAAAAGAGATTAATTCTAGACTCCTGCATCATTAATACTTCCCCCTGTATGAATAAGAGAGCCGATGAATACTTCCTTTAAAATGTTATTGAAAAAAAGAGAAGTTTCGTTAAGTTCTCGTCTTTTTGTTAGTTAATGGCATTATTGTAACATGTGACTATATCTCCAATTGTAGCATTTAAACTCGCTAAGGTTTTTTTTTCCTTCTTAAACATAAAAGGAAAGCGTTTCTATACCTTTCTGTTTTATGCCTGAAGAAGTTCAGCAATATGGCTGGAAAGAAATGATATGTTACTATCATGTATGTCTATGTAGACTTTTTCCGTTCCTCACTTACATTACATTTACATCGTTTGATTGCTATGCATCGTCTGGTCATAGTTTGGTCATAATTGGTTTTGGTATGTTGCAGATTGGAACATCTTTTTTCAAAATCCTGTATGGAGCAATGAATGAAGTAATTTGAGTTTGCATTGAAGCTAATCAGACACAAAACTTTCTTGTAGTCTTTCGTAAGCAACTAATAACTAATAATACAGACTAAAAACAACGTCTCTAGAGATTTACTGTCAAAATGTAAGGTGCTACGATTACAATTCTTGAATAAAGATTCTGCTGTTTAGAGTTGTAAGTTCTGCTTCTTCTAGACCGACAAAAAGGAAAGACTAACGCTGGACGACCTTAATTTTATCTTAATTCTAAATAGACTAAAAACAAAGCCTTTACAGCTTTCCTGTAAAAATGTAAATTACTATGATTATAATTGAGTAGAAATTTTGCTGTCTAGAGTCGTAAGTTTTTTGTTTCTTGTAGATCGACAAAAAGGAAAGACTAATGCTGGACGATCTTAATTTTATCTTAATTCTAACAC
>JAFIDM010012231.1:49101875-49151453 GCA_023159025.1 Thereuonema tuberculata | reverse complement strand
AATTGTAAGTTTTGTTTCTTGTAGACCGACAAAAGGGAAAGACTAATTCTGGACGATCTTAATTTTACCTTAATTCTAACACAGACTAAATCAAGGCCTTTAGAGCTTTCCTGTAAAAATATAATATGCTACGATTACAATTTTGAGTACAAATTTTGCTGTTTAGAATGATAAGTTTTGTTTCTTGAAGACCGACAAAAAGGAAAGACTAATGCTGGACGTTCTTAATTTTATCATAATTATAATACAAACTAGAAACAAAGCCTTTAGAGCTTTCCTGTAAAAATGTAAAGTACTACGATTACATTTCTTGAGTAAAAATTTAGCTGTCTAAGAGTTGTTAGTTTTGTTTCTTGTAGACTGACAAAAAGAAAAGAAAGACAAAAAGAAAAGAATAAGGCTGGACGATCTTAATTTTACTAAGTACTTTAAACACTAGGATTTAAAATTAAAAATTCTTTATCGATACATTTTCCCTTCATATTTATTTCTAAATGAGTAAAGCATTGACACACTCATTTGCGAAACAATAATGTATCTTACATATTAAAAAATATGAAAAAAATATACATTACATAAATGGGCTTAAGAACCGGACGTTTCGACATCCTATGCGGATATCGTAATTTTCAACCGTGGAAAATGAGAAGTTCCGACCCTCTAGCCCATTTATGTAAGTATTCTTTTTTTTATATTTTTTAATATATATTATTGTTTCCTAAATGATGTGTGTCAATGTTTTACTCATTTCATAAATATATTTAATTCAAGTTAAACTACAAATTAATATTTTATTTTGAAACTAAAACTCAGGCATATGCGATAAAATCAATTTCATCATCAACAGTATTGGTATTTACTGTTAATGATTTGGCAAATTTTCGCACAAGGGGAAGGAGGGGGGGGTTTCAGACATCTGCTTACTTTTGCCGAAGAGGGAGTCTAAATGACTAAAAATATGCTTACGGCCCCTTTAAGGCCGTATGTTTTCAAAACAAAATTTTGAAATAAGATTACAGTCTGTCCCCGGAATCCAGTTACGGCGTTTCATACTTACGAACGGGTTTCTGAGGCTCCCCATAACGACAATTTATAATTCAATAATTAAATTAATAATTCGGGAATGAGTTTCTTCCGCGTATGTAAACAAACGTGCATGGCGTAAGCGGTTCGATGGCGCTGCATCTTTAAGCTGGTCTCATCGTTTATACGATCGCTTATGCAAGCATCACTCTAGGTTAATCTTTAATATGCTTTTTTAAAATTTCACCTATTTAAACTTTTTGTATGAATTTAGTTTTTAATATTCTGTTTGTTTCAAATTAAAGAAAGAGCAGAATAGTTTCTGTAACTTAAAATTACAGTATAGGGGTATTATTATTATTATTATTAGTATTGCTATTATTATATATATTTATATTTTTGTTTCAAATTGTTGATATTTTTGTTTCAAATTGTTTGAGGATAAGTTGATTTTGTGTGTGTGTGTGGTCGGTTCGCACCGAAGTGCGAGCTTCGTTGCCGAAGCATCCGTGCTCCAGGGAGCGCTAGTGTTCCCAAGACGGCGAACCCCTAGCAGACTCCCTAGAATTACAAGGGAAAGATACTAGGGTGGTTTCCCGTGGCCTTCCCCAGGACGCCATTAAGGAATGACGTCAGACCGAAGAGAAAGTGAAGAAGAGGCTACAACACAGGAAAGGAAATTTTTGAAACATCCACGCTCGCTACCGGGATTTGAACCCGGGCGCTGGCACATTGATCTCACAACAGACCGACTCCTGAGACCGCTCGACCACACCAGCGCGGCTGATTTTGTAATTTTTATAAAATTTATTTAAATGTAATTTTTTAATATCATTATTATGTATTAAAATAAATACAGCACCTGTTGATAGGAATTTAAATTCCTAACGGGACTGAAATGTAATTTAAAATAACTAAGAAATAAATGAAATAAATAAATAAATTTCTGTTTATGCGCTGTTCCTCAGGGATCCGAGTTACGTACAAATCTGACTTAAAGACCTTCTCAGAAACATATTTCGTCGTAACGCAGGGAACGCCTGTGGTACGATTCCAGCAAAAATTAGGACAAAAGGGACAAAAAGTCACTTTATGGTATTCCTCAAAAAAAAAAAAAAAAATTATTGAAGAAAACCAGTTGCAATGAAAAGTATTAGTTTGAATTAATTTTTAATGTAATTCCATTTTCATTATTTCTGATTACGAAAGTTAGGAATCAAAAGGAATATAAGAGATATTTTTCCTAATTTCAGTAGCTAAAATGTTAATTGTCAATTTTTTTCCTGTGCAAACTCTTCAGGCATTTAATCCGCAGTTATTTTATTTGGATTAAAAAAAAAATAGGCTACAACTAAATACTTTACTTTCATTTACAGTTTCTTCTTTCGTTTTAAACAGGTTTGCCAGAGCAGCCAGGTAGCACATCCCAGCCCCTACCCCTGAAACATACACCTGTCTTCTCCATGAATCGATTGAACATAATGATCATCTTAATAATTTTTATCACCACGAAAGAGTTAAGCTTATGATTTTCTTGTAAAATTCAAAACTAAAATTGTCTGCTTTTTTAGTTGTTGGCTAAATATATATATATATATATATATATATCTTTAATTCGACATCAGGTAAATAATTTTTCATTTCCTATATCGTTAAGAAATAGATTTATAAGATGAAAGAAATAAAATCGATTATCTTTAAGTTAAAAAAAAAAAAGCTGCTGGAAGGTTCGGAAGATGAAATAGGAACTATTTCATTCATTTTGTTGGAAGTTTCCACGTACGTGGAACTTTCCATTTGGCTTGAAACAGTGGAAGAAAAAAAAGAGAAGAGAAGAAAAAAAAAGAATAGAAAAAAAATTACCTCAATTATATTCGATCGAAGAAGGAAAGGACTCCCCCTTCTGATTGATTCCACCAATTCTTCGGTGGGAAAAGCCGCGAAAAGGAGCTTTAGGAGTATTCTCACCGTTACCCTCTTGTTCTATATGGACTTGCCCAGTTTCCGCGTCGACTCACAACAATCCCTTCGCTCCAACTAAGACATTGTTATTACGTGGTAGGGAAGAGGTATATGCGTTGACTGCAGAGGCAGACGGGTCCACTAATAGGAAATGCGAGTAAAAGAAAAAGGAGGGGAAAAAAAAGGTTTAGAGAAAGCGTGATTACCTGTTGGCAGTAAAAACTACAAAAGATTTTTCTATGCTCTTCCATTATCTACAGTCTCAGAAACTTAGGCAAAAAGGGACTTTTCCTGAAAACAAAGGAGGGAGTAGAAAATAATAAAGGCAATAAATTACCAACAGCAAAATTTAGCTTGCATAGTATAACTAAGACTGCTGGAAAATTAAAGTAGATCGACAACTGCTGTATACACATGTTTTCCATTGACAATGTCACTGAGAAATAATCAAATTCAATTAAAAAAGTACCTAATTAACAGCATTTTGTTATAAAAAAAGCATAATAATGTTTCATCTCTGGAAATGGTACAATGGGTCATAAAAGTAAAAAAAAAAAATCCATGGTTTTCATTTTGATAGTTTATTATGGACATTCAAGTTTTCATAGTGATCGCTCATAAAACGTTATGCTTGAAAGAATTTGTCATTCGATAAAATCTAAATTTAAACCCATAAATTCTTAACCAATCAGCTGTGGTTTTTTTTTTTGTGTGTGTATTTTGAAAATTAAAAAATAGGTTTCATAGTTTATTAACACTTTTTAACATCTTTAATTGCTCGGGTACTTAGGGAAGCCTGGAAAAAATTAGAAGCACATAAATCAGCAAAAGCTTTATATAAGCAAAAATCAAATAAATAAATTTATTTTAAATGATAAATAAATGTTTAAATGATAAAAAGGTTAATCAGCAAATTCCATTCATCTGAAGCGCAGATTTAATTAGATTTCATAGCTGAAAATAATCAACGCCAAAATCTAGGACTTAGAAATTTTTACTTAATTTTTTTTTATCAATAAAGCATGCGATTCTTTAGATAATAATTATTACAAAACTCGATTTCTCTATCAAACGAATTTAACTTAGCTATATTTCTCCTTTACGGACAAAATCACAGCTTCATAAAACAGAATCATTTCATTTGCCAAACATATTCGCTCCCTAAGTAAATAAGTATAAAAAAATTAATTAATGTAAGCTATTTATTAAACATATTTCTGAAAAAGTAGTTAAATCTGATTTTGTTATGGAATTAAAGGTCATACTCGTTCTTCATACGGCTTTTCCAAGAGAGAACGAAGTTTCATAGCTATTAAACTCTGAAAATAACTTTATACTGTTTTACAAAATTACCGTATTCAGAGACTAATGGCTGATAGTTATTAACGTAATATCTGATTTAATTCAGTCTTGATGTACCTTGAAAGATCTACAACAACAGATAACATAATTATCCAACTGATAAGTTCAGTACTTAAGTCTTCGCCCTGAACAAGGTTTATGCAAATAAAATTGCCCTAAAAGTTAATGAAAAGCGATTGAAAACAATTTGAATAATCAAAAGAACAATTAAATTGCCAGAACGAAGACCACAAGATAACAACTTTTACATATTTGGAAGAAAATATGTATAGTACTTTCTTAATCATCTTCAGTTAAATAATGAAAGATGAAAAATACGTTTTGATATAGAAAAAGCAGAAATACAATCATTTTTAGTTAAATATTAAGGCCTTATTAAATATTGGACTTATTAAATTTATGCAATGAGAAATACCTAAATGAAACCAAAAAAAAAAGCTGTTTTTCTGACCCTCCCTTCACCCCACAGCATTCCATTCTCTTATATTAAAGAATTTAATGATTTAATTCATACTATTTATATTTAAATTTGGCTAAACCGGAGGAGAGGGTACCAAGCAATCGCAGTGTTCGGAAGGATACGTGGCGGAGCGAATTAGCTTAAGAAACAACTTACATGCTATTGAGTTCCGGAGGAACGAATCGTCGCTCACGATTAGCTGTAGGTTAGCCAAGTTAGGTATCCAAAGCTGCAGGATGTATCTTTAAGGAAATTTCGAAAAAATTTTGGCCCTTTCTAATTTTTTTCCGATTCCGAAAGTAGTTCCAAAGCGGCCATTACCTCGAAGGCTGGTACCTTCATCTCCGGTTTCACCTTAAATTTAGTTTGTTGTCATCATTTTTAATATTAATGTAACTTCTATTGAGATTTAATTTCAAATGCTCAGAAATTTGAATGAAAAAAACCAACAGTTGGAGTTAGTTGTACAGAGAATTTGTGTGTAGAAGTTAAAAGAAAAGTGGATGCGTCTAAAATTTTATTAGTGATCACGAAATGAAGTTATATTACAAGGGTTGCTGATAACATAAGCCAGGTCATCACAGCTTTTCGTATCCAATTCGAAATTATTGTTTTCATAACTTTTCTGGAGATTTATTTCTTCATTTATTTATTTATTTATTTATTTATGTAGAATTAAAGTTGGCCACCAGCTGGCGAGTGTTTACTGTACTCTATGGCGAACTCAAACTCAAATATTTTAAAAAAAATGCTGCGATTAAGTGCAGAACGCATGGTAATAAGAAGAAATGCAACAAGAAAATTAGGGGAAGCCAATGTAAAATCATGAAATGATTTATTTTTACATATTTAAAACATTTCCTTGCAATGAATATAGAAAAGACATGTGTTTTTATGTACAATATACTAATCTCTGATGTAGTCTGCAACAATTCTTGAAATTACTGCTCTCAAGATAATAAATCCTTTATGGGTATCAACTCGATACTTATCACTTATTTTCTTAATCGAAAATCCTGAGGAGAATAAACAAGTTCTCACAGTAATTCTTTGAATACTAATAATATAATAATCTGCACGCTTCTTGATAATGATAATTACTGTGAATAATATATATATAGTAATTGTTTTAAACAATATCTACAAAGTTCACATACACGCGAGAGTTCACATCATACGCATTACAATTCAATATCAAGTATGAATGGCCTTTCCCAATTTCACCTGTGTGAATACATTCAGGCTTTCTCTTCCCTTGTGTGTTAACATAAATCATTCAATAATGCAATTCACCTATCTTGTATGATTTCTCACTACCTATAATAAATGGTTTCTGTCACCCTTGTATGAATGCACTATCTTTATAATCTCTATAAAGATATTTAATAATAATTAATCTTAGGCTTTTCTGTATTAATAATACCTTTGTGTGAATAAACATACTTTCGTAATTGCACTTCCTAACAAATAGTCAATGTCCGATGTACTCTGTCGGTATCAGTATTGCTCCGTAATTATTTCTTCGTCGTCAAAGCATCGCACCCTCCAAAATGGAAGTAAGAAAATATTTAATTACTTACAGTTTGTCGACACTGCTGGGCTTTTCACCTTGGCGAAGTCGCTGCGTTGACAACTACTCGTTGAGATTCCGCCTATCGGTTTCGATGCACACTTGAGCTTAGTTATCGATGAACACTTCACTTTCCGTTGAATTTCAAATATGGCGCTTAATTATCACACATCGGATTTCTGCTTCCCATAATGCTTAGCGGAAAAGTTCATCTGCTCTCGAACTAACAACGCTTGTTATCCATATATCAAAAGGAATTCTTCTCAATCCAAATTCATAAATATTAGAAAACTTCAGCTTGAATTAAATACACTTTTATATTTAATTCTTCCAGAGTTCTGGATACAATAATTACTCGAAGTAATTTAGTTACTTATTAGCGTCAATGTCAACTGCAGTCTTAATATCAACTATTTTGTATTATACGAATAATAATTGAGACGGGAAATGCTTCCTTCCTTAATTGAAATAGTCTTGTATTAATCTTCTAATATTTCACTTAATTCTTTAGGACGTTCTTCGGATAAGAATCGCACCTTGAAACGAAATGGCTCAGTCCAAGTTACACTTCTCTTTATTTGAACTTGTTGAGTTTTCGCCTATCTTGGTCTTTACTTATGACAACGGTATTCCAATTCTTCTTAATAATTGTTGCTTCGTCTATCGTAGTTAGACCGGGATATCGTCTGGGGTTGGTGTCTAAATAAAACTTCATTGGTCTCGTCCGACCAAATTTAATTAGTCTTCGTATCTTTATACGCAAATGGATTAGTTGTCTTTAACTCTTTCACGGTGTTGAATTCACATTCCAACGAAGTTAAAATTCAACTTAATTGAATTAATTTAATAAATAGTCCTGGATTACTATTCAGTGGATTTACCCCTGCTCAGCTCTATATTAATAATCAGTTCTAAACTGATTCTTAAAACTGCTGTTGATTCTCAACCGAATCTATTAACTTTAGGTTACTTAATCATACTTTTTTTTCCTTCTCGCATTTCTCGTCAACACAATACAACTCGTTCGAACTTATGTCAACTTAAACTCAACTTATCGTCAACTTCTGTCAACATCATGAGACAGACTATCTCTCAGTTTTATGACGTTTCTTTCGTTACATAGTACCCTCAATTTCCATATTCAAATTAGGACTACTCACATTCATATGAAGGGAGGGAGATATAAAAAAAAAAATAATCTTAAAGAGAAAAAAAAAATTTCTTTTCAAGCATTTTAAAACTTCTTTTCCTTTTCCTTTTACTATAACTAATTAAATTATTCTAATAGAAATAATTTAATATCCTAGCAAAAAATATCAGACACTATTTTCTTGTATGCATTATATTGTTTGGCATTTTTACGACTTAATAGTTGTATATCAAGCATCTATAGTCGTTTGGTATATTACATTTGTAATTTTCGAATTATGTAAAATTCAACGTCTGTATTAATAGAAATATCAAAGAAAAGTGAAACGCACTTTCTCTTTATAAAAATGAATTTAAAGCTTTAAAACATTATAAAAAATGTTTCTTAAAGGTGTTTTAAAGTTTAAATTAATTTTTAAAGTGAAAATGTATTTCTTTTTTTTTATATAATACCTTTTGAACTCTTAATATAATCTACGCTTAATATAAATAGAATGCTGAAAGGACGTTCCCTGAAGACACCGCGTAACCGGGAAGCACACTGGGAGCTATCATTCAACGAAGCAATGCAAGAAGTACGAGATATAGTACGATTGCCTATAAATAAAAATTACCTCTTAATCAGTCTGAAGGATTACGCTTCGAAAAGCTATATTTCAATATAACTGAAGAGTATTTTACCATCATTGAGAAACAAATGAAGCTGCTACAGGAAATAGCGGCACTGCAACTAGAAAAGAAAGCCAGAAGGAAAGAAGGAAGTACAAAAAAAAAACTATGCGTTTGTATCAAAACCTGAAAATTTCATGACATCAACACGGATGTACAAAAAGTCTCAGAATGTAAAACAGAGACAATTATACTGAAAACAAAAGACGAAAAGCCGACTGAGAAATGGTGAGTCGCTCCAAACTGATAAACTTTATTAAACCAACTGAAACTGGTATCAAAATAGAGAAACTTAAGTATTGATAAATGGACGAATGCTTCTGAATATATCAGACTCAGAATCCAAAAGAAAAATCCAAAGATTGGTATGTAACTCGGGTCCAGACAGGAGATACACATCAGTTGAAAGAAAGAAGAAACTTCCTGTAATACGTATCAGACTTGTTAATATAAAACTAGAGAAAGAAGTCCTATTTGATTACATCATGGCACAAAATGAAAAACAGATAGCCAAAATCAGTTTAAAACAAAGAACATTTGAATTGCTACAGCCAATACAGACACAATACATTATAATAATTCTGTCTTAAACAGAACCTGCATGTGACTCATAGAAGGAATATTCTTGCTTTAATATGTCCGAAGTTCGGCAGAACACACACAAGCCAAGTTGTTTCAATTTGTTTATTACCAACAAAGTGAAACAATTTGGCTTGTTTGCGTTCTGCCGAACTTTGGACATATTAAAGTAAGAGCATTCATTCTACACATGAGTGACATGCTGGTTCTATTCAAGACAGAATTATTCTTTATGCAGTGATACAATTGTGGGAACTTAATCATATTGCAAAAAAACTGTTAGCTTCAAATCAGGGAACTCAGGGACAGTGTCTTCGGGAGTGTTAAGACAAAAGTAGTACCACAAATTTAAAGTATATTAACTGTAATCGTTACCTCACTACATGAAAAATAACCTCATCAAGCATTTCATCGAAATTGCCCTGTAGCCATCAAAGTAAAGCAGCTAATAATTGAACGAACAGAGTATAGGGAACATGGATTTCAGTAATGTGAAATTACTGCAGTTGAACATACATACGTTTCATATTCAAAGACGTTATTCAAAACTTAAAGTATACAACACTTATAGTGAACGATCTAATGTAGGCCACTGGATACAAAGTTACAGTTTATGGAAATTAATGATACACAAATGGCTATATATAAACTACACATATACAACCGCACAATAGCTGTTTCCCATTGTACTTCAAGATAACTTATGCACGACAGAAGCCAAAGACCTGTATTGCTGTCAGTTTACCGATTTTAAGTGTACAGATGTGTTGTGATGACTTTGAATCTCAGCAGTCCAATCTATATTGCAGCAGTATATTATCAACCCTCTGTTACCATGCAGCTCTCTGTACAACGGTTAAATACCCTACAAATCTGCAATCCAGACGCTTTTGGTTGCTGTGTCAAGATTGGGTCGTATTGTGATGCGTAACAGTAATATGAAACTATAGCTTAAGACGGTTATAAACACCGAGTTCATCATCAAAATTCAATCAAGAAAAATGGAATAAAATGGTCTAATATGCACAAAATGAAAGTAAGAAAGGTATTTCCACAGTTTATGATAGGCACACATTTAACAAAAAAAGCTTTAACTTCATGCTCACCAATATCTTACTGGATATAAAAAGTTAAGAGTCAATCTGGTTAAGCAACATTATTGTCGTTCAGAGAACTTGAAACAATTGAACACATCTACTACAAATATACAAATCTACAAATGTTCTAAATATGAACTTGTCCTCAATCTAAACTTCTTCAATGCAGTACTGCCATATCTTCTACATAGCTTCATACAGAGCAACCTGATCTAAATACTGAGCCACTTCTTAAAAAACTTCAAATAAAAAAATAAAAAAAAAACTATTCTGAAAGAGCACGGGATTATTATTCAATGTACAACAAATTTCAGTATCTTATTAACATTAATCATTTAATCTGAATTATATTTAACCATTCTAATTATTGTTTCTTACTTGTTATTAGTGTAGTACATCGATATTAATGCTTCACATTAAATTCATTCTCATACAAAAGTAATTTTGCTTTTAAGATAGATTTTTTAATTAATTATTTAAATAAATTTAATTAGAATATTACGGTAAAACCAATCTTATAAAAACCAATAATTCGAGAGAACTTAAAACCTACTGTCCTTAAAATATTAATTTTTTTTTTAATTTTTTTTCTTTTTTTTTAATTTTCTTAATGGAAATTTTTGCCTTCTCGAACTATTTCTCCACTTGGGCCCTTTTGGGAAAAGATTTTCGATATAAAAATAAAGTCCTCGTCCCTAGTCCTCGAGTATAGAATCCAAGAGATTCTCAAGTAGTTCAAATGTTATTGAAAAAAGGAACACACATACACACACACTGAAGTGTTAACCTCTCTTTCCTGTTGGAAGTAGGCTAAAAATCGTAATTCTTATTTTTTTACAAGGGCGTGTGCACAATATATATATGCTTCTATTCATGAACTTTTCTTTGAAAGATCTTAAAACAGGAAAAATTAAAATGCTTCAGAAGTTTAATAAAATTGTATTTATAATTATAATCTTCAGACTTAACCAGCGATTTCCTTTTTAATAAAAGAATACTTTTCAAAACTTTAAACGGGCAGAAGTTCTGTAAGGAAATCGCCCGAAGTTATCCCACTATCTAAGTTGAATTCTTCTTAGTCCTTATCTGTCTAAAGGACAGGATTCATCTGAAGGAATACTAACTAGATTTTCTGATAATCTCCAGTTTCACTATGTACTGTAATTGTCAAAGATAATTTCCTCAAGGATCAATAGGAAAGAAAGATATTTGTCTCATTTATAAAAAATCTCTGCTTTAAACTCAAAGTGAATAAAAGTCTACGTAATATTCTAAACTTGTAAAATAAGGAATTTGATATACTTTCAGAAACAAAGTGATTAATTGAGTTTGAATGATAAAACGTCATTCAGACAATAATGGAAAATGGCTTAGGTTTTCAAAGATTTCACAACACATTCTCTTGAAATCTGAAATCATAGAGAAATTCTTTTTTATTTTGAAGAGTTGTAAAGTAGAAACAATAATCAAGAGTAATTTAAATCTATTCAACAAATACCATCTATAAAGAAATATGAGTAATTAAATTTATTCAACAACAAATTTAACTTGCAGAAATTATAGTAACATCACAATAAAAAACATACGGGCAAATAAATAAGCATTCACTGATCTGTTTTTATTTTGTACTTTTGATACTGGAAATCCAGTACAGCTGTTTCTAGTTTCCTAACCATCATTAGCTGGATTCGCCCAGTATCTACAGCTCAATGTTCTCAAACAACTAATAAAAAAAAATCAAATTAAAAAAAAAAAAAAAAAATCAACAAAACAACGGCCTTTCACATTAAAAAAACAACAATATAAAAATTAAGAATAAAAATGACCAATAAATTAAACCCCGCTAGGAGGCGCTTAGCTGGTAAAGGATTATTTTGTAGTAATAGAATATATTTAACAATAAATTTAAGATATGGAAATTATAAAACATCACAATAAAAACATACACGCACATAAATAAGAATTCAATGAGCTATTTTTAGCATTTTTTTTTATCAGGAATCAAAGAACCTGGATTCATCTGAAGGAATATTAAATAGATTTTCTGATAATCTCCAGTTTCACTATGTACTGTAATTGTTAAAGATAATTTCCTCAAGGATCAATAGGAAAGAAAGATATTTGTCTCATTTATAAAAAAACATCTGCTATAAACTCAAAGTGAATAAAAATTTACTTAATGTTCTAATAAACTTGTAAAATAAGGAATTTGATTATATTATTGTTTTTAATACGAAGGGCCGTTGTTTTGTTGAATTTTGCATTCATAAATGTCTTTGGAGATCACTGAGCTGTAGATACTGGACAAATTCAACTGACGACGGTTATCTCGGATTGTTTCACTGACATAATCATCTCAGGCTGTCTCATTAGAATAGATACCTCAGGCTGTCTTACTGTACCTTAGGCGTCTCAGACCCTCTTATGGAAGTAGCTGCCACAGTCTCTTTTGCTGAAGTAGGGGTTTCCTACGGCTTTGATGACGATTAGCCTAGCAAACTGGAAACAGCTGTTCTGGAGTCCCGGTATCGAAGATACTAAAAACATCTCAGTGAATCCTTATTTTTGTGCGTGTATGTTTTTATTGTATTTTAACTAAATTTATTTTTATGGATTCTTTTATTCAAAAATTAAAACTTAAAATTAAAAGGAATTTTAAACTCGAATTCTCAGAGAAAATTACTGATTATATTTCCAGACAGTCTCGACGGAATCTGAAATGTTATTTTATAATAAAATTGCTCACTAGCAAAGCAAATGTTTATAAAAAATGCTAATAACACGATTTTCTTTGTGCTACTGTTCTCCATTATAAGTAATTCAATAATTTAACATTTCGTCAGACTCATAATGTTAATGAATCAAATTAAAACCTTGTCTTGTGTCAAATAAGCGATGTAAATTAGTTAATTAAATCATCGATATCAACATGAATGTTTTCGAAATGAATTTATTAACAATGTTTAATTATTGATTCTGTCGATAAAAGCTTATGATCGATTCCCATTCAATTGGTTTAATAAAAGCTGGAAACATATGTCGATAATAGAATGTAATGTCCATTCATGAGTATTAATCTTAGCATGATACATGTTCCATTGCTACAAGAGTGTTTGAATATGACGGAGCTTCAAAGGAATATTCTTATTATAAAAGGAATTTAATTACTTAGCAAAATGATTTTATTTGTTTCTGGAAGGTCAGTAAACTTGGAAATGGGCTCTCGCATTTCAAATTTAGATGAATAAATTGAGTAAAATGGGATTTCATTGTAATTCAACTTTTATCAATGCCGAATGTACCACGTGTCTGATAAGGAAGCTTTTAAAATTAGACAGAAAATGCATGTATTGACTATAGGCCTGTTTAAAATATGTTGACATTTCCAAAATTACCAATTAAATTAGAATGTCTCTTTAATAGACCAAAATAAACAAAGGCAATACAGTATTCAGATACATATATATTTATAATTGAACTTATTAAAAACATGTATTCTTATATGAATTTGTGTAATTAAAAATAGAATCAACAATCGATTAATTTAAAGTATTTTTTTTTAATTAACAATCTTTCTGTATGCAATGTTTTGTACCAGGTTTGTTTATTTGCTGTAAACGAATTTATTAACAATATATAACATTTAATAGCTTAATACAGTTTATGTTAACCCAAGATAACATAATATATAATTCCAAAACTGCATATTGATATGGTTAAATAGCAACTATTGAATATAAAAATTCCAATACACTAAACCCTCGATAAAACGAACAATTTGGGTGAGTCCGTCATTGATGTAAATTCGTTAAATCGACGTGTTTTAAATAAATGAAATTACAATGTTACATGTTACAATATACAAGTCTATCAAATTGGCAAAAACACACAAGAAATAATTAAATAATGAAAAATGTAAAATGTAAAATAAAAAAGCAAAAAAAAAATAGGAACCTCAAGAGTCGTACGAGGGGGTGCTGCAAATTTCTTCCTGGAAGAGAGTTAAATCTCACATACATATACAATAGATTCAACTTCTGAATTGAATCTAATTTTTGTTCAGTTCTGAAGTTAATACTTTAACGTTTAACTCCTTTATCCCTGGAGATCAAAATAACAATAAATATTGTGCATTTATGAGTAAATAAAAGTCTGAATTATGTATATAAATATACAAAAGAATAAAATGCGAACAAGTGAATAGAACGAACTGCATTGGCAGACTGATCTCCTGATCCTAAAAGTGGAAACTGCTTTTGGTTAGAAAATGCTTATTCATTAACTTCTGCTGGGAACTCATCGTCAGATAAGAGATCTACATTATTTATTTTACTGCTATGAATCATTGAAACATTAAATTCTAAATTTAAATGGATTTTGTAAATTTCTTTTTTACCTTGATATCTTTACCGAGGGACAAAAGCCGCTTTCTTGGGTAATTTTGTTTTTTGTTCATATTAAAAATGATTTTTTCCTAACAAAAGAACACACTCTAAAATAGGGGCTTGCCTTATAATCTAAAGTATTTATTATTTTCGATTTACTTACTTATTATTTTCTTTCATAGAAATTAGGAATTTCCCCCATTTTGAAAAATTCGAACGAAAGTTTTTGTCCGTTACATCCGAAAGCCGTTAAACCAGGGTCTACTGTAATTAATAAAATAGTTAGAAACTAGTCGGCTACCCGTCGCTTCGCTCCGGAAGCCTCGCGTATTTAACGGAAAACAATTTGTTATTTATTAAAAAAACACACACACACAAATTACATCAAGTAAAATAAAACTAAATTTTTTTTTAAGTTTTATTTTATTTTAATTTTTAATACATATATTCTCTCAATTCACGACTGCTTTTAGAATCAGCGTGTCAATCATATATCTGTGATATATTTTAATTTTTTTTAGCGATTAAAATGTAATCCTTGTGGTCTAATGCTTAAGACGTCTAACTTCGGAGCAGAAGGTTGCATGTTGGATTCCAGTAGATAACTTGTAGAAATTATTTCTATTTTTGAAAATTACAGTAATTGCACCAGACCGAAAGAGAAATAAAAGATTTTCATAATATAGATACAATTTTCAGTCGCTTTTGAGCTACAAATAGTGAGCTTTCAGTATTCTACTTAATAGAAATAGTGCTTCTTTCTTTCTTGAGTCTCTTTTTTTTATTTCCATTGATACTTTACAGTGGTTTTTGAGTTAGAAATAGTGATTGTTTTTGAGTAACGAATAGCGATTTTTCAGTATTCTACCTAATAGAAATAGTGATTATTTTTTTTTCTGTTCTTTTTTATCCAATTCCAATTGATACTTTTCAGTGGTTTTTGAGTTACAAATAGTGAAAATTATCTATATCTATTAGCTAGGCCATCAGATTGTTCGATATAGATATTTGAAGAAGAGATTTCAGATGGACGTTAGTTGATATAGATGATAAATGAAGATCATAGCTTGTATACGAAATTCTTCGCAACAAATTGATTGTGAGTATTCTTTAGAGTGAAGATAACCAAATTCTGAATTGTGACTCAAAGACCTAAAGTTGTATGTGAGTTAAGACAACGTTTTCCAATTATATGGCAACTTTATTTAGAGTTTGTCCTTGAGCTTTATTGATAAATATCGCATAAGAAGGTCTGATCGGAAATTGTTTTCTTGTGAAAGTGAATGGAAGTAGATTACCGCATGGTTCCATAGACATCCTATGGATGAAAACAAAATCTCCTTTGTGAGTTCTGTTATAATTTCGGTTTCTATGAGATCATTATCGAATGAACAGCATTTAAGTTGAGTTCCATTGCAGTATGCAAACTTGGGATTGATGTTTCGCAACAATATTATTGGATATCCAATCTTCAAAGACAAACGATGTTGAGGAATTCTGCTGAGATTCAATGCGTTCAGACACTTGGGCATATAGAGATGTTCGTGTGATGGATTATCAGAAGTGTCAATTTTATTCGCACTTGTATTGTATGCTCTGTAGTCTCTCCTTGTATTCTTAGACTTATCATTCGATTGATGTTATCGACACTCTCGTTCATCTCGTTTATCCAATTCCAATTGATACTTTTCAGTGGTTTTTAAGTTACAAATACTGATTTCTCAGTATTCTACCTAATGACGTACTGCGTCTTTCTTTTTTGACTTTCTTTTTAATTACAATTGTTACTTTTCAGTCAAAGTCAGTTCAGTTTTGACAGATAAGTCAAAAAAGCAATATGAAGAGAGTTGTAGTTCCCATGGCCTAATGGGTAAGATGTCTGACTTCGGATCAGAAGGTTGCAGGTTCGATTCCTGTCGCGGATGTTTCATTGAAAAAATTCTTTCTATTTTTCATTCTCACAGGAAACTGCGCCGGACAGACAGACAGACAGACAGAGAAATAAAAGATTGTAGTAATATAGATTCACAGTATATTTATTGTTTACTATACATCTATTAGTCTTTGATTTTAATTCATTAATGTTAAAAACAAAACTATAGTAGACGCGACGAGTTTTGAAACTCCTAGAATGCAACGCAGATTATAGATTTTCCTTTCCTGGCCGTTCGCTAACATTCGAATAGAAGTTGATTGTATATTACAGTCTGGTTTATAAGCTATTTGCCCCCTTTTGGTAACCTGATTAGATACAAAATCAATATTAATACAAAATTTTTTCAGCGTTTCTTTGGAAGGAGTATCGAATGAATATATAAAGAAATAATCCTTGTCGATCTTTTAGTAATGGCTTTGTATAGTAGAAGAGAAAAATAATATGAAGTCAAAGACATTTAACATATTGAATAAGGCAAAACATATTGGGTTTTATTTAGTTTTAGTTTGTTTTTGAAATCTTTCTTACGTAAATAATTTTTTTTATTAATTCTCATTAATTATTCTTAAAAAGAAAAGAAAAAGCTTTAAAGTTTCCTTTATTCAGAAGTTGAGTTTTGGCAATTTCCGTTCCTCATCCTGCTTGCTCACTTCGGAGAAATGCTAACAAATCATCATTTTAAAATTGGTTTTGTTTGGAAAAAAGAGTTTAGCAATAGTAAAATGAGTTAAGGATATTATAATTAAATCCTAATTAAAGTGATTTTAATTTTTGTGAAAAGTTATTTGATTTTTCTTCAATCATCTTTCACAAGTGAGACATCATCTTTTTTTATCATCAAATCCTACTTATACTTGGAAAAATTGTTTTTTATTTCTGTTAAATAATTAAAATTTACAAAAAAAAGTTTTCATTTAAAAGATGGTTAATTTTTTGACATTTTATCGTGTAAAAGAATGTTGCAACAATTTAATCATGTGGCTGATTAATGTGTAAATGTACAGGAAGTTCCTGTAAGACTTTTAAACATACTTTCCTTAAAACGTGCTTTTTTTTTCTTATTTTCTTTGTTTTTAAGTAATATTAATTTTAACGTGTGTGTCTTCTAAATTAATCGAATGAAATCGAGGCCACCACACTTTCAATAATAGAACTAAAATTTATAAACTTAACAAAATAAACTACATTACACGAGTACTTTCAAAGTGTTGACACTTTTTTTCTCAAGTGGACGGTTACAAATTTAAAAAATAAAAAAAAAAAAAAATATTAATATTATAATTTCTCTCAATTAAACAGCGCAGATTTCTTATTGGCTGAAGAAAAATATTTAACTTAAGTAAATGCGATGAGAGAAGAAATTAACTTGCGTGAAAACCTTTTTTCCCATAAAAAAATGTAAAAAGAACAATGCACAATATTTAGAAAAGTAATTTTTTTTATTTTATTTGGTAATGTGGTGTGTTTTTTTATTAATGAGTTAATAAAACTCTCATTACTTACTTAAATTATCAAAATCGGATTTTTTTAAAATCATATCAAGGATGTGGATTGAGCGATTTACAAAAAAGATTAAAAACAATCGCTAAACATTTCTGTTGCATTTTTACAGGAATTTTTGTCACCTTAATTCACTAGCTTCTAGGAAATAAACTTTAGAAAAAAATTATAAAATGCATCAGTAAAAGCGACTCATGTGCGAATGTAAAGTTTAATAAATGAATATAATTTTGTGCTAAAGCATAAATTTAAAGGCCACCCACAATAATAAAAATAAAAAATAATAATAAAAAAATGGAAGTACATTAAAGTAAGGAAAAATAAAAGAAAGTTAGAAAAATAAAAACAAAAACAGAAAAATTCACGCGGACATTGAGAAAAAAAAACCCAAAAGTAGATATACGGATTCGAACCGACAACCTTCAGCATATAAGTTCGAAAACTTACCAATCAAGCTGTAGCTGACACTGAAATAAAATGGTTGCAGTTTTGACATTTAAGCTGATAGCAGAAATCCAATGAAAACAATGTCAAAGACCGCAACATGGGAGGGGAGGCGTTGGCTCCTTTAAAATACTCTATTCCTATGTTGTTTGGGCCACTGAACATTTCTCGATCTGAGGAGTACTATTAGGGGGGAGGGATACAATACAAACAATGCCAAAATCTCAACACATGGTTGAGCGTTGACCCTGAAAATATCCAATTCCTACAGTATTTGGACCTCAGGAGAACATGATGGTGAAATTCGTTGGCCAATCCGACTATCCGTCCGGGAGCTGCTAACGGTGGACAGACACGAACGGACGGACAGGACAAACATAATAGCTACCTATTTTGATCGCTATCACAATAGCTCCCACATGGGTCGCTAATAAAATCTTTCTAGCAATTCAAAGCTATATAGAGACTCTCACACTGAGACTCGCATACACTGATTGATTGATTTGAAGATCCTAGAGAAGTAGGATAACTAAGATAAATATAATTTTTTTTTAAAAGGTATTTATATAATTTATTTCAATAGTTTTGAACTGTCTTTCTGCAAACATACTAAACAATAGGCAAAATGTTGGAATAAAACCCCGCAAAATTCTTATAAACTTGGATAGTAATTTATATCTTTTAATATTATGTATGTTGGTGTTAATACATAAAGCTTGAAAAATTTTTATTGTATCGTTTAAAACTTAGTTCCAATTTTTGTAGTTTCTAACCAATGCTGATTCTTCGCTTTACGCTGGAGTAATGCACCGAATGTAAAAGAGATGGAAAAAAAATGATTGTTTTTCTTAAATTTTCAGATCTCATTTTGTATTGTCGTTGTAATGCTGCCTTTCCTTGGCGCTTCTGAATGTCGCTTGCGGTTGCCATCACGATGTTCTGCCAATTATCGGAATCCTTCGAGGCTGGCAATGCGCGTAGAAAAGCGAAGACCTCTTTTCCAAGTATGCCCATCTGCGCGTGCTCAACAAACCACCTATTTGTCCCTTGGCCTGGAAAATCCATCCTTGCGGCGGTTCCAAAAGAGGACGTATCAATATGTGAGGGAGGAAAAAAGTAGCAGAAGGCAATTGCCCAGACAGTGACGTGTCTATTTGCATTAACTGCGACTGAGATACCTATTGGAGAGGCGACCGGAATGCTTATTTGAGAAGCTGTAAAGCTCTCGAATAATGGATTAAGTTTACAATTTCTTATTCCGCCTTCGAATTCAAATTTAAATAAGAAAAACGACATTTTCAATGCCTTATGTGATCTGTGTATAAACGTTAAACAAATAGCATTACATAGATGTTAGCTTGTAACCAGAATATTAAGAATAATGTAACCCATCTACGACGCACTGGTATATAGGAAGAGTTGGTTCCCATCTTAATATTTTATTAGATACATATCTACTTCATAGTTAATCAATAACTTTTAAGAACTTCTGTTACTAAAATTTCCTTAAAGGTAACATATGTGAATATTAAAATTAAGAAACTGAATTTTTAATGAAGGCAAGTGAGCTAATTTAAACATTCTTGTTCAACATCGGCCATCCTGTCTCCCTATTTGTACAAAAGTTAAGGTTTGAAATTTCGTTTTCCAGGAAAATTTATATATAAAAACCTTAAATTTTTCGAGCCTAGAATAACGTTATTTGTATAAATTTTGAAATAAGTTTTTTAATCATTTATGAGAGGGACAGTTCTGAAATTATATTCGCAATTTCTTCTCATTTATACATTAATTTGTTAAATGTATTCTTTGATTATCTAGATGGAATTGTTGATTTTTTTTAAAATTGCCTTGTTTATCTTCTTATGTTTTCCTTTCTTTCATTTTCCACTCAAAATAATTTTGGTCTATACGAAAAATCTTGATTTTTTTTTTGTACAATAAAATTATGATTGATAAGATAAAAAAAAAACCCATCAAAACATTAATTTTACCTTAAAACAATTTAATGTCCGATTGTTTCTCACTAAGTCATTACTACAAATACTCCTCCTCAAAATACAGTAGAACCTCATTACAACGGACTAATAGGGGCTGAAGGTTGTCCGTTTTAATGAAAGTCCGGTTTATAACAAATAATTCTTATGGGGGTGTAATGCAGCAGGTGTACATCAATGAAAGTACAATAGTTAGCTATAAAAAAGTGTTTATTATATATCAAAAACAAAAAAACAAAACAGCCTTCAACATAGTAGGTTGAATTGAAAAAGATATGACGTATGCACTGCATTAATCTTTAGAACAAGGAGGTCCAGGTTCATGTTGATTGCTTACATTCATTGGTTTGAAAACATAATGTATTTTCTGCTGGGTTTGTTTGCTGCTTATTTCTTCAGTTAATAACTCACGGAGATGCAATAAGTGTTCATAATAGGCAAACATATTTTCAAATACATAAGTTATGGTTGGAAATGTAAAACTCGTCAGATAAAAGTAAGCATCCTTTATTATTATTACAGATTATTTTTAAATCTGTCCGTTATAAGCGACGTCCGTTATAACAGGGTCCGTTATAATGAGGTTCTACTGTACTCCAAATTACATCTGCTATTATGGAGAATTCCCCTCCCTTACATATTCCCCAAAATGAATACATTCAAAATCTCTTCGTAATGACCAGTAGCTGAAGTAGCATGGACAATAGACATCACAACTCCATCAACCATTTAGAGATCTATGCTACCGAACTGTAATCTTATGTTAATTTTTTTTCATGTTTTTCTAAATTTTTCATGATTTACACAGCCATTTTTTTGGAACATTTAAAAAAATTAAAAATAAATATCGAAAAATCTTCTTCAACATGGGTTGAGTTAAGATCAATTAAAAATAGAAAAAGCGAAATTACCTTTCAATTAAGGAAACTTAAAATTATCAAAGATAAATTAACGATTTACTTTAAGGTAATTGTAATTGAACTTGGCCTGTTCAGAGCACTTTGTAGCTGTAACCAATAAGCGGATTGGCACCAAAAAATTTATACAGACTATTGAAAGGATGCGGAAAAGGATTATGCAAAAAAAGAAATATTTCAAAAAGTTTCTTAAAGTTTCAAAGGCGGCGCTTTACAGCAATATACACGAAAAAACAACAAATAAACAACAGAATAACAATAATCAACAAAAACACAATCAAAAAGCATTTATTCGTGCCGTGCGGGACATGGCTGCTCCACAGATTGTTTAGCGATTAAAGGAATATTGCTCTATGTGAAGTTGTAAAATTTGCAAGCGATGAACAGTGTGTTCAACGCTGACCGCAACTGATTCCCCGTGATACTTCGCACATGTAGCGTAATTTGGTCCTTTAAGATTGGCAAATTGGAAACATTCCTCGAGAAACCGTATTCTTCAAATTCTAACTGCTGTGACACTGCATACTACTGCCACCACAAACATGAGTCGTTGACTGCTCGACAACATTTTCAACGACTTTTTCAGTAACGTACTTGCGTCCTTTGAACTCCTAACGATCCAGTTATACAACTTCGAATGTATGTTGATAAGCAGATATTATTGCAGTTGATAAGTTAAAGTTAATAGATAACTTCGACTTATCTACCATAATAATGACGGCTTATCGATATTTATTAAATGGTGTGCAATTAAATCATGGGTTATTAACTCCAGGTATATCAGCAAAATTTACTACTAAACTTTTGTAAACGTTTCGTGAATGTAAAAAATATAGCGATGTTGTTTATTATTACAAATTCAAATATCAACTTAATTTATGAGTATTAATTTCACTTCTTCATTAATGTGGTTTATTCACATTTGCTATCGATTGATTATTTATTTATGTGGTTATTTATTTTTATTTTAAGGATTTACTTTCATGAATTGGGGAAAGGTTGGAGAAGGACTTAGAATTTACTTTTCTGTTTAACTACAAAAAGTCAAATTATTCTCTTTCGCAAAATTTGCTGGCTTTGAAAAGAAACTAATATATTAATTGTAATAAAAAAAGATATTTTGATGATAGCAAGCGAGAGAAAAGACAGAAAAAAAATTATCACTTCACTTGAAGCTTCGAATGCAGAATACGACGCAATGTTGTTTTTCTCTTGGTATATTCAATCTTCGCATTTTTTTTTAATGAATTAAATCAATTGTAAGCTAATTATTTACTAGAAAAATTTCAATGATGCAGATAAATTTATCAGATAAATTTATCAGATAAATTAATCTTCGACTGCAGATAAATTAAGTTGATCTACATCAAAGCCTGCTCCTGAGAGCAGGTTTTCGTCGATACTCAAAAGGATTGCTGCAGGCCTTTATCCAGCTACACATAAATTTCTCACAGTGAAAACAGATATATTAGTTAGAAGAGATGTTATCTCGAAAACCTCGGACATATCTAAACCATCCTTTAGCTTCTTGAAATAATAGAATGCATCCGAAATTTCCCCCAAGCTTGGTTATATAATATCTGTCCTTTTTTCTTTTATTTGTTTGATCTCTCATCGCCATGTTTCTTCAATGCTGTCACGTGCACTTCCAGACATGATTGAATTTATGATGATTTCTTTAAAAGACAAACTTTCTTCTTTGGCACCAACTTTATTTACTATTTCATTACGTTGGGTAAAATCTTGTATATAGTTAATTCTAGTCAAATAAGTGTAACTCCATAACAGTAAGATCCATTTCTATTAGCACCAGAAAATGCAAAAAAATGGCTACTCTGTCCGGACAACTTGAAAACCCAAATGTGGAAATTTAATTACAATTTGGTTAATACCATTAAAGTTAAGGTATGCACTACTCTAGAAAATTCTAACTTTTGTAATAGGAATAAATGTTAAATAAAAAAAAAATAGTTTAAATTGTGTAATTTAAAAAATTATCAACACATTAAAAGGTTGAGACCAAGTATACTTTTAATTTTTAGGTCAATTTTTTGAGGTACCATATTCCTATTAAAATTTAAAAATTACACAAAAATAGGAAAATGGGTAGTATATTGAACAGTACAAAAGATGCAACTGTATAAAACTAACTAAAATTGGAAGATGAAGTAACACAGACTTAAACCATATTTAAAAGTTTCTTCTACAATATTTGGGTGAATTATGTTATTGGTCTAAAGTTTTTAAGATGTTTATAAAAACAATGGAGCTTATTTTTTCTGTTCTTTACAATTCTTTTTAGATAAATATTTTAGAATCTGAAATCGAATTTAAAAGCCTAAGGATTGAAGAAGAATGATTTATCTCCAAAGCCTTCCTTCAGTCAAATTTACATACATATATCTTTATTGGATATCCTTAATTTCATGCAATATTGGTCTGTTTCAAGTTTATTATAAATCGTCAGCAGCAAATATATAAAATTATCTTCTACATATCGTAATATTGTTGAAAACGAAATTGTTGCGAAGCAAGTCTAAAACCGAAAGTTGTTCTTGAAGTTTTGTGGGAGATATATAATGTAGAATTGAGAAACCAGAGTTAATGGAATCCAGTTAGTTGTTCATTACTATAATTTGCTTCTGTTTGTTTAATAAATGAGTTATGAATTTAAATTTCATAACGATTTAATATCATATAGTGCTAAAATATTTACATGCAAATATCATTACTATCAGAACTTTAATTGCTGTAATCATGGTGTTACTGATCCATGAATCTTTAAATTAGGAACTTTTTAATAACTAATGAACATCAGTTATACGCTTGGAAACATAACTGTATCGTAATTACAACGGAAATATTGCACTTTAATGTTATATACAATGAGAATGTAGACGTATACTTCCCAAACCTAATTCATCTATAGAATCTTGCTAATTTTAAAGATAAATTTAAGAGAAATGATGGAATGGAGGATTTTAGAGAACTTTCCCATATTAATTAAAGGTAGTAATGCAATTTTCTTTATAGTAAATATATAATTACCATGAAAGCTAAAAAGAAATAACAAACTTTAGATAAACCTGCAGATTTTCCATGTGATGCGTTAAAAGACTGTTAAGGAAACCATAGATACAACAATCCATGACTGCATAAAACTGCAATTCAATTCATTACACAGGTCTGCAAAAAAAAAAAATTCCAGCTGCATGGGATATTTTTGCTGAATTATATGTTTTAAAGGTCGCAGATTCTAAAAATGACTTCCATAACATCCCATCACGTATAGGTTTTCTGCAAAATAAAAACACATTTTTGATAAAAACACTTATTTATTACAATGAACAAAATATATTACATTTTGTACAACTAATCAAAAAATTGTTCCTGATATTTATGCATACTTTTAGGTCTACTTTTTTTTTTCTTATAAACCTTTTCTTCTTCTAATTGATGCTTCTCCGAACTCGTTTTCGATTTCCTTCTCTGGTTTCTCGAATGAGCATCCAACAGTAGTCAGCTAACATATTGACATCCCATTTTCCTTGGTAACGTCTTTCGATATCATGGATATCCTGGTGAAATCTTCACTGTAGGCTCCCACGTTTTCGGGAAAATAGTCAATATGGGAGTGTAAGAAATGAACATTTAAGCTCATCTTGCATCCTTGAGCTTCATACGCTACCAGCATGCATTGTACAATGGTTCTATAGTCAGGGTCCTTAGTATTCCCCAAAAACTTGTGCACTACATTCTTAAAAGAGTCCCTTTTTTCTTTTCCCACGTTTCTTTTTCCTTTTCTCCCATTTAGGGGATCAGATAAAAGTTTTCTTATGTCGGGGCCAGTGAAAACTCCCTCTTTCAACTTGGCTTCAGACAGTTTCGGGAACTTGGAACACAGATATCTGAAACAATCCCCATCACTTGGCAGTGACTTGACAAACTGCTTTATGAGCGCCAGTTTAATATGAAGAAGTGATAATAACACTTTTTCTGGTGGAACCAAGGTCGTATTGATGGCGTTATTCTCGCCGGGGTTTAAACTGTCTCGTGGTGGCCAATCAGTTTTTATCCAGTGCAGCTGTCTGGCTCTACTATCCTATAAACGAAGAAAGCAAGGATATTTTGTATAACCTCCCTGCTGACCCAACAACATGGTTAGTATTTTGAAATCTCCACAAACCATCCATTGATGCTCTTGATATTTGATTTTATCAAGAATCGTAGCCAAGTCATTATAGTTTTCTTCCATATGAACCGAGTGACCCATGGGAAGAGATGAAATACATTTCCATTATGCAGCTTTGAGGCTAGTTTTAGACGAATCAATAAATATACGTCATTCTGATGAATCATATTCTACTTCAAAGCACTTCATGAGCCCATGAATATCATTACAATAAACCAGATTTCCCTCTTTGGAGAAAAACCGAGTAAATTCTCTCTCTCGATGCCTGTACCACGAAAATGAGGTCCCAGATGATAGCAGGTTTTTGTTTTTTATCCCAGCAATTCGGCTGCATCTTTTGAAAGATCTAAGTCGCTTACTAGGTCGTTGAGCTCACTCTGAGAAAAAAAGTTTAGGTGCCTCGTCAACAGGAAAATCTGAGCTAGATTCTCCTGGGAAGCTAATATGTCTGAGTCCTCTGACTCACTCAGGATGTTATTTTAATTAGAAGGTGACTGTGGAACTGGTATTTCAGAACCATGGGACACTGGATGAATAGCTGAGTCAAGGTTAGGGTAAGATATTTTCCTTTTATTTTTTGTATTAAATCCTTTCACATCTACCGAACAGAAGTAGTAGTCGGTTGTGTGATTTTTCTGTTCACGCCATATCATAGGAATGCCAAAACGAAATGAGTTTTTCTTACCCTTAAACCACAAACGAAGCTCTTCCTTGCATCGTCTGCACACCTTATGCGGAACCCATGCTTTACTTGATCTCCAAGTTTCAATTTGGAATACGCAAAATAAACTTTCTTCACAAACTCACTTATGTTTCTTTGTTGACTTTTCACTATGTATTCACCACAAACATAACAGAAGCTGTCAGGAGAAATTACACAACCTCTGCGAGCCATATTCCAGAAATAAAAACACAAGCACAGTAGCGTTCGAACGCTGGATATAAACTGAGTGAGGCATTAGATGGCCAGCGAGATACTGAACTTATTTAGCTTGTTAAAACATGATCTAATCAACAGCACGTTGTTTATATTTATTCCGACACGATCATGCGATCTTCTTCCTAACGCTAACACTACTTTACCCACCTCCCACTACCACTACCTCTCTTCAGCCATTAACAAACCATTAACTTTTTTTTTTATTTCTTGCCAAGTCCAGATGTAATTGATAGAATTAATGAGAGAAGTCTTAGTTTTAAGGCCATTTTTTAAATTAAAAAAAAATACTAAATTTTAAGTTAACTAGGAATTTTACGCTAAATACAAGCAAAAGCTTTGGTGTTACAAAAAAATTGACGTGATGGAATGTTTTTGGTATTTTTTTTCGTTTTTACCAAGTTGAAATCTATAAGAATATGTATAAAAATCTTATGCAGTTTTTTACTTGCAGACCTGTGTTATTCTTACAAAAATTCTAAATAATAAGAATAAATTCTGTTATTTAGATTGCAGTAATTAGTAAAAGATTTAGATTATAAATTATTCTTTCATTTATAAACGAAAGCAATTATTTATAGATGATGGGTTGTGTAGATTCTGCCCATCGCATCCTCTTCAATGTAATGGTAGCGGAATTATAAAAATTATAAGTTATTCTTCTATGGAATTTCGTAAACAAATGAGCCGTTTATTTTGAAAGTGACCTAAGTCCATTTTTCAATTTTTTTTTGTTAACTGTAGTAACGTGTACAAATTCTACGTTAGCAGTCGTAGACAACATTTTGCGATTGTGTATATTATACTCAACTGTAAAATGTGGTCTATGACTCCAAACATTGAATTTATGACTGTTAACGTGATATAACACGTTACTACAGTTAACAAAAAAAAATTAAAAATGGACTGAGGTCAGTTCAAAATAAACGGCTCAAATAATACTTCTATGTTGAAAACATCATTGAAACGTTCACCTGTCATTAGAGTATCGCGATGTCTAGAACAAAAGACCAGGAATTAAATTTAATATTGCAAATAAATATAAACTCTTAACATGTAAAATCTTAATACATGAAGTTAAAAAAAAATATACGGCTTGCATACGTAAAACTTCGTTTTAAATTCATTTTGTAATTTGCTTTGGTTTGTTGAATTTTATTACTATCTAACAATCATCTCACAATTAATAAGTTCTTCAGAATTAGCTTCAGGTTTATTGTTCTTCAGAATTAGTTGACCTGATACTACATCATTAAAGTTTAAAATGAAACTCAATCTGTTTTTGTTTTTTTATGTGTTCCAAACCCTGAACTTAGAGAGTTCAGGGTTTTGGAAGTTTCTAGACAATCATTTCTTCTGTTGCTATCAACCAAAGCAGTCATTTTACACTTGCCTTGTTACCGTTTTCTGGACGTTTCCATCAGCGTTGATAAGAGCAGGCAAAGTAAGTTTATTGCTTTATATTTTTCGCGAAACATGAGAAGCGCCGTGAAGTTTTTGGATATTAGGTGAAACAAGGCAGCAGCAGAGAAGATATTTTCTGTCGAGAGGAAATTTGATTGAATTTCTTCAAACGACCAATAACTTCTTCAATAAATTTCAGACAGTTATGTTTCTTGAAGATAAGTTTCATCATTAAAAGAAGCAGCAATTGAGATCAGTTAACTTAGTTGGATCTTATAGTACTTTTAAAGGAAAAAAAACCTATTGATACTTAAACATTTGAATAACTGTTTCACTCATTACAACTAGTCAACTTCTGTGCTTAAGTAACCCTAACAATATTAGCTCATTAATACAAGTTTGTTAAAAGCAAAACAGAAAGTTTGCTCATTTAAAACAGTATCATTGAGAACTATTGTATCTAAATTTTAATTGTTGTTTATCATACTGGGAAAATTAGTTAAATTTAAGTCATTCATAGGCACTGTTCATCTGATTAGGCATGTATACTTTAAACCTGTAGTAAATATTGTAATTAATTTACATTCTCAATGTAACATTATTTTCGTAATTTTTGAAATCCTACAGTAATTTCATTGCGAAATGCACTACCCACACATGGTAATGCTCTGATTGTTGACGTTGATAAAAGCAAGGTAACGGAGAAAAATTAATGGGTATTACTACACTTTTTGCCCTTTAAAGAATCTACTGGCTAAATAAGTAAATGTAAATTAGACATTTTATATTAAGGGAATTTATCTTAAAATATAATATCGGGTATCTATTAAAAAATTGAAAGTTTAATATAAGTTTTTATTCAGAAGTTAGTTTTTTAAATATTCGCATTTAATAATTCTACAAATAATGGATTTAAGAGTTATTAAGGAAATATGACACAATGTACTAGACACCTACAGAAAGATATTCGATTGTATTTTGTTTGTTAGGGAAAATATGAAATGTTCAAATTTGAATCAATCTACTGAATCAGATAATTCAGTTCTTATAATAAATGAATAAAAATAAAATAAACAAAATTTTTAAAATAATTGTAGTGAATTTGTTGAACAACGTCAACAACGTTAACAACGTTATTTGGCACACGTTAAGAATTTTATATAAATTGTAGTGAATTTAAAATTTAATTTTTTTTAAATAAGACAACGAAATCTTGTTATCTTATTTAAAAAAAAAAAAGAAATTTTAAGATTCATCGTTTTCAATTCTTTCAAACATTCATAATACTAGTTTCTTTTAATTAAAATTAAATAATGAAGCACACAAATAATAACATTTAAAAAATAAAAATACTTAATAATGACATGGAGCCTTTCGGGACCCTGTGCGGGAAAACCCTTTTCAACACAAGAAAATTTTTGTGTTGGAAATGGGTTTTCCCGTATAGGGACTCGAAAGGCTCCGTGTGATGCAGTATTTTTATAAATAATTTTTAAAATGTAAAATGTAAATTTTTTTTATTAATATTATTATTATTTAATTTATTATTATTTAATTTAAATTATTTTTTACACACTTTAAATCTTTAAAGTAAGAATGCTAGTTTCTAATTTTTCACGGACTTATCAAACCAAAGAGCGTGTTCTTTTAGAAGCCTATAATAAGCTTACATTAATTTCTACTTTTCAGCTAACAGTAGAAAAATTATTAATTATGTAAAAGAACTTGTAATAAGATGAAGACCACACTGAAATATCGTAACCATCTTAAAAATGTAACGGATGTTATCACTATCAGTGGAAAATGTGTTAAATGCTTTAATTTTTTTTTATAGCTTGAAAAGGAAAGACGACTACTCTTTCTGAAAATATACTTTTTTTAAACATATTTTAAATATTTTATTTATGCTTAATGGATGATGTTATATTATTTATAACTTGTAGTTGTCATTATTATGATATAGCTGGTTATTTCGAAATGGAAAGTATATTTTGTTCTGTCGTATCCTGGAAAGAAGCATCCTGGAAAGGATCCCACCTCAATTAATCTAGCCTAATGTGAATTAAAAGGAAAATGTTTTTTTCCAAACGATATCAGGTAATATGTAAGTTTCTATTATTATTACATATTTTGAGGGGTTAATAATTTTAAATACACAGCAGAAATCGATTATAAAACACAGGTCCCGATTGTATGTAAGTACCATTTTAATTGGTCTGTGTGTATTTTTTTTAACCTTCTAAAGATATTGTGCACAGTAGAAATTTAAAAACATTTTAAAATTAATGTGTTGTAAATATAAAAAATTTATTTCTCATTGTCATACAGTATAAAGCAAGCTTCAAGAATTTATTTTCATTAAAGATTAAATTAAATTTAGATTTAATTAAATATAAAAACTTTTATTGATATTTCGATTCCTAAAACAATTCCTGAAACGATTTCTGAAACAAAATATCACGTCTTTGATGTAATACGGGAATATTTGTCGAAAGAGATCCTGCTTTCGAAAAGTAGCATTTGTTTCCAATACTTCAGCTTTGATACAATATAGGCCTCACTAGATATATATAGTTTAATAAGTGTTTAGTGTAATAGATATATATTGTAGTATGTTCGTTCCAAAAATTTCAGAGAGAATCGAAATAAATGTCGTTTGTGCTGAAGAATGCCCAAAATTAAATAGTTAAGACAATCATTTAAATGGAATGTAAATAATATAGTCCTCACTATTTAGATAGTTTTTATACTTTGATACGATGTTATTTCTTTAAAATTCTGTGATTTACTAATAACAAATGCAGTCAAAAATAAAATAGAAGCTTGATATCAAGACCATCAGTTAAAATCCTTAGTGATTATTAAGTAATTTGCTTATCAAGAATAGTTTATTTCTTTCAAGAATAGATATTGTTTTCTCAAGGATAAGATCCAACAATTCTTGATGAATATTTGAGGAAATGATTATTATACATAAAAACTTCTTTCATATTACAATCTCTTTAAAACATATTCAGTATAATTATATTGTAATTTTGTTTCTATTGAATTCCATTCTTACTATTTTTAGTAAACTGACATTTGATTCAATTACAAAATCAATATTCTCTGAAAACCTTATACGGAGGGTTGTTTACAATCTATGGTAACGATTTGGATTCGGGTCTATTTCCCAGAAATTCCCTTTCTCCACCTACGATCATGCTCTATTTGATGGCCATGAGATACTGCTATCGCTCTGCAGCGCAGTTTCCATTGCAGGAGACTACTGCGAAGAACGGGAAGACTTATACGTTGCCACTCCTGCTGACAACATTTCCAGAGTCCATCCAATGAACGAGGACATCGTCTTCCCGAGGCTCGTTTTAATAGCCCAAATGCGCAAAAATCCATGGGCGATGCGTCTTGAGACTTCACTGGTACTCGGTAAACGGTATAGCCTGGATTCCGGTTTGCTGTTCCATTCGTGTCAGAAAATTCTGGATCGAATTGGACGTATGACTGAACGCCTTGTCTTGGTGGAGACGGATCTTGGAAACGTCGTTTCCGTTAAGAGCAGGTAGTTCCTGTGTATAAATTGGTGTCAGTACGTGATCCTGATAGTACGCAGAATTCACCTTTACATTTTGAGCCACCCTGCGTATCTGTAGCTTGCCTTGATAGGAATAACCCACAACGATCATGAATCCCTTCGAAAAGTTTCACGACATTCTCTGTACCAATTTGGAAACGATTTGGCTCCCACTGGACGATAGAAAATCGCCCTTGGTTTATTGCAGTCAGACAGATAAACATATACTTCGTCTAATGTGGCCACATACTTCCATTTATCCCCAGCGAGATGTCGTTCATACAGTTTTCTGCAATTTGTCTTACGTTCTGAAATGTGCTTTGGTAAGAGCTTGTGAACCTTGCTTTTATGTCTCTTTTGAAGTCCCAAATCTTTATGGATAATCTTGTTTAAGGTACGAAGAGATGTTCCTACCTTCGCACCAATGGTCCTTTGGGTCGCTGGATTGTTCCCCGTCACCATTTTCTTGACTTTCTGAATGACAGTCTTTGTGTGACTTATAGGTGTCCTTGGATTTGCTTGCTTTTAGAAGTCCCGGAAATCTGTCCTGTACGGGCCAAACCAACACCAACTAACACATTATGAACTCCTTTCTTCGAAATGGTGAAACCATTTCTTCGAAATGGTAATTATTGCGGAATAACTAAATTTTGCGTCGGAAAGGGCTGTAACGTACCCTTCCCAAAACTGTGACACTTTCGGCGGCATTTCTCCGAACAAACTAACCCGCACCCCTCCACACTAATCTTTAAGTACACACCTGTACGTTTGTATAAATTTGTATATCTACTGTGATTGGTTGCGTCGTCACGCGCCATGCAAATCGTTACCACAGATTGTAAACAACCCTCTGTAATGGCAATAACTTCCAATGTAAGGATTGTGTTTCTTTTTTTCCCATTTAAAAATAATCAATAAAAACAAATCCCATAAAACTAATCAATAAAACTATATTTGTGAGGAAACACCGGAAATTCTAGTGATTTTGTACCAAATACAATAATTTGGCAAAACACAATGAATTTTAAGAGACCATTATCGTATTATTAATTTAATATTAATGTTATTTTAAATATAGTATTAATTTCGAATATCCAAAAATGGCATATATTCGATGTTTCGCAGCTATGTTCTTCTGTTGTACTTTGTTCTCTTGCAAACTTAGTTAATTTTACCTATTAATTTACTGCTTAATATTACTTGGAAGATATTTAATAAAAATTGATTACAAAAAACAATAGTTACTAAATCAATATATATTATATTTAATCGTTCTCCAATCTTTGCATTATAAAAATTAAAATAAAATAAAACAAAATTAAAATTTATTTTCTTAAAATTTCAGCAAAAATACCAAGAAAAAAAAGTATTTGTTTGATTTCTAGAAAGTCAAAGACCAGACAATTGTGTGTCTACAACTGGTGTTCCAAGCACTAATGGCAACCGCTTCATCGTTTTCTTGGGAATCCAATTTAAGAGTCGGCTATTGCTGAACTTAAAGGTGAAATACACAAAGACAGGAGCTGTTTCACTCGTTAAAGAGACCCTATTTCTTGTGGTAAGGAAAAATTCTAATTTTACCTCAATTACTTTTATTGCATTTAAGTTTGAATTTCAATTTTGAATTAAAGCTTAAAGTTTATCCTTTCTTAACATTTTAGGTTGTTTTTTTCCAGATATTCTTCTTCCACATGTTTGGTAGTGAAACATTAGAAGAAATTCACATGATTGAAACATTAAGTTGATATCAGTGCGATAGAAAATAGATTACCATTTTCACATCCTATATTCTATGTTTGAAAATCAGAACGAGACAATTACTTTCGAAATTTTTATGAATAATAAACACATCCTGAAATATTCATTAAGAATTCTTGTAAAATACCTCGGTGCAATATAGGAGAAGTTATTCTTTCATATCAAACTAGAAAAGTTTCTAGTCTATTTCATCTCAGATATGTTAAGCATATATCTGTTTTGGGGGGAAAACAAGGAACTAACTGCTTTTGTTTTAATATTAAAATGATTAATATTCGACTATAATATTTTTCTTCAACCAATTGAATATTGTTACTAAATCTGTCAGAAAATCTGTCACAATGAATTTGATAATGTTAGATAGTTAAGAAGGACTAGTCAGAATTGATAGTGATGTTCTTTGTTCCTTAAATACGAATTGACTGCATTGATAAACTGTTTATTAACTAAATAATAGCTTTGATATCATTCAATAATACATATGGGATAAAAGCAAAATTACTTATTTCTTTTACATCAGTAAAAACTTCCAAATTTGGGAATTTATTTGAAATTTTACTTTGTAAATGAAGTAAATTAATGGGATGAAATCGAGGCCACCACACTGTCAATTATAGAACAAACTTTATAAATTTAACAAAATAAACTACATTACAAGTACTTTCACAGTGATCAAACACTGCTTCGTCAGGTGGACGGTTACAAATTTAAAAAACGAACAACATTGGAATCGCAGGAAAACAAGGTCACGTGTGTCAGGGGTCGTTCCATTTTCCATTCCGGGGGGGAAGGGGTCGCAGCGTCGTTACGTCATCGCTTCGGGCCGTTCGTGTAAGGGGCGAGAAATTGTAAACTCGGAGAGGAATGAAAGTTAGCATAGATTTGTAGCATGAATGTGGGGGAGGGGGCGGAAGGTTATGCGTAAAGGTTTCAATCGAGGGAATGAAAGAGCAGAAAGATTTATTAATTGAAGTGGAAGCGATTTTGCCAATGAAGAAGTCAATATTAAGAGCCAAGAGGAAAGTTTATCAAGGAAAAGGCATGAAGGGAGTGCCGAGAGAAAGGGATGGGTGAAAGTAAAGAGGGGCTGGTTGCTTAAGGAAGCCATATGGGGGGAGGTAACTGCAGACAAATTGTCATGTGGTGATACTCCGTGTTAATCAAGGGGAAAAAATAAAAAAATAAATAAATAAATAAATAAATTATATGTGTATATATATATATATGTGTGTATATATATGTGTATATAAATAATTATATGTTGTAATTTAATGTCTTGAATTGGTATTGAATCTGGATTATATCGTTCTCTTTAATTTATTTATTTATTTATTTATTTTTTTATTTTTTCCCCTTGATTAACACGGAGTATCACCACATGACAATTTGTCTGCAGTTACCTCCCCCCATATGGCTTCCTTAAGCAACCAGCCCCTCTTTACTTTCACCCATCCCTTTCTCTCGGCACTCCCTTCATGCCTTTTCCTTGATAAACTTTCCTCTTGGCTCTTAATATTGACTTCTTCATTGGCAAAATCGCTTCCACTTCAATTAATAAATCTTTCTGCTCTTTCATTCCCTCGATTGAAACCTTTACGCATAACCTTCCGCCCCCTCCCCCACATTCATGCTACAAATCTATGCTAACTTTCATTCCTCTCCGAGTTTACAATTTCTCGCCCCTTACACGAACGGCCCGAAGCGATGACGTAACGACGCTGCGACCCCTTCCCCCCCCGGAATGGAAAATGGAACGACCCCTGACACACGTGACCTTGTTTTCCTGCGATTCCAATGTTGTTCGTTTTTTAAATTTGTAACCGTCCACCTGACGAAGCAGTGTTTGATCACTGTGAAAGTACTTGTAATGTAGTTTATTTTGTTAAATTTATAAAGTTTGTTCTATAATTGACAGTGTGGTGGCCTCGATTTCATCCCATTAATTTCGAATACACACACGTTAAAATTAATACTACTAAATGAAGTAAACTTTGTAAACTTCTTTGAAATTGCCTTTGGCAGTCGGAGTGCTGTAAGATATCACCTCTCTCTCTTTGATGAGATGAAGATCCCCTAGCTTTCTTTACAACCCCATGTAGGCTCGTCACAAATTCATATATGTTTGTCTTGTACTGAGACCATGTACACTACCCAATATACATATGTGTATATTCCTATCTATGTGTAGGTCTTCATCCTATGGTTGACAGGCATTCAAGATAACCATATATCTTCCGAATTATTTGAATTTTTTTATTTTTTTATTTTTTAACGTTTCGAATAAAATGGATATTTTTTTCAGAGGACATTACCCTCAATCCTCTAAAGATAAGGATGTATTTTGCATGAAAGTTTACGCTTTCCGTTTGATTTTTCGGGGAATTCCGATTTTTTCTTTCATCTTAAAGTTGTATTTACTCTACATTGAGATGTAAATGCATCACTCTTGTACTCAGGCTTAAAAGCGCCTAACGTATCGACACGAGAATTAACAAATAGCCAGAGACAGCAGGAAGAAGAGGAAGAGAAGAAGGAGGAGACAAACATAGGAACGAAACATCCTTGCCGGCTACGGGATTTGAACCTTGATGCAAGCTTATCACCCAAATCATTGTCTTAGCCGCCACCTCCAATTTACTTTCGAATTTAAATCTAAGTATTAGAAATTAAATATTAATAGATCCTGACTTTTCTGATTAATTCCTTAGAAAGAATGGAGAAACTTAAATCAATTTTTGATATGCAACTTTTGTATTTACTTTCTCTTTAATAAAAAAAATAATAACTTAACAAAAAAATTGCCAAATGAACGAAATTAAGCATTGTATATTTTTTTATCTTAATTGTTGTATTTTCCTCCCTATAGTTATGCAAAAGTTCCCTATAAGATCTTTCATTTGCGCAAGCGCAAATAGCAAAAAAAAAAAAACGATCGTAGCATTTTGGTGAAGGAATAGGATTTTAGAATTCGTTTACTGTCATCCAGAAAGGCTCAGTAGAAGCGAGCAGAATTCGAATGAGTGCTGCTTTCACAAAGAAGTGGAAAAAGAAACTAAACCTGCTGTGTTTGCAGACCTTCTTCGATATAGAAGGCGTCGCAATGGATGTGTGAAAAGGTTCCATCAAAAAAATAAAAAAAAAAAATAGCTCATTATTCTTTTTGTTTTATTAATGTTTTTTCAAATGGTCCAATTTGGAAAAGTGAAAATATCTATTATATTGAAATCAATTTCAATTTTAATTATATTTAAATACTGCAGTCACAACTTGAAAAAATATTACCAGCGTTATTGAATAAAATTTAATTTTTATTTTGTAGATTACCTAACGTTTAAATAACAATTCGGTATTATAGGAGAATTTTTACATGTACTGATGATATTTAGAAACATACGTGGAGCCGTACACCTGTTTAAGAGTAACAAAAATTATTTAACTACGAAATTCCAACTAGTTTCACCAACTAGTGGTGAAACTAGTTGTAATTTCGTAATTAAATAATTTTTGTTATTCTTAAACAGGTGTACGGCTCCACATATGTTTCTAACAATTCAGTATTGTTGCATGATTTCATATTAGCAAGTATTACTGAAAATTAAGTCAAATTTTTACATAGATCGTTATAATAAAAATTAATGTTTTTATTAATAAATTCTCAATAGTTCTCAAACTTTTCACTTTAAAGATATCTTTTGTTATCTGTTCCAAAACCTGATATCTCCGTCGAATTTTCATATATTCACAATATGAGTAAGTGTGAATATGTGCTGACCAAATGTATTTATTCAGATAACACAGGATTAATATCACATTTAAACGAAGTGACAACAAAATTAAATAGCTTTATGATTAACTAATAGCGATTCCACATCGAACACAATTTTTTTAATAATTAATTGTCTTTTCTTTATTCTCTTTTTCAAAATTTTAATTTACAATAACTTCAAATAATAATTTACATATATCTTTTATTATTTTATTTTTAATTTTTTTTTTTACATTTCAAATTAAGTAGATTCAGAATGTGCGAAATGCTTGTCTCTCTATAATCTATTTCAAGTCCATAGCTTTCTTATAAGCTTTCTTACAACAGTGCAGTTTCCACTGATATAGCATTGAAATAATTTTTAATATATTTCTAATCGTTATTAGGATGTCGAAAACTGAAATCACTCAACACTTTCTTTAATATTGAAGGATAATGAAAAAAGTATCCTACTCAAATTACAACATAGAATATTAGTTAGGTAATTTCTTCTCATTCAATTAAGATTATTCGATGATAATTCAGTTTTTCCAAAACTGTTCACATTGGCAGATTGGCTTAGAGCTATTAAAACTGGAAATTTGAGAAGTTCTTCCAGTTTTTAGGAAAAAATGATAATGATATAACGACAAAGGAAATGAAAATAAAATCTGAAAAATAACTGAAAATGAAAAAAGAGTAATAAATACTACTTTTTATTATTAATGTCATTACTTTGCGCCACTAAACTATTTTTTTTAGTCTTCTGATGTAGATCAGCAGATTAATATCCCTTTTTGTCTGTCCATCTGTTTACAAGTATAATTAAAATCTCATTAAATTAACATTAAAATGTCATTAAATTTTAATCATTAAATTGTTATGTTTGCACAACAATCATTCCAATCGCAACAATTGTGTCTTTTGCATTAGCAACAATCACATTTATAGAGATTTTTGTGATTGTCAAAAGGCGCAATTGTTGAATTTATTGGAAATAAACACAAGGAAATTAAAGCAATATCAATGATCAGAAGACGTTGCGAAGCATTGTGATTGGTTTACTAATCGCTTTCCATACTTTGTTTTTTATTGATAAAAGAATGTACATAGTTTATATATGTGAACTTAAATAGTTTATATATATGTACTTATATAGTTTATATATGTTCTTATATAGTTTATATATGTATACTTATATGCATACTTTATTTATGTCTCTGCTTGAATAGGGTATTGATCTAAAATTATGACTTGCGGATTATGAAATCAGTTTTGAATTTACATCTAACTTAGTAAACGCTTTTTCCAGAAATTCTTAATGATTCTATCTTCATTTTTCTTTACCTCTTCTTTGTTCCGAGAAGTTTCTGAGATCTCCTAACTTGGTATCTCTTAGATCTCGGGTATGTTACTTCAATGAGGGTTTTCCTTATTGAAAGAGGGCGCTTTAGTCTTAGCCTTGAATGGATGGAAAGCTAAACTGCTGTTTAAGAATTAAAGGTAAATCCGTAAGGGCATTCTCCACCCCATTCAATTCATTTGGTCCATCACGAATGTTCGCCACGACCCAATCTCACGTCCAAAGGCCATTCTCACCTACAGGGGGAGGGTGGAGAGGAGGGCCAGACCCGTCGTTAAAAGAACATAACGGGACTGGGGCAGAAAAGAGGGACACAGACATCAAATCAATACGACGCGGTTGTTCAGAGATTAAAGTTTAATGTTCGCCGGTCGCATCGACGCCCGCCACAATTCCCGCCCGCCCACTCATTTCCGCTTCATTAAAGCCTGTGTATCCGGCCGACATTTCATTAGATTTAGGAAGGAAAAGGAAGGAGGAGGGAAGAGAAGAAAGGAGGGAAAAAAAAGAAAAAAAAAAAACAAACGAAAATCTTACGCCATCTTGTCTGACCGTCTTCTTAGTTACCACAACGATAGAACATCGATTTTATTTTTTTATTTTTTTTTTTACTTTCCTTTTTGGAAATAAAAGATTTTTATGACCATACATCAACTCACAACTAAAGAAATTTAGTTCTATCAATAACTAGTTGTTTGATAAATAAATTACTGCGATTGAAAACAGAATAATTTTGATTAACTTAACTATTTTTAGTTTAATTATGTAAAAAAGTTGTTAATGTTTAATGATTTTTGGAAAGTGCCTTTTTTAAGTTATTGAAAAACTCGATAATAATTGACTGAGAATAAAAAACTATTAATTTCCTTCTCTTATCCATTTGTCTGTTTCTCTGGTTTCTTGATTCATTGTATCACATTAAAACTACAGGAAGGATTTCTTCAAAATTTGCTACGTATTTGTGATCCAACTAAAAAAAATGCTTTTTTTCGTTATTTTGATGTATAAATGGCAGTGATTTTGTTTTAAAGTGAAAACGATGTTTCTTTATAGTCAAATTAAAATTTGAGCTGCATTATTTAGGCCTCCAACCTTGATCTCCAGTTCTAAAATGCCCCTCCCACAGACTGCATTGTCAGTCTCCACAGCACGATGGAGAGCTAAACATTCAGTGTAGCTAGTCTTAGTTAATTATCTTTGTGCAATTTATTAAATTTAATATATAATACGAAAAACCGGTAGAATAGATTTAATTTAAAATTTTTTTCAAGATGTGGGATGAGAATGTAATAGACTCACATTTAAATCTTCTTTCACCAATTGAAGTCAAATGTTGAGAATTACAGAAGCACAATTAACTCTGAATTACTTCGACTCTTTTTGGATGATCAGATTTTCTTATACTTTTGGGTCCCTAACATTACTGACTGAATTTTCGAAGCATACCAAATCCCACTATTCCACACTTTTCTCTCTTTTGTTTATCCTCTTGTCCATTTGTCTGTTGTTAAGCGCACGGTTAAAGGCATGAACAGATTTTCATAAAATTTGATACAAGCTTATTTTTGATGCACCCTGAAATGTATAATGATTTACTTTGGTCCCCATCCTTTTCATCTCTCGAAATAAAGATCCCCCAAATCCCTGATTTAAATGGCTGGACCGATTTCTTCAAAATTTGGAACGATGCTTATTTTCCGTTCAACGCAAAATCTGTGCACTTATTTTGGTTTCCACTCCTTCCCCGTTTGTTTGTGCTACATGCGCTGCATGTAAATCTAGAATTAACATGCAAATAACTACATGTTTTAATCAAAATTTCGGCTTATTCTAATTAACGGCTTGTAAATATTTGCAGTAATGAAACAATGAATTAACATTTGGTTATTTAAGTTTTTGTTTCCTTATAAATAATTCAGAAATCGTATTGATGATTTTAAATTCTCAACAAATTTGAATTTGATCATTGACTTAGCTTACGAAATCATACTTTTCCACTTGAACATTTTCTTGTTTGTTGGTCTCTGTTTTTTTATCCGTTTTGTCGGTTTGTCTTTTTGTATGGACATCACGCTGTACGTTTATACGTGATCCTTCTTATTACATAGATGTTTTTTGTTGTCACCCCTCCCATCCCTAAATCGACCCTCAAAATCCCTCTCTGAAAACCTTTATAATTTAGTATGTTACTTAATAATGGATACAACTTAAAATATGAGCCTTATGTTTTACTCTCTACGCCTTCTCCACGGCTTCGTCATACAAATTAAATCTCCACCTAGCGCTGCATGCTCAATTCCCAACAGGCGATTAATATTTGTTCTAGTAACACACTTTATTGAATGGATGGATAAAACAGATCACTTTCGTGTAATCAAGTAGGGTAAGGGAACCAGTTGTGGATCAGGATCGTTTACCATCTTAATTACCGCACTTATCAACAGATGACGCAGGTATATAGAATCCTGATCCCTTCATGAGCTTCGTTTTGGTAATACAGTTTGTTTGGAGTTTCAAGTGGAGCCATCCTGTGAATTTGTTAAATAATTTGTCAGAATTTCAAAAGAAAATTAAGGTGAGTTAGCCTGAAAATTATTTGTAGTTATTCTAGAATGGATATACATTAGAATTAATGTTTGAATGATAGTACAAGGTTTAATATAACCGGGAAAAAATAAAATATAGTGTTTTCTGCCTCTGGCCATGTTTGCGGGAAATTCTGCGGTTCCTGGGGTCCAATTGTGGATCAAACGTCACAATACAAATGAAGACTGTGAAAATGCAGTAAATATTTTTTTATCGAACTGAGGTAATACAATGTCAATTATATAAGCTTAATAAAGGAATAAATGCAAAACTGAAAATTATTTAGCTATTTCTCGTGGTGAAAACCAAGTTTATGTTTAGGCCGATCCACAACTGGTGCCTTTACCCTTCAGGTTTAGATTTTTATGATAGAACATGCAAATCTTACTAAATTTAATAGTAATTATCACTTTAATATTTTTCAATTTTGTTTGTATGTCTGTTAATTTGTTTGTCTATACAGCTATGAAGTTACCATGACTGGACGAAATTGGTACCTATTTATTGTCCAACTTAACCCAAGCCCATTTATTTTTGCCGTCACCTCTTCCATCGTTCCAATACGACCCGGAAATCCATCGCTAAAATAGCCAAAGCGGTGCTTATTCATGATTCAACGAATGATATTTATGATGAATATAATTTTTATTAGTTTCAGCCGCCCTTTCAAGTTTCAAACTATTCCGTGTTCAGTATCCCACTACGCTTTGCACAGTTAGGTATTTTGCGTTAAAAGCTGGCCAAAATTCGATTTGTGAATTGTTGACTAATTCTAAAAATTTTTGTTTCCAGTAATAATTGAATGATGAGGTTAAAATGACATACATTTGTAGGTGCAGCCCTTCGATTTACCAACAGCCGAAAGTTGACGATCGTTAGCGTCACTTTAAATTCTTCTTAGTGCAAGCTACAGCACCACACGTTCAATAATGTTGTTCTCAGTTCTACAGTTTTTGTCAACTGTTCCATTATGGTAGCTTCAGAACAAGATATGAAATTCATTTTTATGAAATTTTGACATTTATAAGAATAGTCTTTATGTAGTATTCGCTCTTGAAATTATGTAATAATTTGAGTACTTTTTTACCAAATGACAAATATTCCGAAAGGATTAAGTTATGCTTCCAAAATCTTCCAAGCTGCTTTCTTTTCGCCATTTTGAAGAGTAATGGTTCTATTTCATAGAAACAAAAGAATCGGCTTCGCTTTTTTTCGCCTCCCATTGTTTTTGCAATGTTTCTTCATTACTATTAACGTAATTTTTTCTAACTTTTTTTTTTCTTTTAACTAGGGTCATTACGAGACAAAGTTATGATATCGCGACAATTGTACCGACATGATGCAACAACAATAAGGCCTAGATTTCAACAAAAAATTTGAATGTTTGCAAAACGTTTTGTAACGACCAAAGAGCTGTACTGTAGATGAAGAAAGAAATTTGAAACAACAATTTTCATACATTAAATCGCAATTTAAAGAAAAATGGTCAGCTGCTCAAAGAAAAGACGAGAGATTTAGAAAACCTTAAGGGAAATGGCTAGAAGGAATTTTTGTGGCTAAAAAACCAAACGCACAGCTAACCTCAAACCTGGAGCTGCATCTTCTAGGCCAACCAGGTTCTTTTGATGATTGCAGTGAGAGAAGCAAAAGAAGGAAGACGGAAGAACTGCGGAAATCAGCTGAAAGGAAGCCTCTGGCAAAATGGATGCTTCAAAATTTTTGTGAAAGATTTGATTGCATCTCCCTGAAGACCAACAAGGCTAGCTTTGTTAACATTAATGATAGAAACAGAAGATACTTTGAGGACCCTGAGCTCGCTTCTGAAATTACGTAAACGTTCAGGCATTTATCCTTTAAAAGTTTTAATGGAAACATTGGCATCTCAGCACAAGCTTGACACGAGGTTTGCTGCTTATGCCATGGACTCAGATAAATTAAGGTAAATATCCATGGCATCATGACTCCAACAATGCATAAGATTCTAATTCATGGGACAACTGTAATCTAAAACTGTTTTTGTAATCGAAAACTATTGGATAACTTTCCAAAGATGAGGATGAAGTACGGCACTAGCACTAAGTCTTACCGTTTATTCAATTCTACAAAGTTTTCAACTTTCCGACCCTCATATCCCACTGAGCGATGCATAGCCGAGAATGTACTTGGTCCATAATTACTAGGTATGCAAGCAGCTACCATCGTGTATTGAGCACTGAGCAAACAGCTCTGATGCATTGATTTTAAAGATAGAGGGTGGAGGAGTTCCAAACTACAGAAATAATTTTGCTCTTATTCTAAGTTGGATATCAAAATTAAGCATCTTACCAAATTTCAAAAAGAAATTGTGGTTACCAATTCTGGCAGGGATTTGAGAGTTCGTTTTTGGAGACGGGATGGGTGGAGACAAAATACATAAGTCTATGCTTTAAGTTCGATCACAAATAAGCTACGTGTCAAATTTTACGGAACTCTGTCCAAATATTTTAACGTGATTCACTACAAATATATCAATTAAGAAGAAAAATATTTAAGTGCAATTGTTAGAATTCGCTTGCCATTATTTAGTTGCTTGAATGAATGTAAATAAACAGTATATAAAATTTTTCAAATCTGCAAGGCGTTTATTAATGAAAATAGTTAATTAAAATCATTATTTAAATTCATAGCATTCAGTCTGGACTAATTGATTAGCTGTAGTTAATTAATTTCTCTATTATTCATGAATCGTCTTTAGCATACAAATCTAATTATAGAAGTTCGTTGAGTCTGATACCTTTTTATTTTTTAAGTGAAAATAAAGACGAGATTGTTTTTCTTTATATAATATAACAAATCCAAGATTGGGTGAAAAGCTCATTAAGAAATTTTCGTTTAACATGATATTTAAACACAGTATTTAACTGATAGTTCTAATTTCATTATTGATTGATTAGATTATCTTATAATTAAAAATTATAATCAGCAAATAATTCCCATAACAAACAAGAAAAAAATATTTTGAAAGGAAACCATTAATTCTATTTTCTGCAAGATCATTTATAAATATAAATCAGATTATACTGCTGTTTTACTACTATTTATGTGATCGACAGCACAGATCAGTGGTGCCCAACCTACGGCCCGCGGGCCGGATACGGCCCGCGAAGGTGTTACATGTGGCCCGCTGTTTTATTCCTGTTTTTTTTTTTTTTTTGGTTGTCGAATAGGAGATTCCGTTTTTTTTTTTGTTTTTTTTTTTTTTTTTGTGGCCCGCGAGATTTACAGCAAAGTCAATTTTGGCCCCCATATTACGAAAGGTTGGGCACCACTGACGTAGATGATAGTGATAAGCTTAAAGTTATTAGGCAGTCCACAATGCAAGTCCAAACATAATTCTGTGTTTGATATCAACTTAATTAAGGGAAGCACAGTTAGGTACAACAATCAGGTACACAAACCCTAGACTATTTAAATCTCGAACTAAGGGAAAGTATATACAAAGCTTTTACTTAGAAACTTACCGCTTCAGACATGTTTCAGACAATCAGTTTTGTAGACAGTACTCATTAAGACTTAATATTACAGTTCATCAAAGAGGCAGCGGAAATTTGAAGTTATGGCTAAAATGAATTGCATGAACTGTAACTAAATAAACCACTTTCAATTACTGGGAAACTTGGTTTTGTTTTGTTTTCTGAAAAATTATTTTATCAACATGGTATCTACGTTTTAGCATATTAGACTACGTCACTTTAGAAAATTCTATAACGGTAAAGTATAAGGATTTTCTGTATAGTAGAACTTTTATATATGTAACAAATATAAAAATTTAGATTTTATGTCTTCAGAAAATGAAAAATTTAAAATGCTATGTAGAAGACTGCATTAAAGAAAAAAAGCATTAAAAAAACAAAAGTTTTTGGAGTAAATGTCACTAAAAATACGGAACTCATGTATTTTGTAAAAACTTAAAAATGGATTAGAATTTCCCAATAAAGAAGCTTTATTATTTAAAAAAGTAAAAAAAGACTTTTCTACAAGTAAACTTTATAAATGTTTATTCAAAAACACGATATTATTGCCTCGATGTTACAATTAATGAAATGTAGCTTTTGTAATTATTCTTACAAAAATCACTTTTTTTGAAACTAGATTGGTAAGTAATAAATCTATACATTAGTAACAGAAAAAAACACAGAATTATTGGATTTGAAATTGAAAGGTTAGAATTGAAATATAAGTTATAAGATATGTCACTCAATAAAGAAATAAATTAGAAATAAAGTTACTTCTATAACTTCAGATAATTCGTTTTTGTTTCGTTGCCTTTATAAAAATATCACAATTACCTTGTTAGACTTACAGTTTGCAACAGTCAATTTAAGATTTGATGTTTACTATTAAACATTATTATCTGTAAAGACGTTGTTATGGGAATTTATGATGCTATTTTTGATATGATTTGTTGTTTCGGTTTTTCACTAAATAAGGTGCGCTTGAAGTTAGATTTCTAGCCAATGATTTATAGCGGAAAGAGAAAATTACAGTCTTATCTTAGTAGCCAGTGTTTTCCAGCTTTTCTTTCCTTCGATGGCTACCGCATTTAATCTATTTTTGCATCACTGGGGGATTTGACCGGATTAGGCTTGCCACGGACAGCTTAATAGCATAATGACAATAAGTTAGGAGGTTACACGAAACTTGTTACCCTCAAAATAGGGATCGAGTGTGATAAATAGAGCATCTGGAGTAATTGACGTACAGCATAAAAATGTTGATTGCCAGTAAAAATAGCTTTCTTGTTTACTATTCCTCTACTTCTCAAATGCAAGAGTTTCCTACTGCCTTTCAATAAAATGTCTATTAGGTTAATTAAAGCGGAGTTGTTGAACAATTTCTAATCTCTAATTAATAACTTGTGCCTGCATTTACTCTTTCAATGACGTTATACAAAAACTCTCAAGTAACTGAAGATAAATTTTTGTCAATTTTAACAATAAAATCATCTTTTAAATTTTTTAGATTTGTTACATATATAAAACTTCTACTATACAGAGAATCCTTAAGTGGTCCGGAGGTAAATATGCAAGGGTTCTGAACTTTTAAGAAGTGTAAATCATGAATTAATAATGTGCAATTATTTGTATCTGAAAAAGGTTCTGAAATGGTCATTGTTTAACGTCCTTATACATTCTCTAACCTACGTAAACGCTAGACATTTAGGAGAAAATTTAGTAATTTCGGCTTTTCGTTTCGTTGTGTAAAATCCAATCGGCTAGGCTGCTTGAATGATCTGTAGCTTTTTATTTATTTATTTATTTATTTATTTATTTATTTATTTATTTATTTATTTATTTATTTAAAGATTATTTTCTTTAATAGCTGCAATAGCCTAGTGACTGGCGGAAGTTGCGGCCACTAATATTAAAGCTATTCTCATTAATATTAAAATTGTAGTAATTAATGTTTGAAAATTATTTTTTGGGTATTTAAGTTTTCTTTTCAATATTGAATAACTACATTTTTCCAGTAGAAAGATTAGAAGGGTTTGTTTTTACTCTAGATGCAGCTAATTACATAGAATAACCTTAAACTAAGTAGCTTAAAGATAATTTATAAAAAAAAATAAAAAATAAAAATTAAGTGTCATTAGTATTTTGATCCTTACAAAGTCTCTTAGGTTTTCTGCTGAAAGATCACAAAATATACATCTCATTGAACAGGAAAAGTATAAAGATGAAAGCATAGAGGAAATCTGAAGTCTCACTGAAAAAAATATTTTTTTTTTACAAAATTGCAAAGGATTTATTTTCGCATATCAATGTTTTTGCCAAAGGGTTTAACGTTGTTTCGTTACAAAGTAAGTTGTAACGGAAAATGAAACTAACACCTATTCTAGCATTGGTCAAATAGAATGAATGAATATATTTTGGCTTTGTATAACAATTCTTAAATCTTTTTTGTTCAATTTTTGTAACTTTTCTTAGCATTGCTTTGCGAAAATTGACATATTTGAATGATAGGGAAATATAGAGATATTCATACTCACTCCTTAACTTAAGTCATAAATAAACACTGGTACCAAATTTTAAAGAAAATCAATCCAGCCGTTTTACACTGATATTCATTCAATCGGACAAAACGAGAAGAAAAATGTTGAAGTCTCAAAGTAAAAACCTTGCATAAAAGTTAATTGAAAAAAAAGTGTAATTTAAGTAGAAAATAACTTTAAATCAATGCAATTTCTAACAATATCCATCGATTAGGATAATGATTTTTACAAATTATAACCTAAGAATAAATTCCAAGTAAAACTTTAATAGAACTTTTTGGTTTTTATTTTTTATTTATTTTGTTATGTACACTTTCCCTTAATACGATTAGTAATACTAAATGAAGTCTCAGTGTATTTAGATGCGAAATGGTTCTTCTCGTTGAACTTATGCAATCAATAGTGTTTGTTCAGCCAATAGAGAAGATTTCATTTTTTGAAGCAAGAGCCATCCCGTGAATAGGTAAATAAGTTTCCTGGTACAAGATTTCATTTGCTAATTTATCTATTTAGAATCATTCCTTTTTTCTTTAATTATACGAACGAATTTAACTTATTGATTCTTTTCGATTTTTCTACAGTCTATAATGTAAACTGACAATTTATCTACCAAATTATAAGTATACATTACAATTTTAAGTAAGCTTCTATCAGCAAGAGAATGTTAAAATATAATAATTGTAAACTGAAAGATCTTAATATGCATATTTTTTTACTTTATTGAAGTTTTAAATGTACGGTACTTTTGTAAGTGAGTATGTTCCTTACATTTTCATCTCTTAGCCAGGACAGTATTAAGCAGTGCTAAATTTATGGTAGTAAAGTAATTCATATTGGTCTAGGTGATACATAAGAGTGAGCAGGGTGCTCCTGTGCTGCAGGCAAAGGGCAAGCGGGATGCAGGAGCCAGTTTCAATCCTGGAGGGAGGTAAGGGATTTTTTCGTTTCTCCTCGGGATGGACCTTAGGATTCATGCAGCATTCTACAAAATAGCAATTGGGCTTCCTTCCCGAGAGTAGAGGCGCGTGAACATTGAACTGACCACCGAATCTCAGTCCAGTTGGTCATTTTAACTTCGGCGCCCCAAGAGCCACGAAGCCTCGGATAGGATTCCTACTAATCTACGAATCTCTGAATACAAATTCTTGCATCATTTGCAAGAAAACAAACTAAAATCCCTCCTCTCCTTCAATCGCCATAGTGGAAAACGATAGTTAGCTCTTGTTTTTTCTTTTCTATTTTTCTTGAAGTTCGCGCGAGCTACAAAAAAAGAATATTACAATTAAAAATTACAGTACTGAAAGCGGCTTTTGTACAAGTTCGGTCCTTCAGTTGTTTCTTTTAGTAGTGAATGAATTATTCAGAGTACTTTTTCTTGAAGTAGCTGACATATATTCGAAATGGTAAGTTTACAGCTATTCTATTTAGGTATTTCTCTGAAAGGTCAGGAGAAATTTTGATGGGCAGATTTAAGAGAATGGAAAAAAAAATACAAACACAAAAAATAATTGGGTGAATCTACAGAAAACCTGCAATTTCAGTCAAAAAATTTTGAGATTTTAAATTACAAGATTTCCTTTTCAAAAAAATTGAGATGACTGCTTTTGACGTTCTTACATCCATGATATATGTGGTTTAAATCAGCGCATTTTGGTTATTTAAAAAAAAAAAAAAATGATGGTAGGCCTATGTCCACAGAAGTGACTTGTGTTAATAACGATGTCGAATTTTATTATGAATTATATACGAAATAGTGAATTTATGTGGGAAAAACTATGAAATAAATAAATAGAAGACTAATTTATGAATTAAAAGAACTTTTTATCAAAATAGGAAATCATGTACAATAAAAATGAATCAGACTGTCCATCTTAAACGTCTATAAAAATGTAAATATATAATTACTTATATCATGTATTATATTATATATACATTATATTAAAAAAAGTTAAAGGATGCCACGACAGGCCTATGCAGGCCCAAGGGCTCGCGGGCGGTAAGGTCCCGGCGTTACTTGACCAACGGGACTAGGTTGAGGTCGGGAGGTCAGCCCGACGCCCGGCCGCCTTTAACTCCCGGGAAAGAAACCCGGTACCCATTCTACAGAGGGCTGGGTAGGCCCAAGGACCCGTTTGGAGGAGAATGGAGCGTGGAAAAATTCCCGTCTCCGCCGAAACCAGGAATCGAACCCGCGACCTCCAACCCACAGCCAAGCGCCTTACCCACTCGGCTACCGGGCCCACATATATACATTATATAATTATAAATATCCTTATTGGCATTTAACAAAGACTGGAAGTGAAGACAAGTCTTTGTGAAAAACATAGTATCCGCTAGTATTGATGATCAAGACCACAGAAGTGATGGGATGAGCTGTGCAAATGACGAAAAATGAATAAAAAGGAAATATTTTCCTGACAAATGTGCGACTCAGACGAATAAAATCACTTCCCAATCCAAAATCGCCGTGTAAACTTTTGTTTTTAAGTGAAATGGAAGACAACTAGCGGATCGGGTGGATTTTTTAGAAAGTTTAGGAATGTCCACAAAAGCGATGGCTAAACGTTGTTACAAGACTTGAGGTTGCAAAAAAATTTTACTGATAATTCGAAAAAAAAATTCACTCAGTATTATGTTAAATTTATGTATTTTCTGATTTCACAATATATATACTATTTGAAAAATATTAAAAAATAAAGCAGTTTGGATCTTTAGAAGCTATCCAACTGTAGCTTGTGACAGTCCGCGGAAGTGACGAATCACCCTCTGTAAACAACTTTTTATTAGGAAATTCCATAAAATTTAAAAAAAAATTATACTAAACTATTAGTCCAGTCGACAGGTAGGAAAAAGTGGGGTTAGGTGGAAAAAGGTCGGAAGTTAATGAAACTTTCGGATGTTGTTCAGGGACGGTTAATTAACATTTTCTCAAGTTTTTGAC
>JAFIDM010012231.1:49086515-49096875 GCA_023159025.1 Thereuonema tuberculata | reverse complement strand
GATCAGGGAAAGGGAGTGTGCTTCAATATTCAATAGAAATTTCCATTCAAAATCCACTACAATAGGATGTTTAAATAAAATAAAAAGTCTGTATCCTTCAACATAGATCCTACATATGTAACCCCTCCCTCACCATAATGAACTGTTCCGGTCAGCTGAGCATCGCTCGAGAAGTTGGAAATTGCGTAACTACAACTGCCTCCTTGTCTTCTTAAACCCGAAGAAGTAAATGGTAAATATGGGATTTCCGCAACATGTAGTGACTATTTACTCTTTTTTTGTTTGAAAACTGTGCATGTTTGAGTCAACTAAACATTTATTAATCTACGACACGTTAAGCGTGATGAAATTATTAGCTTTATTTGTTTGAAGAGAATTAACTGTCAATATGAATTATGAACTAAAAAAAAACACTTTAAGTAATTTTTTATTAAATTAATATTGAATAAGTTTACAGTAATAGTATTTTAACATATCAAATATAATTATTATAAATAAGAATGAGTAATGAATAGGTTTTTTAAATTGGTAAAATAATGTCGATATTTAAAACTAAATTCAAATAATTCTTCTGTTAATCGCTATACATTCCATTAGAACTGATTGAATTGGGGTAGAAATTGAAATTATCTATGTTGCGTTAGTAACTTTATTTCCAACAGATTCACAACGAAATTCTTAACACATTTTAGATGCATTAATGGAAGATTAACTCGGTGTTAGTGAATTACCACAGATCCTCCATAAAATGAAGTAATGGCCCGAAACGAATTCGCAGATTCCCAGAAATTGTTGAAATGATGCTGAAACAGACGCTTATTCTGCTATGATGTTATTTTCTTCACCCTTTCAAATTTCCTCTTCAATTTCCTTCCTATTTAAAAATGCATAAATCAAATGCATTTGAAATCAACTTTAACGACTTAACTTTTTCACATAAATTTCATATTTTTACAATTGACGTTCGTATATATTGAAAGGGACTTTTTTCTTAAGCTTTATTTAGTAGCCTTTTATTGCACTTCTCGAAAGCCTGAAACGCATTGAATATCTATGGTTTTTATATATATATTTTTTTGTCACTTTTTCCTACTTGTCACAATTCTCTGAAAAAAAGGGGAAACATCGATTTCAATGTACATCGATTTCAATGTACAGCGACCAAAATATGACACAGACTTCTCTTACATATAAAAGAAAAGTGCAAAATCACATATTGAAAACAGGAAATTAAACTAAGTTATAATATCAGCTAGCATAACCTTGATTATGTTATCAATAACTGACAAAGTTATTTATAAAAACACAAGAATCTTTATCTTATTTTAATTCTTGAAGAAATTTCAATTCTGAATTTAATTTTCTGCTCTCAATTTAAAGCCAATTTTTTTTTTAGATGGAACTTGAAGTTCCACAAAACTCTAAGTTAATCAGATCCGAAGTGTCTGATCCACAAGTGTTTGAAGTTTAGAATTAAGTTGTTCGTCTTCTGTCATAAGACAAATACAGTAAAACCCCGGTTAACCGATATCGGGTCAAGTGAAACCCGGGTTATCCGAAACGCCTTCGAAAATCGCAAATTCAAACAATAATACATGGAAATAATTCGAGGGCGAATGTGTGCTGGGCTACGGCTCAGTAAAACAATTACTGAGGTTTTTAAATGAATAATTCAAACTATTAAGTACTGAATACTGGATATTGATGTAGCCTACTGTAATCCTAAAAATATAATTGTAACTTTAATAAAGAACATAAGTCTAGCATACAAATAGATTTTTGAATTCGTTGACCTTCAAAACCTTTCAAAAATTACAATACAAAGTACTTTAGCTCTATTAGATGTTCATGGCTTAACCAAAAAAATTGTTATCCGAAACGGCTTCCCCCCCCCTTTAATTCGGTTAACCGGGGTTTTACTGTAATAGTATAATGGTCTCAACAGTTTAGTCTAGTTTAATTTATAGTATCAATTCGATCACAGAACATATTATACAGTTCATAATTTTAAAAAAGTGTAGTTTATCAAAGAACTGGAAGTTTAATTTTAAGTTTATTATTTACATTTAATTTAGTTATATTTTTATTATCTACAAAAACAAAATTACCAGCAAGTTTTCTTAGAAAAAAAAAACTTCAAAGAAAACAATTGAAATATCAGTAACTTTGAAAAGAATATTGCAATTTATTTACATCCAATAAAAATTTATTTTTGATAAAATTTCCATTAACGATTTAGAAAATCAAATAACGTTTTTGAAGTTCTTTTTTGTTCGAAGCTCAATTTAAAATATGTGTTTTTCATTTGGGAATAAATGAAAATAACAAGGTCTCTTCTTCTCTCTTGGAAAAAGTAGGAGAAAAAAAAAATCGATGACGACCGATCTAATTTGTTCGTTTGAAGAATAGAAAGGAAAAAAAAAAACTACTCGAAACCCACCAAAGTTCAATGGGAAGCATTATTGACACGATTCGCGCATTGCATACGAAGCAAACATTTCAAGGTAGTTCCTCGAGGACTAAAACTGAAAGAAAAAGAGAACTGTTGACTCAAACAGCAACGAGCTCACTGGGAATTGGAGCACGGTTTTCAGGATGTTATGCTATTGAGCGGTTGACGGTCTGGTAAGGTGATGGTACTTAAGTTTTCCCCGATGTTTAATGAAGCAATTTAAATTCAATGGAAATTTAGCTCCTGCCCTTTATTTATGAAGGCTTTTAATACCTTCGTTCTCCCCCAATTTCAATGGCACAGCAGAAAACCTGAGAGTCTACAGACAGATCATGATGATCCTACTACCTTCAAATCCTTCTCTTCCTCCAGCTGTGTCCATCTCTAAACTTTGATCATTTTATGACCTTTTTCGCCCGCCGCAAATCCACCATTCGCTTTTTTTCCCTTCAAAATGATGGATGAATAACGAATTCGTAGAAAGACCTCTACAGAAAGATTATGGAAATCCACTTGCAGATGTCTCATCAAATCCAATGTATTCCCTTCTCCCCAGACCAACTCCAAGTTTCAGGTGTGGATCAGACACTTCGGATCTGATTAACTTAGAGTTTTGAGGAAATTTTCAATAAAGTGTATCAGGTTTAACTTTATTATAAACAGAGAGAGAGAAAAGTCGTTGGATAGAACAACTCTGAAATCATTCTAGTAAATAAATGGGGCAATTTATATTATCTTTTATTTCTCTGCCTGTCTGTCCGGCGCAATTGTTTATTTCCTGTGAAAAATTACTACAATGAAACGTTCTCGACGGGAATCGAACCTGCAACCTTTTGATCCGAATTCATACGTCTTATCCATTAGGTCACGGGGACTACATTCAAATTATTGTTTTTTAGGGCGCCCTTTATGTGGGTTGTGTGGCACAATGAAAGAAGAGCCAGAGAAAAAAGAAAATAACTCTTTAATTTTAGCCTACTAGATTAAAATTTAAATTTCAATGTTCATTTTTTTTCCAGCGACCACCTGAAGAGTCGTTAGAGACATACCTCGATATGAATGAAGAAATTACAAATGAAGAGCGTAAATACTCTATCTCAACTAAAAGCCGTCACATTCTTATCCCGTTATTGTTGACGGGGCGTATGTATTATCACTAATACACTTATTAAAATATAATTATTAAAGCAATGTTTCACCAGATAAAGTTATGAGAGCCGAATAACTAGTAGTATAGTAATGAAAAATATACAGAAATATTAAGAAGAATTAAAATCATGAAATATCCAAAGCCAATGAAAACTTACGAGATAATGGCAAAAATCTAAGAAGAATAGGAATCTAAATCTAATCGAAAATCTTATCAAACCGAATTGTTTTGTTCCGCTGCTGTTTCAGAAATTGCATAATAAAAATTTCATTCCAGTCGTTCTTGATAGGACTTTGCCAGTAGGATATTATTTAAACTATTTTGCCAGATTACAAAAGCCATTACGCCCATTAGTATAATTTTATAAAAATGTAACAAAACGAAATTTCCCCATATTAATAATTTCCGATTTCTTTAAATACTTATCATTTATTGTTAATATTAATTTTAGCTAAATGAGTCTTTAAGTTTGAATTCGACGGATATTTTACGACAACAGTTTTTATGAATAACCCTTGGATTTTTTTCAAGTTTTATGCTTCTGATACCCCGCTTTGTCTGTCCATCTGTGACAGGTATGAGCTCAGCAACAATCGCAACAATCACAATAATCGCAACAATTGCGGTTTTGCATTCGCAACAATCACATTGATAATACAACTCTGCAACACTCACAAGAATCACAATAATTGCAACAATTGCGCCTTTTGCATTCGCAACAATCACATTTATAATAAAGCTCAGCAACACTCACAACAATCACAATCATCGCAACAACTGCGTCTTTTGCATTCGCAACAATTACATTTATAATAATAAGGAAATTAAAGCAATATCAATTATATTTTCTTATACATATCAGAAGCCATTGCGAAGCATTGTGATTGGTTTACTAATCGCTATCACTATCTTGTTTCAGTTTTAGTAGCAATTGAAAAGTATTTTCGTATCTGAAATTGATGGATACGCATTGTTATAGATCAATGGATAAACTTACAGATTTATAAATGATTTGATTGTTTATATGTTTCAGCAAGATTTTTAGCTTACTAATTACATGCATTTATACTATACATCATTATCATATAATGCTGTATATCATTAAATAATTATTTTTGAACTTAATTTATTGTTTATTTATTTATTGTAAACAATTCATAATTCATAATTCATTAGCTGCAACTCTGAGTAAACAGTTTAATGCATTTTATCATAAGTTAATTCAAAACTTAAATTAAACTTAGTTCATAATGATGCATGATAGGAACTTCATCAGATAGTTTCTACAGATGCTTAAATTGTAATATGTGCTGTAAACGAAAGTTTTACAACTGAAATGGGCGTTCTTAACCATAATCAAATAGAATATTTTATTATATTTATGTTTCTTAGAAAACTCTATCTAAAACTATAAAGTATAAAATTGAGCGTTTCGGTAGAAATACATTCAAATATTAAATTCAAAACATCAGACAAGGATTCTTGTGGTTAAAAGAAAGGTTCTGTGAAGCCAGTATGTGTTAAGTGCTTTTTCTCTATTTCATTTTCCTTGCGTCTGTATTTTCTTTAGCACTCAACCGATCCTTGATCACCGCCTCACCAAGCTGATGGAACTAACTCCCCCATTTCACTGGTGATTCCCCCAATTTTTTGGATGGTGTGGGTGGAGACAAGATACCGAAACAAATACGCTCAAGAAAGTATATCGTAACACTAAGTGTTTCATTGCCCATTTTTTCGGGTTCCTTTTCTCTTTTATCTTTCAAGATGATGTAAGTGCTTGTTACTGGGAATGTTGAAGTGTGTAATCTTTAGCCAAGGGAATTAAAACAAGATTGACTCTCAATAAATAAATAACAAAAAAATATTTCCAATGTTCTTAGATAATACGACTGCCAATATTAACATGATTTAATGTTGATTAAGCATACTTAAGTCAGTGATGAAGATATTTATAGGGTATACCATACTTCGAATTTATGGTAAAATGAAAGAAAAACAGAAACCTAGGAAAAAGATATAATTAAAAACAGATGATTTATATGTTGTTTTCTTTTTTGTTGGTAAATCTGAAGAGATCAAACTAATCTAAATGCTTGAGCAATGAATATTAGATTTATTAATATAATTGAGTGTTTATCTGATAATTTCAGGTAAAGCACTAAAAAGAAATTATAGGATTAAATAGGACAGGGTAAAGCTCGTTTTACGGGAATCTAAACACTTGTAATTTTGTTGTAAATGTAATTTTTTAATTACAATGACCTTTTCCTAAATTTTGCAAAAACATCTGTTATTGTCCGCGATAGATGATTGGTTCTATCATTCTTTACAGCAGTTGTAAAAAAAATGCTTTAAAACATTTTTCTTACATGGTAAATTGTAACGAAATTATTGCAATATTTTTATATTCAATAATCATAGCAGCTAAAGAAAAGTTTTAGTTAATTCAGGGCAAAAGAGGTTATTTCTTTGGAGTTCAAGTGTAAAATAATTTGTTTTAAAACTAAAAATACCTTTGGGAAGAAGATATGAAAGACAGTTATTTGAATTTTTTAATCAAATTAAATCAAATAACAATTAAAATAGATGGAATTTCTATAGATTTCGAAATTTAGGAAAAAAAAATCTATTTTTTATTTTTATACTGAAATTTTGTGCTTTTAAAAGCACTAATTTTATAAAATTAAAGATATTTCCAATAAAAACATATTTACATTAAAAATCTACAGGAAGCTTTTCGGTCATTTTTACAATGACCATTTTCAACTGACAGACTCTTACATTTCAGTTCTAACTTATATCAGGAATGGGTAAGAATATTCTTAAAGCTTCCTGTACACTGATTTTAATGTAAATGTGTTTTTATTGTAAATATCTTTAATTTTACGAAATTAGTGCTTTTAAAATTTTCGCTTATTATTTGTAAATAGATAATTGATCACGTTAAAAGTAATTTTGTTGAAATTTTATACCTAATTATTTCTCGAACTGTATAGAATTGCATGGAGATCTAGATGCGTTTACCGTTTTTTTTTTTTTTTGGTTTTTTGTCAAATTAAGATACACTCCATACGAAAGTTATTCAGGCCATTGTTAGAACGTTATTGTTGCACTCCTTTTAATAATAGATTGCAACAGTAATGAATTTATGTTAGTACTGATTATTACTTTTATCTGTCATTGCCAGCTAATAGCAACCAACTTATTTATATTGGATAATGTATTCAATGTATAAAAACATACCCCTAATCACGTTTTACCTGTTCCTGATGACGTAATTTGTGCAAGGCCTTCTGTGATTTTTTTTTCAAGAGCTTGTTTTCAGTAAAAGAGGGGGTGGGGTCTAGCACAAGGCTGAAAGTGGTGCACGAACATTACGTACATTCGAACACATTCCGGCTCCTTTACAACGATTTCGAAAGCTGGCGAGACGGTATTTCACTTGGAAGTAATGGCTGTCGCCTTTTTCCTCACATTTAATCGTCCGCAGTTTAGGATTTTTTTCTCCTCCCTTTCCAGATGTTTTATGAAAGTTTATACGTTCAAAGCAAATGGGGACATAGAAAACAGTTTAGCCTTTTTTCCCCTTCCCCTTTCTCTCTCTCTCTCTCTCCCTTTTTCTTCTCTTTTTTTAAATGATTGCAAAGTAAAGTTGACGAACTGTTTCTTCCTTCATATCTTAATTAGTTTCTTAGTACAAATGAAAGGTTTCAAATACATTTTTCAAAAATATAATCAACTCAAAAACGACTAGCTTTATTTAAAATTCTAAAATATAATAATTGCAGTTTTGGCATATGAACTTACATCAGATTGTTATCAAGTTCCTTTCTGTTGAAGACAATATTCAAGAAGATTCAGTTATTCAATTACATATAAGTTGGTTTAGAAAGCATTTATTAATTATTAGCTATATTAATTATCATTAAAGCATTGAATGCCTATCTGTAAAATACAAAATTTATATCTTTTGAATTAGTATTAGTCTATTACTGTGAATTCGATTAAATCTTGAAACTTGATATATACTGTATCTTAATGAAAATAGCAGTTAATATTTTGATTTTCTAGCTTTATTGAATTACAAGGTAAGTAACCCTCAGTTCGCCACCTGAAGAAAGTTTTATTTCTTGAGATGTAAATTTATGCATTTCTCAAATTAAAAAATTTGTACTGAAAAGTTATTGTCCAAAAGAAACAAAAAAATATTGTTTCAAATACGTTAGTGCCGTCTCCGGTTCAAAAAATTTTAAATTGCTGGAAGGTTAAGGGACATGAGGCAAAGTTAGGGGTTATGTGCTTAAGTTCGCTACTTGTGTATATGATGAATATTCTTGCTAACACAAGTATATTGAAGAGATGTATTTAATTTAGTATCAAAGACAATATTGCATATGAGTACTTAAAATTAAAAATAGAATGGAAAAAGTTTACAGGTAAAGGTTTCAGTCCAAATCAGTTGAGACACACAGCTTAGGAATAAATGAGTTCAATTAGATTTAGCTCATTTGGGATATACGAAAACATCTGTATCATTTTTTTGTAAGTTTCACACATTCTTATGAACGTATGTTCTACATGGTATTCAAAATCGCTTACTTGTAACTAATATGATTATTTTCTTACTTCTAATCATGGCCAAAGCTCTTCCAAGGGTTTTCTTATTTGACTTGGAATTTTCTCCGCTTTCGGCGCCTTTATTTATAATATTCAACAATAAATATTATAAATAAAGAAAGAGATTTAACGTGCCTGATGATTCAAAGAAATGAGTAAACAAGCGAAGGCACAACGCTACAAGGCACCCTGAGTTGTCACCGGCAAGAGACTGGGACGAACCGCTTCGTCCTTTTTATGAAACGGTCCGTCCCAGTCTCTTCCCGGTGACAACTCAAGGTGCGAATCCTTTCTTGTAGCTTTGTGCCTTCGCTTGTTTACTCATTTCTTTAAAATATTATATTTATAATTTTTTTTAGTCAATTGCCGGTGCTTTAATTATTTACAAATTTTTAGAGCTTAAAATAAACGAAAACAGATGCGAAATACTGAAGTGATATTTTGAATTGTTTAAATTAAGAAACAATTAACTTGTAAGGCTATAATAATGTTTAATAATTTTCGAAAGTTTAAACAATTTAAACCTCCAGCCCTACTGCAATATCTGGAAGACATACAGCTATAATCGTTCCTAAGTTCACAAAGGACAAGGTTGTACGGGCAGCTTAGGTACTGTCCCAGATTTAGTTATATCGTGATGCAATTGGAGATCCAGTACAAAAATTCATGAACCCAACTAAGCTTATAGTACAGTATAACTAAATAGTACAGTAAATTAGATTTAAAATTGTATAACTCTTCATAAACACATTGGTAACTACTAGTTTAAAATAGAAACTAACAGAGGAACTAACTTATTATATTACCAAGCCCACTTGACACAAATGGCGAAATACTGGAGCAGAAGCGATAGTGGCGATTCGATTGAAGTATTAACCAACATTGTTTATACTTTACACCAATTAGCTATTGCTAACTATCGGTTTATACTTATATTTCTGTTTAATGATAGGTGGCGAACATAGGATTATGTATCTTAGAAGACATCTTGTTCATTAATCTCAACTGGCGTACTTTTGCCATTTTAGTTAGACGAATTTGATGAAGCTTAGGTTACTATGCTTCATCAATATGCTTCGTCCAATGTCTAAAGCACAGTATGTCATAGAAGACCTATTACGCGTTACATTGGTAACACATTAATGTGCTCCTATTTTTTTTGTACTGTTTTTAATGTTGTTTTATTTTAAGACGAAATTTCTTTACATTGAAATTTGCGGTATTTTTACATCTCTTATTAATTTTTGAAATTCCCCTTACAGCTTTTTATTCTCAGCTGCCGAGATGTGTTACATCGAAATAGATGTATCCTGAGATATTTGTAGATCTGAAACTGTAAGGAATATCATTTTTTTATACATCTAAACAAGTGTTTGTTGTTTTTTATTCTTTAAATAATAACTTTATTGTGGTAAGCGATTATATTGTGGATTGTACCACACATCGATAGTGTTACTTAGGATAGGTAATAGATCGGTATCCCATAGTATAGGGTAGTGTTGCTAAAACGACGAAATTCTTTATGCCATTGGGTATTTCATATCTGAATACTTTAGTCTACTTGAATTTGCTTAATGTTTATTCAATTAAAAAACTTAATAAACTTAGCAATTTCTATTTTTTCATCAATTCAAACAGTATATTCAGGATTGAAATTATTTAAGGGAAAAAAAAGCTCAATTAAAAATATTCTCACACAATGTCGTTGATTTTAGGATGAGCAATACATTGAATTGGGTTTGAAGATTAAAACAAAAGTTTGAATTAGAATCAGTGTAGGCCCATTATTGTTGGTATAAAATATTCCAAAGCACTAAGCTTTTCTCTACTTTCTTTCCAAGAATCAGTGGAAAAGGATTTCATGCTAAAATACAGTATATAAAATGAAAACTTAATGCAAACTCCTTAAAAGAGATCAGAAAACGCTATTCTGGATTTAGAAAATCTTAAGATTTAAAAAAAAAAACTGCAATTTTAAAAGAAGATGCATGTTAAAAAAATCACTTGGATTATTATTGGAAATTGACCAAGTAACCCCATTTAAGAATTTAAGCATATATGGAAAAAATCTTTTAAAAACATAAAATAAAGTTTAGACAAGGAAATTAACGTGCGTTAGTACATTTTTACAGTAAAAT
>JAFIDM010012231.1:49027975-49086505 GCA_023159025.1 Thereuonema tuberculata | reverse complement strand
TGAATTTGTGTTTTGTTTAGTTATGTGCGTTCTTTGGTTTATTTTACGATAAAATAAAGTTGAGAAGGTATAGTTCATGCTACCAAGTGAGGTATGGGCGTTCTCCCATTTGAAATAATCTGTATGGGATAATCAATCTCAATATGTTACGTGTAATTTCTTAAAGAATTTTCAGATTATGCTTTTGGCATCCTTTGAAGCTTCAAACTTCTAGCAAGATCACTTAACAACAATCGTTGTAAACTACTAATTTTAAAGAACGATGGTTAATTTTCAAATAAGATAATCTCAAGGTGACGATAAAGGAAAAAAAAAACAAACAATAAACAGCTAATCATTAATGACACAAAAGGAAAAGGGAATTGATTTTGAATCAAATTTTTCTTCAGCAGTTTACGAAAGAAAGCTGAAATAATTCAGTAACCTAGATAGCTAAGCAGAGAAGACTGTCAACGAGAAACCAATAGGCTCATTTTTATGTGTTTAAGTTTTGTAAATGTAGCTTGGTATCAACCTTCACACAGCTCATAGAATGAAACATATAATTAGTTCTTAAAAACTATGTATGAAGTCATTATGTATTTGTGTGAAATAGATATAAAAACGATTTCTTACATCTTCCGAGAGATTTCAGCTTTGCGAGTTTATTACTTTTTGTTTTTACTACTTTAATCAAACTATTAGCATGTAGTTCTTAGATTCTTACTTTATCAACATAGGTCTCATATACTAGAACATCATTACCTATGAAATATCTTCTTTAATGCTGTACATCAATATTTCATTTCTTTGAACAAGAAACTTTGATCATAAAGTATTGTGTTCACTAAGCACATGTCAATTAATATGTTATTAGTATTATTGTAAATTTTTTAAGTTTGTATTCATAACGAATTATGAAGTATTTGAGGAAAGATAAAGCTTTTCTTTTCCTCGACTGAAACCTGAAGAAGTTCCTTGTTCAAAGAAATGCAATATTATTTAAGAGTATTAAAGAAAATATTTTATAGGTAATGATGTTCTAGTGTATTTAAAACTTATGTCTATATGTTTATATCTCATATATTTTAAATTCTAGTCTCATCTTATTAGGATAGTGCCTTCTACATTATTTGACCATCCTACTTGCTCCTGGTTTATTTGAACTCATGAAATGACGCTGAACTTTTATTATAAGCTTTTTACTTTTATATTACATATTCCAATTCCAAATGATAGAAAGTGAGTGTTAGGTGCCTACGTATTAAATATTACAATGAATTATTTAGGCACGATTATTCCTATCTAAACAACGCAAATGAAGAAAACAAATAAACATTCCTTACATTCTTATTTAAAAATGATCGAATTTAAGTAGAAAGTTCGAAGCCTTAACATGCAGTAGATAGTCTTCATTTCACAACGTTAAAAAATGTTAAAAGAGTAAAAGTTAAGTTATAAACCATATTTCCTATTTTCTTAAAGATTTAAAATTTAGACGTAGAATTTTCACAAAGAGTTTCATTTTTTTTAGCATCTTGAATATACAAATAACGTAGAAGACGTCGCACACTATCATAATATCGCTAAAGTAGTGAATTATTATTAAAATGTGCTGCCAGAAATCTGGCAATTTCTCATTTTTGCAAGTTTTGTGAGTAATTTCGAATTATCCAATTATTAAAAAAGCCAAACAAGCATCGTTTACCTCACTTTTTGATGGCATTGTGATGGGATTGAATCAGTTGAAATGCCAGGAAACAGTATTTCTGACTGATGGAGCATCAATGGAAAATCTCTGCTGAAAGATGTCCTCACACACAACCTCCTTAAAATAATCGTTATCTTCTCTGAAAACGATCATTTTAGAAATGAAGGTCTACTGATGTGATCAAGCATCACTATCAATGGCAGCCTCCATATTTGAAGTAGTCACTTTGAATGGATCATAGAAAAATATGTTCTTTCATTTGTAGATACACTGGACCCAGGTTTCAATATTAATGGGTGTCTTGTGGATAAATGTCTCAATGAACAGGAAAATGATTGGCCAACTAATTCTCCTTACAGTAATCGAGTATGCATGAAATACTTTTGGAAAATTGTTCTTCGTATTCCTCCTCCCAAAAGCCTTGTTGAGGTTCAGCCTAATGAAGGGCCATTAGTACCCGAAGAGCTGTTTGATAACCTTGTGGCAGTTTGAATAGGTACTGTGAGAGCGGCATTGCTGGTTCTTGTTATCATGCACATTAGTAAGAGTACATAAGGTGTTTTCCTAGTTCATTACTTTGATCATTTTTTGATACTTTGAAATTTAACTTTTGAAGTTTTTAAAGATAAACTGAAATAATAGATAAACTATAATTATATTTATGTATTGGTAATGTACAAATTTTTAATCCCATAAAGTTTCATTAAAATTTACTTTTTTTTAGAAATCCTAATTTATTTGCTTTGTAACTTATCTTTTACCATTCAATGTAGTTACTAGCTGTTTCTAATTATTAGTCCGTTAATTGTTTTAATTAAATCGATATTGATTTATTTATCGATTAAAAGATTTTAAAATTCATTAATTCGATTTGCAATTTAATTTGAATGTTCAAACTCACCTTCTCCATGATACTCTGATCACAGAGTTTAATTGAATCTCTGATGCATGTATATATACATTTAATTCTCAGTTGTGGATCGTGGAAAGAAAATTGGAAATGTGGCCAATAGCCTGTATCTCATCCAAAAAAGAATGACAGCAAAATCTCATTAACGAGTTGGGAAGTAGTGAAAATTTGCAGCTGTCAAGAACGTGTCTTTTTGATGGCTTTGAGACGAAGTCTTTGATCTGAATCGAGGAACCGCAAACAGATAATTGCCTTGTGAGTACAAGTCCTTTTTGGTTGATGACTCTTCCTTCCGAATTTGGCACCAGGCCTTAATTGAAACGTATGCCACTGAAGCTTCTACAATTTTCTCCTTACGTTTCGAAAGATCCTCAGAAAGACAAGAAGATTTTCTGTCACTGAAATGGAGTGACACTGTCAGAAATGGATTCAAATGGCTAATGGACATGTACAAAATGATTCATTAAATGATTATTTCGCGAATGTAGGTCTATGTAGCTTATTTCTATTAATTCGACTAAAATTAATTTGGAAATTAACGAAATTTTTAATTTCTTAGAGATGAAAACTAAATATTAAATATACTTTAAATTTGCCTTTAATGTTTGACAATTTTTTTCTATACTCTTAACCTAAAAAATGTTTGAGGAAATAAACTGAAGAAAGCAAAACAATAGAAAGATCTAAATAAAAATCTTGAATTAGAAGATTGTTGGTAAAAGTAGATGAGATGCATTAATTACAAATAACTCCTATTTACGGCTTTAAATAAAATTTTATGCCGTAAATAGGACAATTTCAGGACTTTATATTTTCGTTTCTCGATTATTTTGCTCAGAAACAATAAAAAAAGAAATTGAAAAAAAAATTAGAAAAAAAAAACTTGCTTTGGCTGCAAATTGGACGGAGCAGTACTGCGATTTATAGCCTTTTCATGGAACGAAACATATAATTACTTCTTCTAAACTACTCGTATGTGTTGATATCTGGGTCAATTGAGATATAAAAATGATCTCTTACATCTTCGGAGAGATTTTAGCTTTGTAAGTTTCCTAATTTTGTTTTCACTGCTTTAAATCAAAATATGAGCTTCTTACTTTATCAACATACATCTCATGTATTTCAATATCCTAGTTTCGTCTTATTAGGATAGCACCTTTTGAGTTATATGACCATCCTATCTTCTACAGATTTATTTCTACTCATGAAAATGACGATGATGTATGAAATGAGATCCGTGAATTGTTCAGACCACTGAAGCAACAACCACTGAAGTTGACGATGTCGGTGGATCCATTCCATGTGATTCGAACCGTGTGAGGAAGCGAGTTGTGATATATCTAAGGTTATCTTAATGTAAGTGTATTATTTGTATTAATAATAAAATAATGTTAAAAAATTAACTCAAAAATAAAATAAATAAAAGACTAATTAAAAATTTTATTGGCTTTATCGCCGGTAATTAAATTCATTGAAGTAGATTAAAGCAATTCTAAAGACAACTCTTCCATCTTCCAAATGAAATTCATTATTTTAAGAATTCGCCAGAGAAGAGTTTGGTTAATATCTCGGTTGTATTAATGGCTCGGGCTTAGTTTCGGAAACTGCTATTAAGCCACGAAAGAACAAATGTCCTATATTGTGTTGTATCATTCAGGTTCGGAAAGTTGTAATGCAAGTTCTTTTATCTTTCGAACCACTATTCCTTGTTTACACGAAGCATGGTTTTCTATTAAATATCAGGTTGAAAACCCTAAAATTTTGGTTTGGTTGATCTACAAATATCATCACTTCTAGGAAAGTAACTAATGCATGCTTTAGGTATGTAGTTATATCTGTTGAATTTGGTATCGCATGGTAATGAAGTTCTTTATGTATTCTGCATCCAGTTTTATGAGTTGAATCAAATATAGAGATGTTCGATATTCGCCAAGTGATGTTGTGTGGGTTCTTACGTGGCTTATCAGCTGCTGAAGCGAAGGGGAAACATTTATTGTTTTCGATGAATATCAGGTAACCGACCTGCCTGAATACCAGCGTTTGTTCCATAAAATCCGTGTTGGAGATTACAACGTAAAGAACGCTTCTAGATGACGCCATGACGAAGTGTCTCAGCCAAGGAGGTAAAAAAACTGCTCCAGTCTGACTCAAATCAAAGTTCACATGAGACCGGTGAGAAACTAGGGTATCACACACACAACAATTTTACGTCACCTGGAAGTACTTGGCAAAGTGCGGAAGTGGGTATCGCCATGAACTCACAGAAAGAAAAAAGGCTACGCATAACACAATTTGTTCTTCATTCCATCTCGCGAAGAAAAAGAGCATTTCTTGGACAGAATTGTAACCTATGATAATAGGAAGCGCCGATCATCTTGGGTGGAGAAGAACGAGCCACCGGCAGCAACTCCTAAACCTCATCTTCATCCACGAATTTTCTTTTGAATGTTTGATAGTCCACTGCTGGAGTTATCCATTGGAACTTTCTTCACTGGGACAAACCATTACAGCAAAAGTGTACATGTCAAAATTGACAATTGAATCTCCAGAAGCTAGAAAAGATTTTTTCAGTCGAAAAGATCCTCGTTTCTTTCACAATAATGCGAGACTGCATATGGCAGAATACACCCGCAGGAAACTTTAAGAACTAAGATATGCGATTTTGCCTCATCCGCCTTATTCACCGAACTTTTCGCCAACAAATTTTCATCTATTCAAACATATGGACAACATCCTTAAGAGCAGGAGATACCTCCAAGATTGTGATTTCAAAAAGGACATCCTTCGGATTCCTGCAAAGCCAAACCATGGATATGTGCAAGAAAGGAATTTATAGATCTTAAGACAGCGCTGGCAAGATTTTATAGATGGAGATGAGCCAATTTTTAATAATAAAATACATCCGACACTCAAAAACAGTTTTTGAATTCGTTCGCTCATTTTAGGGTTTCCAACCTGAAACTTTTGATTTGTGCATATAGTTGACAGATGAATGGTTGCTAACGTAATTATTATTTTAAGAAGGTTCAATTAAAACTTTTGACTTATTAAAAAGAACTTTCATAGTATGATTTAAAGAAACTCGTTTGGAAAGAGATGTAGAACTTGAATATCTAAAGTTCTTTTCGATATTTAAGAATATTTAAAAGCATCTTAATTTTAATTTTAATTAATTTTACCGCTTTGTAAGGAAGCACGTCTGATTTTTCTCTAAATAGCAAAAAGTATAATGTTTACCCATTTGATGCTTATGTAAAGCAGTTAGAAAAACTTACGAAAATACTGATTTTGATATGTATTTATTCGAATGTGTTAAATTGATTATAGGAATTGATTCTATAAGAGTTCAAAACTGTTATTTTTGTAGATCCTCAAGATGCTGTTCTTGTCCTTAATGAGTGGATTCTAAAACTGGATTGCTAACAATTGTTTATAAAACATTCCAACTGATTGTTATTATCCTGAACATTGATAAATCTGGATTACCTCATGCCTAATATATTTTTCTTTGATTATAAGAACACTATAATCTGTCTGCGTAATCCTCTGAATGTTTATGAGTACGCCGAATTTATATAAGTTTAATCAGAAGCTGACAATGGCGGAAACTGCAACATCCAAAAAAAGCAGTTGTTTCTAATGGGCTCTCTTTACCGAGAATGGTAGTTAACGCTAATAACCTTCAAAGAAAAACATTAGAAACGAAAATTTAATTGTTATACTCAATGAATTCCTAATTCGATTCAACCTAGAAGTGTCATACACACTTAGCACTCATAACATAAAATGAAATAATTAGATCTCACTGATGGTAAACAAGGATTTCCTTGCTTGTCTATTACGTATTGTAATCCATTTCCTCAAGTATTTTAAATATAAGCTGCTTTATACTCAAGCCATTCTAAGAAATGTAAATGAATTTAGGTATTTAAAGACTGAATTTAGTAAGAAATTTTCATCAAAATTAAAAGTTAAAAGTTTGTATTTGGTTTGTTTTAAAATCGACAATGAAGAGACTTTCGAAACAAAAGGAATAAAAAAAGTAAATGGTTCAATAGAAAACAGGTTTTTCTGGTTTTTCAGGAACTTGTTTTTTTTTATAAAAAGATATATTATGGGTTTTTTTTCCTGTTTTTTTTCTTTTTAAAACGCTGTTATTTTAGGAGCTTATACTGAAAAGTATACAACATTTTTTAATAATATTTGGAACTATTAATGAGATATAAATCTACTTGAGGATGTTTGCAGTCAGACGGATAAGGATATTAAGAAGAAAGGATTTCAAAAGCAAAATCTACAAATTTAAGACCCCCCAAAAATGCGTCTGCGAGCAAACTTCTTATTGGAAAGAACGTCTTTAAAAGTTTGGCAGTAAGAAAGATAGACGGGTGACGACCAAATCCACAAGGATTTTGCCTGAAATCCTGAAACGGAAAAAGTTTCTTTCTCTGTTCTAAGTTTCATAGAAGAGGATTTTGCGTTTTGTGATATGTGTCAGTCTGTTTCAGGCTTTGATTTGTTCCTGTCTCTTTGATGTCGTAGTTTTTTTCTAAATAAAAAACACATTATTTCAGAGATATAGCATAATAGAAAAAAGTGTTTTTCTGAACAAATATTTCCAAATGTAATTCTACTATTTCTAATTTTTAATTATTTTCTAACATTAATAGAGTAGATTTTTTTTTTTCATTTTACAGACGTTTTATGGAAATATTAGTATTTTCATTCACATATCATTTTGTATTAAAACTTTTTAAATTCAATGGTTCATGAATCATTAAATATTTTTACATTCATTTCGATTACAAAATCTGTACTCTGTGCATATTAGATATATTAATTTGAATAGTTTCAAAAATTTGTTCAATATTTCCACAAGAATCTTGTTTCAATACTTTTTTTTTTCCTTAAAATTTCATTGGAGTTTTTTTATATTTTTTTTTTAACTTTTTCTGATGGATATCGGTCTTAACGTTAATCATCTATTTCCAGAATGAATCTGTGCACATCTGTCACGTAAAAATATATCACTGTTATTTACAGTCATTTGTCACTCTAATCAATACTTCATTCTTTGTAATCTAATGGAAGACGAAGGATTAAAAAAAAAAAGTTGCTCCATTTTTTTGCGATTCGTCGCAATCCTAACTACATCAGTAGATGGTTCCTTCTATCGAAATTTGGCAATCATATCAAAAGCTTGTTTTTCTTCTTTGAACATTGATACTTAATTGGTTACTGCCTCTTTTCTAAGCCTTTCAGTCTTTTCATTTGTTCTTTCGTCTTGTTATTTTAAAGAATACTTTTCACTTTCAGATATTCTTAATTAAGTCATGCCTTTTCTTTTTGCCTATATAAATTTGCGCTGTCACTATATGTTTTCTGATTTAACAAATTATAACACTGTAATTATTTTATTATGAAGCATCTACTGTACCATATTGAAAGTTAAGCTTAGCATATATTGTAACACACATTGACTGTAATATATACTGAACTCGAGTGACGAATGAGGAAAATTAAACAAAAGAAACAAAAATATTATTGCAATAATCATTGCAATAGTGTTCTACTAGGTAAGACTTTTGGATATGAGTTATTAATCAATGCTTTTTTTCGTAAATAGGATAAATGAAATAAAATATCATATCAAACAATGTCTCAAGCATTAATACATTAATTGTGATTTTTTTGGCGCTGCACAAGAGAAAATGTATGATATAATATCGAGACAAAGCTATGATGAAATTTTAAATTTTTTTCTGGGCAATTTACAAAAAAAAGTAACATCAAATGTGCAACAACATGGAACATGTTGTCAAATCTCAAAACTTATTCACAGTTACTGGATATGAAGTTCATTTTCGATATGATTTCTATTGTTCTGGACCAGAAATTGCATTCGATATGTGATATGCTCGACTGCTGAATGCAATATTTTGGGAGTAATATTCCAAACATACTATGTTATATTGACTCGTAAGACAGCACTTTGCGTCACTTTCTCGACAGGGATTGGCTTTGAAGTAATCCACAGCCAAAACAAAATCGCACGGTGTAAGCTCAGGTAAGCGAGATGAAGCTCCGTTTTGCGTAAATATTATGTCATCCAGTCTCTTTACTGAAGTTGATGACATCTTTGTGCAACAGATGCGGGCACATGATGATGCTCCTGAGGATGAAATTTGAAGTAATTTCACACAAGATGGCGTGTGTCGGAGAGTACAATGGGATTTGGTGAATAACAGCTGGTGCTTTTGAAGCCCATACTAAGCCGAATGCTGACCATCCCTTTAAGCTAAAAATAACCTCAACTCTCAAAAATGTTCCTTAGCCAGACATTGTCTACTTCCATTCTGACCAAAACATGTTAGAACAAATGACAATTATTTCAGGATCATCTTCTTGCAGCTGCTGTCGGCGGCTGCTGTTGTTTGGATGACAGTGGATTAGTTTCCGAAGAAGTTTCCCCAGAATGTAATAAGAGATATCCACACATCTCGATAGTCCTCGTGCTGCTGGTTCTAGCAGCAGTAGTTGATTGCAGCAGATGAAACCTCCTTTGAAACAGTCTTCCTGTCTTTTCTCCACACTTAAATGAAAGAATCGGATTTCCTCAAATTTGTTAATCATCCTTCGAACTGCCGCAGCGGATAAAGGACTTTCATGGAATTTTTACAGCCTCAAAATTCAGGCAGTGTCACTACTACAAGCTTTAATGTCAAACTTAAAGTTAAAGTTTAAAATAAAAGTTAAAGTAAAAAGTAAAAGAACAATTCATCCTCGCTCAGGGAGAGTGAGACGCCTTTTTAATAGTAACCATACGCTTGCAACATTCGAGCTGTGCCTCTATATCTCTGTGCTATTTGGAAAATGAATACTTTTTTTATTTTTAAAATAAAATTTCAGGCCAATGTCTGTTTTTGAAAACAATAAATAAAAAGTTGTAAACTTTCATCTTAGCTTTGTCTTAGTTACTTTGTCAAGCATTTCATCTTGTACAGGGCCAAATTTGATTTTGGAACTAAAAACTTTTCTGGAATCTTTCGTCCTTGTCTGAAATTGTTTATTTTCCAATTCTGGAAGCATTCCGCTTATTAGCTACAGAGAACGCTGAAATGGATTCTCCATAGTACATTTCAGGGATTATCTTATTAACAATGAGGCATGTGAATGGTGTGGCCACCTACGATATCCAAGGTGTGGCAGATAAAGAAAACATCTAAATGAAAAATCCTTTGTCACAAAATACAAATTAATTATGGCCAACCTTTATACATCTTTTGAACCAAAGTTGAGTTAAATGTTAAATAAATAAATTCTTTCTGAAATGTTAAATTTTTAAATACATATGGAGTACATTCCCAAAAACATGGAACACGACAGTCTAATGATGAAGTTCTTGTATAGAAACATACTTACTGCAAAAATACTCAAAATTCCATATCCGACGATATTTCAAAAGCTTAATCAGCCTTATGCCTCAGGCTTCAGAACATCTCCCTCCTTCCCAAAACTAAAATTCCCAAACAAGAAAATTTAAAATTCTAAATTAACAAATAAACACGTGAAGCATTCTTTTAACAATGTCTGAATCTCTGACCTTTGTCCAATTAATGTAAATAATGTTTGAAATATTATATATTCCATATGGAGTTTTGAGTGTTAAAGTGTTGTTTTAAATATTAGTACGAAGAATTTATTTGTTTTCTACCTAATGCAAGCTGTGGATAGGACGCTAATATCGTCGAACATGGGTCTTTTTGATTTTGACAAAGAACACTCATGTCAAATTTTGTGCTTCTAGCTCAAACCTTTTCCAAGCTATGCTTGACCATCAAGAAACATCACTTCCCCCGTTTTTTTTAAACGTCGTAAGAGGAACCCATCCCGAAAATTTCAAGTTTCTGGGTTCAGCGATTTTGGTTGTGCGTTGATGAGTTTGGGTTTTGACTTTATAAGCAAATACCATATATATATATATATATATATATATATATGTATCCACAGAAACAATAATATAGTTTTTGTTTAGGCATTTTTCAAATTCCACATCACTGTCCGGCTTTATATAGTTTAGTAATATAAGCTAATTTTCTTCTTATATTCAATACTTTTTCTAAATTGCAAAAGATTTATTGAAATCTTTGCTCTGCGAAACTCGAAGGATCAGCTTTGAGTTTTGCCTGTTCGATATATATGCATACACAGGGTGTTTCAGAAATACTTTTACAAACTTTGGGGGCGGATTCCTAACACCAAAACAAGAACAACAGTTCCTATAGATATATGTCCGAAAATCCTACAGTTTTCAGTTATGAAAGAAATTACGTACTGACACATCTATTAGACATTGTCAGGTTATTAGCAAGTGTTGAAACTTTCAGCAACTCAGAAACTCATAAGAAATGTTCAAAATGGCATTTTCCTGCTTACACACACGCACACACTCGTCGGATCATGGATTATCGCACCTTTTCAAATACTTCCACAAGGTGCCGAACGGTTTCGCAGGCTTCCATGACATGTTGATAAAATGTCTCTGTATTAGGAATGTCTGCTGCATAAACCAATTGTTTGAGGTGGCGCCACAGATAAAAATCTAAAGGATTGAGTTCGGGGGAACGTGTAGGCCATGGAACTAGTACTCCTCTACCTATCAGCCAGTGCATCTTGAACAATGTGGCTAAAATGTGCTGGAGCTCATCATGAATAAACCACATGTTTCGTTTTTTTGCAAGGCACATCAGTAGCAAGGCTGAAAGAGTGTTCTGAATCATGTCCTGTTCACGGCGCCTGTCAGACATCCTGGGAGAACATATGGACCTGTTAGACAGTCACCTACAATTCCAGTCCACACATTAATCTTAAACTGATGCTGGTGTCTAGCCTGAATTGTACCACCAGATTTTCATACGCCCACAAATATTGTTGGTTGTGAAAATTTGTTAGTCCATCTCGTCCAAATGTTGCCTCCTCTGTAAACAAGACCGAAGATACAAACAACGGATTGGCAGTTTGTGCAACAAACCATCGGCAAAAGTTCTCCCATGGTGGGTAATCGGCAGGCGAAATACCCTGAACACGTTGTAGATGATACAGATACAACAGCATCTCGTGAAATACCCTCCATGCGGTAGTAGGAGATGCATCACATACTCGGGCCACATGTCGTGTTCTGATACCCGGATCTACTGCAACAACATGTAATATGCGTTCTTCCTGGTTAGGCATACGAGCGACTCTTGGTCTTCCTCGATCCATAGTTCATGGTGCCACGGATCCTGTCTCAGCAACACGGACAATAAACAGCAACAATAAATTTTGGATGACTCGGCTGATTGCGGTCTGGAAACGTCCTCTGATACAACCGTGCAGCCTCGTGTCCGTTACCATTCGCGCGGACCGTACAAAAAATCACATCTGCCTGCTCACAAATTGATATCCTGCCATGGTTCAACGGAACACGTTTCAGTTAATGCACTACTACACAACTGACACGTTGAAGACAGACTAACTCACTACTACACAAATGGGCACCAATGGCACATGGAAACAAATCTACTTTGCAACAATATAGCGCTATCTAGGATACAATCAGTGCAACAGCAAACGTGAGTTGTTGGATTGTATCTTGAAACGCGTTGAGCGTAAACTTTCATTAAAAACTAAAAACAGGATTTTCGGACATTTGTTTATATGGACTTTTGTTCTTATTTTGGTGTTCCAAAGTAAGTAAAAGTATTTCTGAAACACCCTGTATATATAAAGCAGGTTAATAATGCAACAAGAAAATATATTATCTACTGCGCTGCTAAATAGACTCGTCAGTAATTTCAGAAATGTAAAAAAAAAAAAGGTTTGTCAAAACATATTTAATTTTTCAATTAGCGACAATTGAAGAGTACAAGGTAAAGTTGGGAGAGATGACACACAATTCGAATTTTTCACGTAAAATATTAAAAACCTTATTTTTTTAAATGTTTGGAAGCTTTAAACTGTTGATTTATCGTTTGCTTTCATATTTACGCTATTTTTTTATGTTTTTTAAAAAAACATATTTTTTTTCTGTTTTTAGAATTTTTTTTTATTTTTAGTTTCTTATTTTTAGAATTTTAAAATTTTTTTGATATTGAGTCATCTCTCCCACACCTATGGGAGAGATGACACGGGTAGTAGGGGATAGATGGCCACATGGAATATGAATAAGAGACCTATGTAAATCAAGCTGCTACTTTATTTTTATAAAAACATATGAAATGAAACACTAAAATTAAGTTGAATAATGATATTTTTGAAACTTTTTTGAAAAAACTGTTTAATAAAAAATTAAATTAATTAAAATTACAATTTTTAATAATTCTGATTTCCAGAGAAATAAAAAATATTCAAATAATAAATATATTATTTTCTCATTTTCAGAAATTTACAATAAATAAGTGTCTCATTACTAATATACATAAATATTAACAGAAACATAACAAAATTCCTTTAAATAAATCCAATATATGACAATATCTCGAAGGTCTCCTCCCCATTTTCTTCTGACTTCTAAAATAAACCACTTACAGTTATCAGATTTGCAACATACTTTAGATTTTATTTTTTAAGTCTGTATGAAACTTAGTGGTAATTATTTTTTTTTAAATTATGCAAATTGTAATTGTATTGGGATGAATATAAAATAAATGAAAGACAAAAATAAAAGAAAAACAATAAAAAAGGGAAGAGATGACACGTGTCATCTCTCCCCTTTTTAGGTGTGTCATCTCTCCCCAAGTGATGGGACAGATGACACACATACACACACACCGCCATTTCCACTACGTGGGACCCAAGACACTAGTGACCGGTACATAACCTTGCTTACTCTATTTACATGTTTACACAGTGAATTATAGCGAAAAAGGCCTTAACAAAGGGCTGTTAACTTAACAATTCGCAAAGTCAACGAAAATTCGAGCACAAACCTGGCTTTATCATTGGAAGAAAAGCTCAATAAAATCTCGTATAATAATTCAGCACAAACACTCTACACACACTGAAGCTCAGATTGGCCTCGGGTTTTGGTCATGGTGATGTGCTGCAGTCCACTGCAAACACTTCTTGAATTTACATTACATGTGTCATCTCTCCCCATGCGTCATCTCTCCCAACTTTACTATACAAAAATTTTATTTTTAATGACATCTTTAACAAAATTTAATTAATTCTAGGTTTATTATTTAAATTTTGGTATTTCCACGTAGTATATTCAATAGTAAACAGGAATAGTTACAAAGTGACATTCTGGAACAGCTGTTTCATGCTGTTTGGAGATCATCAGCCAGGAGGATTCACCAGCAAACAACGAGGCTTCTGTAATGAGGCGAATGATCGTCAACAGCGCAGAGGTGTCTCAAAAGAAAAAATGAACGATAATTCAATGTTTATTAATAATTAAATTCGCAGATTGAATTTTTAATGCTTTGAAAATATTTTATTTTATGTCATATTTTAATGAGGTCTTCAACAAATCTTCCTGAAATTCAGGATCTGCAGACACAGGAGAGAAGCACTTCTTATTTATTCATTCAAATTTCAGCAGACACCGGTGACCTATTCGGTGATGCTAGGGTTGACTTATGGCTTGCCTGCCTTGGAACCACCGTCCGTCAAGATCAATGAGATTTATGCTCGACCCCTGGTCTCCGGAGTCAGCATGGATCTGGAGACGGGCACAGACTGTTCTTGACAAAACGCAAAGAGTAGAACTGTTAGAATCTGCTTTGGGAAAACCAGATTCAAGAGAAAAATAGGTTCAGGTATACTAAGATGGGAAAAATAAAGAACTTTTGATCTTAAGACATTTTTATTATCGAAAGCATGCTTCCTTTTCTTTTTTTGTTCTATTATAGAATTCTTGAAGGCTATTTTGGAAAGAAAAGAATAAACAGAGAAACCGAAAAAGAGTAATTAAGTGATATATAAACATATATATTTATTTTAGACCGTATATATTTAAGCTTCTTTCTTAAAAGTCTCCTCTAAATTAGAAAGTAAATGTATCAAACGAAAACAAAACTTGATTATAAAGAGAGAAGATTTTATTTCTATAACTTGTTAAGGATACATAAAAATTCATTCGTGCAGAAAAGCATGACAATTAAAATTAAAATAAGCAATTAGCCTAGAGATACTTTTATTAATATAAAATAGCTTCATAATAAACAATTCTACCAGAAAACAACGGAATAAGTTGATTGACAATTAGTATTGTTTTATTTATTGTTCTATAGTGTTTACTTGTGATAAAGATTTTGAGATTTAATTATGGAATAAATAATAAAGATTATTTATAAATAAATGAACAATGTTTATCAAATTAGTTATTTTCAGAATGTTATTATTGTAGTAGCTTGCAAAATTAATTCTGAAATTATATTTAGGTCTCTTATATTGAGTTAGATTGTACAATTAAAAGGAAATATAAAAAATGATATACAATGAATTCTATTTTTAAATCAAAATGAATACATCTGTCTTTCTGTTTGACTGGGAACAAAATAATTCTAAACAATCCATAAAAAGAAATTTTATTATAAGCTTACAGTTTCTTCTATTTTTTTTTCACTAATGGTAAGAGGCTGAAAGGGTTTTCTTTTTATTTTTGAACTGAGTACAGATAAGAAGCTAAAAAATGTTTAAACATGAAATTGTAAAGCCCTGAAATTATTACATCTGCCTAAAAAAATTTTTGTCGACGATTTGAAGATTCAAATCTACTAATTTGTAGGATGATCTTTATCTAAAAGAGATAATTTACAATCTACAGCCAATCTAAAAGCCTGACATAAAAAAAATCACAACATAATATTTCCACGACACTATTGGAACCTCAGTTCTAAGTGTTTTCTACTAATTCGGCCTTAAAAAGGAGAAATATATTTGGATATACCAAGCTTCTACAGCAAAAAAAAAAAAAAAAAAAAGAATCTTACCTTCTCATCGATCACTAGATTATTGTTATTTAAATTTTTAAAAATGATATAATTTCTATATGACATTCTATAAATATGTGTGGATAGCATTATTTTAAAATTTGGCATCAACGAAAAATTGAACAAAGATTTGTTTGTTTTTTATTGAAAATGTAATTTAGTGTAAAAACTTGCAAATCTTTAAATTTTCATCCTGCATGACAGACTTTTCATATATACTGAGTGGTCACTTTATTAGACACACCCATCACTCTACTTGGACGGGTACGATAGTGAAACAGGGCTTTAAGTGCAACGAGTACGAGGCTTGCTCGATATCAAAAGAACTGTGACTGTGTATCGGTACAGATCGCCGGAACATGGCTAAGGCAAAAGATGTAAACAACTCCAAACGAGGCATGAACGTGGGGCAAGAAGAGCCAGTTCCAGTATTTCTAAAAATGTGAAGATCCTCGGCTTTTCTCGTGCGGGTATTCAGAGAATTGCAGTTGGGCAAAACACTTCAAGCAATTAGCATCGCTGTGGACGAAAAAGACTTGTTGGATGAAAGAGGTAACAGTCTTGTGACTGGCAAGAAACACGACAAATTGAGTATAATGCGGGTGCACTAAAACATATATCCGAGCGCACAACATGATAGATATTGTCTTTGATTGGTTTAAACAGCAGGAGACCAGCAAGGGTAAGCACACAAAAATAGGAAACGGATGACTCCCCTGCTGTTGACCCAGAATCATCGTAATTGAACCCTTAATGAGTGGGAAAAGGTGGCTTTGTCCGACGAGTCTCGTTCCTTCTGCATCATGCTGATTACAGGCGCAGGCAGCACCAATATGCGCAGGCAGCTCGAATCGATGGGCAATTGCTGCCAAGCGGGTGGCGATGGAATATGGTATGGGAATGTCATCCACTAATATCCACTATATCCACTAATATACACTCGATCCACTAGGAAATATCCCTAGAATATCCCTGGAAATATCTCTTAATGTCATGAGCTATCTCAACATTGTTGCCGACCAGGTGCATCTGTTTATGACTACAGTGTTCCCGGCGCAGATAGCCACTTCAACAGGACATTGTATCCTTTCACCGTGTTCTATTGGTCTCCGATTGGTTCACAAAACATGACTCTGATTTCCACTTGCTTCATAGGCCGGCTCAGTTACCTGACTTCAACCCCATCGAGCATTTCTGGATAGGTGGAAACATCCATTCGAAGCCTAGAAATGCCACCATCCAATAAAACGAATATTGTGAAATCCGATTAGTAGCCGAGAGGAGTTTTCGAAAATTCATTGTGGTAGATTAAACAAGATTGATAATAGAATGTGGTATTTCAAGCATTAAAGCTTTCTTGAAACTTCAATTTTAGCGATCCATTTGGGAGCTATTGTTATAACGCACAAAATCGATATCTATTGCGTTTGTCCTGACCGTCCATCCGTCCATCCGTGTCCTCCATCCCTAACAACTCCCGAACGGAAGTCGAATCGACAAACGGATTTTACTATCGTATTCAGAGGCCCAAACACCGTAGGGTTGGGTATTTTCAAAGGCCAATGCCTCCCTGTGTTAGAGATATTTGGCATTGTTGTCATTTTCCACCCCCTAACAATTCCGGAACGGAAGATTAGATCGAAATACGGATTTTACCATCGTGTTCATAAGCTCAAACACCGTAATAATAGGGTTTTTTTAGAGGCCAACGTCCCCCATTCCAAATTTGAGATATTTAGCATTGTTTTCATTGGATTTCCGCTATTAGCGCAAATGTTGGAAATGCAACAAATTTATTTCAGTTGTCAGCCATAGTTATCAGCGATGGGGAAGGCTTCGGACTCATATGCTGGAAGTTATTAGTTCGAATCCGTATATACTGTTTGTTTGTTTTTTGTTTTTTTATCTTCCTGACGTTTTTTTTTTATTTTTTTCTTAATTTTTTTTATTCTCCCTTACGTTAATGAACTTCCTTTTTATTATTATTATTATTATTATTATTATTATTAATTTTTTATTATTAAGGATCACCGTTAAATTTATGCTTTAGCACAAAATTAAATTCACTTGTTAAATTTAATTTTTTTCTTCAGTGTTTGTTTCTTTTCGAAAAGAAGACAAAAGTCTGACTGTGATCTAATGGTGGCTTCTGGATTGTTATCGAAAGAACAGCAACATGTCATCCACATCATGGAGTGCAATTCCCCATGACTATATAATTCGACATGGATCGGGAAATAAGTAAAAAAAAAAAAATAACATAAAAAAAATTGAATTCTTCTTATTTCTTTAATTGTAAGTGAGTCTTTGATTACAATATTAACACTAAACATTTGATTAGAGATAATCATGATAAAACTGATGATGAATATTACAATATTGAGTGTCTAATTAAAACCATACATCGAGAAGATGACTACAGTAATGAATCTCTTATGAAGAATGTACGATGATTTACTACATTCCTAAGGCCGCGCGGTTGGCGATGTCGCTAAGACACTAGCCTCTCACCTTTGAGTTCAGGGTTCGGTTCTCATATGGCTTTCGTTGATGGTGGCGATCCGCGCTGGGCAGGTTTTCCCGGGATTCTCCCTTTTCCCCTGCATTTCTCACACCATCCTTTCTCAGTCTTTCTCTCCGTCTGTCCTTCTTTCCATGAGATAGTACAAAAGATCTTTCAGGTCAAGCCACCCACATTCACAAGTAATCAAGTAATCTACTACATTCCTAAACGATTCAGTGTTTAAATTAAGATTCATTCAAAAATTTTAATAAATTAATGCGAAAAAAAAGTGAAAAAAAAATTCTGATAAAGAATAGAAGTTCATTATTACTTTTTGGTTTTCAAACTATAACTTTCTTAATCTTGCTATTTCTCTTACAAAACTTGATGGGATAAATGTCTATTGAATGTCTCTTGAATGGCCGAAAGAATACAATTGCTTTCTTTTATTTCCTTCGTTTTAACTGAATTTCCTGACAAGTAAAAGCCACTAGTTTGAATAACTTTTGAGATGCTGGATGGTTCTTCTTGAAACTTGGCATGAATATAAAATTACCAAGTTCTCTCCTCTTACAGAAGAACGGAAGCATTTTTTTGGACAAGACATGATCTAACTTCTACAGTTTCATTTTTTTTCCTGTGGGTTCTTGTTGAGAAATTAAAGCTTACAAAATGACAAATTTCCCTTTTACTAAACAAGGGATTTTTTTATTGGTATTGTAACTCTGTAATAATTTATGATTTAAATGAATTGGATTGAAACAAAGTAATGGATACTATATTCCTTTTCTCATAAAATTAAAAACTTAAATGGTTTGTATTCAATTAGATGTAATTATTTAAAAAATACTTTATTTATATTGTTTCGACAACTGTAGAAATCATACATACGTAAAATACTTAATATTTTTAAAGAAGTGAGATTTTAAATTCTTTGAGAAACTTCTTGGTTCTGTTGTATTTTTAGTTAGCTTATATCTGACTTCTAGATCCCATTACAAAATGAATTTGTCAAATCACTATCAGGAAGAAAAGCATTAAATCTTAGCAAGGACTTAGACGAGATCTTCCATTTCGTTGCTATTGTCTTATCAAAATGAGAGCTAATTCCAAAACTCAAAGACTAGCATCGTAAACAAAGAGATTAAACAAAAGGAATAGAACGATTCTGTAACAACGAAAGGAAATTGGATTATCAAATCAAAATAATGAATAAAACAAAGAGAAAACTTTTCGAGAGTTTCATAGCAAATATCAAATATAGGAAGAATAGAATATTATTTTCTTTGATGCTTTGGCTGCTGTATTATAGTCATTCCGAAGAGCTTGAGGTTAACATGATAAAAATATTTCCACTCAAATTTCAGATTTGAAGCTATTTGTTTTTTTTAAATCAAAATCGAATCATTGTATAAATTCGTACGATGACTCAATAAAAGAATAGAAACAAAATTCATTTGACATATCAACTTTGAATATTCAGTAGTAAGATCGCAAAAAAAATAATTTATCAAAAAGAAAAAAAAAAATAGGAAAATTTTTTGGACAAGTAATTTTTTGAGTTATCATAGAGGTCGAGATAATATTCTGACTCATTTTTATAAAAATTGATGTGAAATGTTAAGGGCATTGCAAACATTAAACAAACTTTGTTTTAGCTAGAGCTAAGAAGGTTTAATAAAGAAAAAAAAATAATATTATTGTTTGTATTCTAAAAAAGATCTTGAGAAACATAAAACCATCAGCAGATAATGCTTACTGTTTAAATTACACATAATCCAACTTAAAGTTTAATCCAATCTACGTTACTTCCAGATAACCTTCTTCCAATAACGCAGCTTAACTCCAATTCAATGATTCTTCCCTCGAGGAAGCAAAGTCAAGTCCTGCAGATAACAGGCGATCCCCCCCCCCCCTTAATCATTTCTTTACTTCAAATGTACATTATTAAAATAGGAAATTAAAAGAAAATAATCAATTTCTTTAATATTAGTTATATTATAATTAAAATTTACATTATTTAAACTGAAGAAAGTTAATATTGATTATAAGGTTAAAAAAATTGCTCTTGGAATTAAAAACAAAAAAACGAGAAGGAAAAGAAAAATCTTTTTTCTTTTCTTTTCTCTATCAACCTGCCACTTTCTCTTTTCTTTACCACCTAAGTCCTTTCCTTCTTCGTATAAATCCTGATTAATGGATTGATAAAGTACATCACTTCGGACCACAGGTGTAATTGGCGGCCACACAGGTCATTCGGCTTCCTGAGGTTAGGGAGCATCAACCCAAGTGACCTGGTCCAATTCGTGAACGGATATTTTGTTGATGGTTTCATCAGGACTCATTTGTTCAGCGTCCCTGGTCTGACCAGGGAGGGGGTTCGTATTTCACGGTAGACGCAAATAGCTGATACGGCATTTCCTTGATTAAATCTGTAAGTGCGTTTCTGGAATTTCTATATGGAATGCAATTGAGGATTTCTTCTGCTTTTTCACCCTGAATCAGAATTCCTTTATCCTTGAAAAAAGAATCAAACAAGAAGCTAAAAAGAAAGTATGAATGTAACCAAAAAACCTCAGGAAAGGAGTTTTAATCTTTCTTCTTGACATTGTTAATGAAAGTAATTAAAACTTTATATTGAGCAACAGTTAAATTCGTTTTCGTTTAAAAAAAACAAAACAACCTATAGGTAACAGTTCTTAGATTATTGTTGTTGTTTATTTGTTTATTTTTTTTTTTTTGAAAAAAATTAAAATTTAAATTAGAAGCGATGAATTGGGGCGAAGATGGAAATAATAGTATTCGCATTTTTAAGTTTGATTTTAAATAAACATCAAATTAAATTTTAAGGAAATCGATCTAACCGTTTTAGCGAAGGCTTTCAGGGGTCATTTTTTTTGAGGGGAGGACAAAATAAGTAACATTAAGGAAATAACTTTTCAGGAATCCACCGAGCACTTTCAGCACGATCCGCATGCAAACAAACAAAAACGTTCAAGTGGACTGGTAAGACTATGTATGCTGCATCAATTGCACTTTGCTGTGTGACATAATTTGACACTATGCTTTATGACAACACGTGAAGATAGTTTTTGATCATTGCTTTTCAAATAGAATTAAAAGCAACTGAATACATTTTAAATTGTTTGAACTTTATTGATGGATGGATACATGGAGTATTGTAAGCGAAAGCATATCTTTCTAAATAATGCAAAAAGATTATATGTCTTAAAATTATAACCTTTTTATAATCCTTTCAAAGGTTATGCAAAAGAGTGCAAGTGTCCTTTTTTCGTGCAATGCAGGTGTTAGTAGCTGCGCAAGAACGTGATTGGAGGTAGCATTGCAACAAAATGCAATAGGCATCTTGATAAGAAACCTTCAAGTTAAATATTCATTACTTGTATTCGGTCGAAGAAGAGTGTTATAATCTGAAAGAAAAACAGTAAAAAGATTTTACATTGGACTTTCTAGTAATATATTGAAGAAGCTGGAAAGTAATGATGATCTGTACGTAAAGTTTAAACCAAACATTTTATATTAAACAATTGGTGATACTTGTCAAAAATTCTTTTGAGAAGGTTTTTATTTTAAATTTATATGTTTTCGACAGTAATGGTCAAAGTAGCTTAAGGAATATTAATTTCTATAAATTTTTTAATGGAAAGTATTAAACTTGATACTGGGCTGCAATTAGTTTCGTTCTCATTTGAAAAAACAAACAAAGTGGCAGTCTTTTTTTTCTTTCACGGATGTGCTAATATAAAAAAAATGTAAGGAGTTAATATACAAGAATTTTACATTTACGATTTTCATTATATTATTTAGATATGTTGACTTTTGTTTTTGTAACTTTTCGTAAAGTCAATGAACTATGCTCATAAGATTATTTACAACTTATGGAAGTGTTAAATTTAGTTATACTGTTAAGGCATCAGTTTTCGTATTTCAGATTCATTTTAAGGTTTAATTTATTTAACCATTCTATTTTTTTATAGTTTTTGGTTTAAGTTATTACATTTTAAACTATAGTGATATAAAGTTTCTGGATATTTAAAACGGATTTTGATGGAAATTCAACACTTGTTAAGGCTTTTTTGTTATAAGACTGAAAGTTAAGCTCTCGAAAATTTCTAATTTAATTAGAAATCTTAGTTATCTGCTTTGTTTTAAATACAATACTTGATAAAAATAATTTTTTTAATGATTTTTTTTTAGTAGTAAGAGAAATTCATTCATTTTATTACTTTCTAAAACTAAAGTTCGTAGATTTGAAACTTGAATCAGTCTCAAAAATCAGTATTCGAAATGCCACTGTAACATTGAATACAACAAGTTACACTATATTCATTAGACGAATTTCAAGTAAAATTTTTCAATTGCGATGTAAAGACAGTCTGAACTTTTTTGTAATCAAGTTTGTCATTACAATTTCTAACAAATTTCTAACAAATTAATTTCATAATTGAACAGTTAGTTAGAAACATAATTGACTTCTTCTGGAAATGGATATTTTCACATCCAAAAAGTTTTCAATTAAAAATTTTTTATGAAGAAAGTTGAAAAATCTTAAATCTAGTCTAAGAAGTCTAAACATTTTATTCAGAAATTTCATTAACTAATTAAAACAAATGTACATAGAATTTTTTTTCTAATTACAATTGTTTTCATAGAAATAATTGATAAAAGTTCTTGCTTGTCTAAATACTGAATTTTCTATGGAATTTGGTTGTTCTTTTTGATTCTTCAGCAAAGCAATTTCAGAATATGTAAGGGAAAATTAGCAAACGCTGTGACTCTTGGAAGTCAAATTCGAAATTGCCTTGTTTGCATCCTCTGGAAAGGAATTATACTTTTCTCTTGAATTCCGATCGATGACGTAATTTAAGAAGAGTCCCCAGGGCCGAATAAAGCCGATATGTTTTACGGCCAGAAACGATTTTCTTTCGCCATTGTCGCCACCTTGCGAGTGAATCCAGAAAGCGTTGAAATTCCTTGGCTTATTACGAGGGGAATCATCGAAAATGTAGAGAATGGGGGGAGGGGAGGTGGAATAGGATAGAAGGAGATGAATCTTCGTTGGCAGGGCTCCAGATAATCTTCGAAAAGAATTCTACTGTATGTATCATTTGGTAGAAAGCTCGATTCTGAATCAGATGGAATTTGCGAGCAGCTAATAGCGGGAAGGAACATAGGAGCATTGAAGAAACTATCAGTGACTGTTTTGCTAGGGAAAATATCAGTATGTGTTGCTAGAGTCTGCGTCACTGTCACAGATAGTACCTATAAATTTTTTACGTAAAAACATCCATTCAGAGTTGAAAATAGTTACAGAATTTCAATCATGAAATTCTTCTCTTCAGGTGACTTGTAATTCATTTTTGAATAAGCACCAATATAAAATTCTTATTTTTTCATTCTGAAAGTAAAGTTTAAATATTGAATTTTACGCTCAAATACTCAAACAAAATAATCTTACAAAATGCCAAGAGATCTATCTAAGGTTTCGTAACAATTTAAATACAATTTTATTGCAATTTATGAAATTGGTGTTTAAAAAAGGTTTAAAAAAATGTCGCTTTACAGACTATTAGGAAATGTAACGAGGGTGCAAATTTTAGTATTTTATTTTTTGTATGATATTTTTTAATAAAAATAAATGTTTAATAAGATTTAATAATTAAAAAAGAACAAAAGAAATTCATTAATAATTTGAAATAACATTTTTTTAAACTTTATCTTATCATAGAATTATCTCTATAAGCTCTCAGCTTCATTTTGAATTTTGAAATATACAGTGATGTAGGAGTTAGGAGAGGCAAATAAATAAATAAATAAATAAATAAATAAATAAATAAATAAATAATTTTGGGAAATAAATTTCTATACATTGCAGTTTTACAATATTTTCGGAAGCAAGTGTGTGTGTGTGTGTGTGTGTGTGCTTTACGGGCGTAAACAATATTTTATTTTTTGGGGGGGGGGGTGACAAGTTGGGAACTAACCAGCAACAACCCTAAAAACATAACAAACAAAAGTCGTTTTGAAAAAATTTGGGAGTTGGGGGACAAAATCCCTTCAACTTACTATCGAATCAAAAATAACGTAAGAAACTATGACTTATCTATACATTTTGAATTTTCCGGGAGGACGCTAAAGCAAATGTACGCCCTTGGTGTTTGCTTCCCTGTCACAACTTTTGAACATCTAAATGGTTCTTTTGAAGTTTGGAATGTATATTCAAGAATAAAAGAGGATTTGAATTAGATTTGAAATTTCTGTTTGAGTGTTTATCAAGATTTACTGCCAACATTCCATTAGAAAACCATTAGAACCGAAAAATAATGATGTCGTATTATACTTGTTAATAGAAAAAATTAAAAGAATTAGAATTAATGGAAGTTTTTACATTGACACACATTTCTTCATCACGATAACTCAGAACCTTTGAAAGCTTAAATTTTAGAACTAATTGTAAGATGTTAAAAGGAAGATCCTCTTGATTTCTTTTTAAATCGGGACCATCAGGTAAAGAACTACGGACTAAAAACCAACAGCAAAAGCCGAATATCCAACTCAACTCAGTATTTTTAAGCAATGTTTTCAATGTTATTGAAATATATCACTTAAGAAAGATGACACGCCAACTGATATTTTGAAATGAACAAAAATCAAAAAAGTTATAAATTGTATATTGACTAATTTTAAAATGGTTTTCTTTCGAAAAGTGTTACAATTAGAACTTACTAATTACATTTCATTTAATATAAGAAGATCTAGATACAATAGTCAATTACTTCAATTCATTTCTATTTTAGCATAAAATAACTGGTCAATCGTCCTATTCTTCATAATACTGCGTTTGATTGACTCAATTGATTGACTCAATTGTTTTTAATGTGCTGATAATACATTTCACTCTATTGCAAATAACTAATTTTAATTTTTGAAAGTAAAAACTGAAATCCTAAATCATGATTTCACAAAATTTTTTCAATAATTCTAATTTAATTTAAAATGTAAAGCATTATTAAGGTTCTGATGTTTTTACAATAAAGAAAATCTGAAGTTTTACAGATAATTATTAAAGTTTCCGAACTTGTGATAAACTAACCCCTCAATTTCAGTTGTTTTCTTCAGAATGAACATCTAATTTCAAAGTTCTGCTCATTGTCTTTGTTGGTTTTTATCAAGTCTTTAGGAAAAGATAACAGCGTCAAGAGCTGGCGAAACCGCATGCATTCAGCTTGTTACAATCTCTTCTCAACTGGGAACTAGTAGTACACTATGAGACAAGAAAAGAAACAAAAAAGGAACGTGTTCTTTCCTTCTCCCGGCTGATCAGAGTAATCGCTTTTCATGGGACACTGCAGATCCTAACAAGATCACGGCAGTAGCTGCGGTGCTCAGTCGATAAGGAACCGTAATTATCGAGGGCGAAGGAACCCAGAGGACAGCTACCCTCTATGTCAATGGCCGATCACGTTCTTCATTTCTGCTATTTCGGAAGAGTTGAATTAACCCTTTTAACCTTTTCTCTTTCACGTTTTCTTCCAATCGTCTCACCGTGAATCTACAGGAAATGAGGTTTTTTTGGGCTAAATTTAGCTCGGTTAGGAGTTAAAATCAGAAGAATTTTGAATTTTTTTTCCTTCTTCAAATTAAAAAAAAAGTATAAAATAAATATATAAAAGAATATCACGCTATTTCAGTGTATTTAAAATCGCTTGAATTGTTGTTAGTGTTTGATTGTAAATTTGTAATATTTTTCTGTGAATTAATCTTCAATGTAATTTTGACTTAAAATCAAGTAAATATGTAATCAGAGTAATGCAATTTTATTTTCTTCTTAATATTAATTTGTGAAAACATATTGGTTTGTTTTATTAAATTATGTTAAATTGAAATAAAGATGTTAGCAGTCAGATCTAGCTCTTAGCAAATACTACGCAATTGTTTGTTCTAACGTAACGTAATTTAATAAAACAAATCAATATGTTTCAACAAATTCTTATTAAAAAGAAAAAAAAAATGCTTTACGTAATGTATTTCATTTTAATTACCATTAATTGATAAGATAGATCTAGCACTATGCAAAATATTATCAATAATAATTTATCACAATTAATACCTATAACATTTAACAGCAAGTTTAACGTGCGGAAATAATATTAACATCACAAGAAAAAAACTACACGCACATAAATAAGGAATTACTGATCTTTTTTTTAGTTTTTCCGATACCGGGAATCCAGAACAACTACTTCAGGTTTCCTGACTTTCATCAGCTGGATTCACCCAATATCCTACAGCTCAGTGATCCCACGAAACATATAAAGTAAACAAAAGTCAACAAGATAATGGCCCTCTATATTAAAAAACAATAAAATAAAAAATAAGAATAAAAATATTTTGTGATGTTAATATTATTTCCGAACGTTAAACTTGTTGTTAGACAAATGTATTTCTTTTTATAATTTAATCTTTCATAAGCTAAGCAGTAGGGGATTAAGCTGCCCTTTTTATTCTTATTTTATATTTCGTTGTTTTTTTAATATAGAGGGCCATTATCTTGTTAACTCTTGTATCTTTTATATGTTTCTTGGAATCACTGAGCTGTAAGATACTAGGCGAATCCAGCTGATGAAGGTTAGGCAACTTGAAACAGTTGTTCTGGATTCCCGGTATCGGAAAAAACTAAAAACAGATTAGTGATTCCATATTTATGTGCATGTATGGTTTTTCTTGTAAAATTAATACCTGTTTTTTTCATATTTTCTGTAAAGTTTCTTTTTGCAAATCTTTTTGCAAAGGATACCCACCATCTAAAAATTCCTCCTCGAGGTATTGAGACTATCACAGAAAAGAATATTTTATATTGAATTTATATACTTAGTCCTCATATTTTCTGAATTAAAAATGGCGCTGACTCAGGAACACACATGCACTACAAATAAGACTGAAAGAATAAAAAAAATTGCAAATTGCAAAAATTTCGTGACTTTAGCTTTCAACAGCTTCTTTTTTAAAATAATTATTCGATTAGAAGAAATATTTATTATATTATTAATTGACATATACTTAAATTTCTTATCTTTTAAAAAGAACTATTAATTAATCATTAATTTTAGAAGAATAAAAATTTATTATAAAAATTATTGAAATAACATCAAGGGGAAAAAAAGCAAATGCATCATTTTTAAATATCGATTATTTTTATAATTTATTCAAAGTTTTTCGATTATTTTTATCTTTGCAAATAGATCACTTTGCAATTAATAAATTATGTTCAAATACGATTATCGAAATGACAAAGGAAGCTCGGAAAAAAATTATCAAAAAATAAAAATAAAATAAAAAATTTTTTATGTGGAAGGAATAACAATCTAGTCAAGATTTGGTAGAAGAAATATGCTTTAAAAATAACAAAGAATAATTGTTGATTTTCATTTTTTTTTTTAAATCTTGTTTTGAACAACATAGTAATGTATAGTCCTTTCATAAAGTCATATAAGTTAAAATTCATGTAGAGTTACAAATGATATAGAGACTTCTGTAAGAAATAGTTTTAAATTAAATTCGTGATTGATAAAAAAAGACCATTTGTCTTTGCAAATTGAATGTCTAAATTTATCGCTAAACAAATGATTTTTTTTTTTCAAAACTGCAACTTACAAATAAATAAAATTTTATTTATTTATTTAATTTTATTTTATTTATTTGAATCAAGTAAGTAAAACTTCATTTAGACTAAAGAAATAAAATAGAAACAAATATATAAACCTGAGTGGAAATGAAAATTCAAAGAAAATTGAATTGCCAAACGAGATTCAGATTTTCATTAGTGAACACTCGGGGTGCATAAGTTTAGGAAGTCTAAGGGCCAATACTTTATAAAAACACATTAATTTACATAAATATCTTACTAATTAATGATTTGACAGTGCCATTTATGGTAATAATTAATAAAAAATGTAATTTACATAAACTTCAAAATATCAAATAATGCGCTAGTTGTGTTCATACCGCAATTCCAACAGTAAAGGCTGAAACAGTTACTATTGGAAGTTACGTCATTTTTCAATCTATCTGTTAGTAGTGTTGTAGAGGTTGAAATTTAATTTTTAAGTTTTACACTACGGGCCGCAGCAAATATACTCTGGTCAACACTTACTGTAAACATATTGAAGGAGAAAACAATTGAGAAAGACTGCTTAGATAACGGTGGTAAATAAGGGAAAGTAAGAAAGGAGTAAGTTGTTCCCGCTTTCTTTTTTTGCAGGTTTGAAAGACATCACAGATGTTTCCGCCTCTAACTTCTAACTATATCAAAATTTTACTGTTCGTGATCGTGGAAAACCAATTCAAAATTCTATTATGTTATTAAAAATAAAGGAATTGACTTTTATTTTATTGATAAAAAATGCAAACAAAACATTCACTATAAATCCATGGACAATAACTCTATTATTTTGTTTGTGCAAAATGCTGCAATTCCTTCGCGAAACGAAATTTAATATTTTTCTTTTCACCTTAAATTCAGTTATAGAAATAAAATAGTAGGCTTCAGCCAGGATAATGGAAAACCCTTTACTTTACATGTTGTAAGGGAATGCTTGATTCTTTGATTTTTCCAATGGAGTTTGTGTAAGAACAACATACTTGCAATAAGAATATTATTTTAGACGAGCTATTTGTTTGAACAAAGTGAATAAATCATTTTTAATTTCATTCCTTCAGCGATTCATCTAAAAGTTTTAGAGAATTATTCAATTAAATTTAACCGTGTTGACACAATGATTGCAATATGAATTAACAAACAATAATGTGTTAATAAATAATTACATTACACTTTAATTTTCATAATAATAGATCATTATTAATAATAATTATTTAATATGTTAATTAAAGTATTTAATTCATTATTAATAATTAATAATTGATACATTATAACTATTTCATTCATCAACTATTTAATTCATAATTAATAATAGAGTTTAAAACATTTATTTCTCTTATTTCGAACATCCATTTTCATGGAAAAGGTAAATTAATAATTAATAAATAGATTGGGTTTAAATTCAACCTTATTTTAAAACCAAAAAGGTAAAATTTTAGTTCCAATTTCTTGGTGGAATTTAACAGAATTAAAAAGATTGAATTTACATTGTGCACCTAATCTACCATATGTCTGTGCGTTCTAGTAAATAAATCAAGCCCTGGTTGCGTGGAACACATGCGCAAAAGCAGCGCGACCATTTCAGTACTGTTTGTGTATCATTTTTGGAACCTTCACATACTTGATCTTTATGATCTTTCGTGGATTTTAAGATTGTCAAATATCAGTGATCTAGGATCAATGTTACTTATATAGGTTTACAGTCGTCGCGGCGAATTTTGAAACCGGAAACACATTATCATTGACTAATTTTTCCAGTATCAATGCCTAAGCTCCGCAGGAAATATCAATCTCAATTATCAAAAATAGGAAATATCAAAAATCTCACATACATCTTCTTGAAATCGACGAGCAACGTTAAGAATAATTACCCTAATTGACTTTTGAGAACTTTTCCTCTTCGAAATGTTGATTGTGAAGTAGTGACCGCCATTTTTGAATGTGACCGACCGGCCAGGAAAGGAAAATCTATCATCTGCGTTGCATTCTGGGAGTTTCATCTTTGGCCGCACTTACTTTAGTATCTTACAGGATATTTATTAAAAAAGACATTATTATTAATATAAATTTTTGATAGTAGAAAGACACTTTAGTAAATCTATGTTAGCAAATGTGGATGCTTTTTAACATTTTATATATTTAATTCTCAACATTTAATTAGCTTTGCCCAAGAATCTAGAGCCATTTGAATTGATTTAAACTGAATAAAAACCAGTTTATATTAATCAAGGTCGAACCTAAGCGAGCTTAAATTGCACAGACAGTCACTACAATTGACAAAAGTTAATCAAAACTAATTCGAATTGGTCAAGCATGTTTAAGTTCTTAGAAATAAGCACAGTTGAGTTCATGAAAGAAAAGCTTTTTTGACGTAATTTCCTAATGGATTGATTTTCCAGGACTTTACAGTGCCATCTACTGCTAAAATTCGGAACTAACTCTTAAACATTACGAAAACATTCTGGTTGTTGCTTTTTACAGTTACAGTTACAGGTCTTGAAATACTTAAAAAACGTTCCACACTATTCCTCTTGCTTGGCTATGCAAAGTTTGTTCTTTCGTGGTCACGTTTATGCGATCCCAAAAAGAGGATCGCCATCTTGGACTGACTGCTTGGAGTTCAAGTTGATGACATCATCACTGGTGACGTTTGTTCCAGACAAAATCGATCCCTACGTAATGACCAATGGCATTCTCTTTTTTCTTATAGGTTTAGTTTATTGTAATTAGATCAATTTGAAAGACTATCTAAGAAAAATGATAATCAACTTTGTATTATCAAATTTGGATCAAATATCTGAAAAGGAATGTAGACAATTAAAAGCAGATTGATGTACGCAATCTTTTTATTAGGTGAATAGTTATAATTGAAAGTCATTGTTACAATGACCTAATAAAGGAAAGCAAGCATTAATGCTGTAGTCAGTTAGATAGAAATGGTCCACAGAAATCTTAGACTGATTCTAATGCTATAATTTCCAACGAGCTTCGTTTGATCTTTTTCAATACTTCCACCAAAAACCGAGGAATGTAAAGATATATAAAAAAGAAATAAGCAAATACAAGTATCCCATTGAAATTTCTTAAATTAAGATTTTTACTGCATAAATATGAATAGTAATCTGCTATAAGCATTTTTTACTTGTAAATAGCAAGACTGTGAAATATAAATGAACTAATATTTTAGGTCAGGCGGTGTCAAATTAGGAAAATCTCTCTCGAATCTCACGAATTCAGGCTGATTGAAAATGGACTGCAGGAGAAGGAGGGACAAGAAGCAGGACTTTCATCATTCAAGAAAAATGAACAATTCTCCAATCAGGATAATTAGCAATTTGGTAATGTTGCTGGATTTTGTTTCAAGTTCAATAGAAAGCTACAAAATTCGAGAGAAAAGTATAATGATTTACATAATTACCTTCGTGTAATATCTAAGCATTAAGTAAATGTTTATATACATTTAATTCTTAAAGATTAAGATAAAGATCATGATATCTTTTACCTTAATGTTGAACACCTTTTCTTAGATATTTCGCGAGAAAATTTAAACTTTAGCATTTATCCTCGAATGGTTTAGATTTTACACAATGTTCTATGAATGACTGAGAATCATTGAATATAATAAACACAAACACAAGCCGTTCCGGCATGGCTGAGTGGTCTATACGGCGGTCTGCCGTGTGGCCGATGTGTCGGAACCTGGGTTCGAATCCCGGCGTTGGCATGGCTGTTTCTTTCTTCTTCTGTATTTCGTCCGTTTCTCCCTGGGACTTACTATCTCAGGTTTATGCTGGACGGGTGTGAATCTCGTCACCCTTCTGGAATTTCCTAACCTCACTCTGACGTTGTCAGGTAGGGCTAGCCCGTGGTCCATAGTTGGCCAAAGTCGATGAAAGGAAGGAAGGAAACACAAACACAGCTTAAACTATTCGATTTCATAACTTCATTCATCGTGCAATTCTTTATCACATTTATTTAAAAAGTATATTGTTTTTCTAACCCTACTTTTCATTCTTAGTTTGTTTAACAATACTATTTAAAACATGTTCAGCAATTTTTTTTCCATTGATTCAATTTTGACTTTCAGTTTCATGCAGGTATTAAATTTTAATGTCTTGTTACAAATTTAAAATCCATTGCTTATTTCATTATTTTAATCCCCTGATAGTTGATTGGACAATCAAAATGACAAATGTTGCCATTTTAATTTTCTTGCGGTCCCATCCTTAATCTCCTCCCGCTCGAGTAATTTGGTCTTAATCCTGTCGCGCACGAAATACAATTATCGCAATTGCTTCCTTCAGATGAAGAGAAGTAATTTTCAGCATTGGATTTATATAAGCACGAATAATTGAATCTAACTGTTAATCAAATATATTCTCATTCCCCAGATAATACAAGTGCAATACGACAATATCTCTGTTATTAACTTGTTGGCACGTGGGAATTAAACTTTATTTTCTTCTTTTTCTCATATTGATTTTTCTCAAATTAAAAACTCGTTGCGGATTATCTAAAAGGAATTACAATTCGGTGTTAGGTGATTTCTAAGCATTACCATAACCTTCATATGAATTTGTTTTCGGTAAATATTATTGAATTTAATATGTTCGTCCTAAAGTAGCTGGTAAGCATACTGCTCTTTTGTTCTAATAATTGATTGCTGATTTTTTTTGTTTTGTTTTGTTTTTTGGAAGTGAGGACGAGATTGATCACTTGTATGACTGATCACTTTATCACTAGTCCCGCAGGATTTACAGCTTTATATACTAAAAGATCGCTACTATTACTACTACTAATACTAATATTGTAACTTAATAGGTTAATTAAAATTTGAATTTGTTAAAGGGGGCTCAGTAATCTAGTCAAAAGTCAGTGTCTGAGTAACTGCACTGATTTCTGGCTAGAAGTACAGTATAGGTTTCCCGAAGGTAGAAACTTCGTCGTTTCTTTGACCGATTGAGACCAGCTGAGATTGGATGGTCAACCCAAAGTTCGCCCTCTTTAACAGCCCATCTCCGGTACAATCTCTCAGCTCCGCAGGGGTTAGAATCCGACTCCTCCAGTCCGCAGGCCAGCGTCTGAACCACCAGCCCAATTGAATAGAAAAGAAAAGTTTAAATTCCCACTGAAAGTCAAAGATATTTTCAAAGATGTTTCTGCTCTGACTGTAAAATGGACGCCTCTATGAATCGGGGATTTGTTTGTTTCCGATGTTAGATACAGGCGAGCATTTGAAATCACTCTAACTCAGCGTGATTGGTTGAGGATTGGCAGCAGCCTCGTTGGATCTTAATGGTCTGTTCGGGAGTTCCTGAAACATTTTAAAGTTGGTGAAGTATAACTTAATGAAAAATTACTCGTATTTACTTTGTATTCATTATCGGTCGTCATCAATGCTTTTATATTTCATTTGGCTTTACATTTCAGTTTCTTATTAGTTAAAATATTCTTTACTTTCTAATTTCAATGAATTTCAACAAAAGCGTCAAAAAAGAAAAAAAAAAAGGATAAAATTATTACCGTAAAATTTTAAAACTATATAAAGTGTGTGACCAAAGATAAGTTATGCCCACATAACATATTTACTAAACATATTTAATTTTTTTTGCAAAGTCACGTTTTAGCAGCTAAGACCGCTATTCAAAGACGATTACCATGTTTAAGAAATTAGTAAAGCCTTCACTATGCAACAAAATAGAATAAATATAAAACGTTTACAATGCAAAACGCCAATAAAGAACCTACCTATGTAAAAAAGCAATAAAAGACAAATAAAATTAAATCAGTTTTAAAACATCAGCAAGATACAAATAAACAGTCATTAAATTAAAGTAGATGAAAAAGTTTAATTAACTAATAAATTTTAGAACAAGATATTCCCCAATATTTTGAGAAAAAAAAAAACAAACTAAATGCAAGTCGTCAAGCATTACTCACTTTCGACTAACATATTTCTCATGAATTAAATTATTTACAAGTTACCTTCATTATAAATTAAAATGCTAATTTTAAATATTTTAAAATATTTAAGGTATATTGAAATACTTTAAGGTTTGCCCCCCCCCTCCAGAATACGAATCCCTCCTAGTTCAATGTTTCCCCCCCCCCCCATTCAAAATTCTAATATTCCGCTTATTGTGAAGCGGTTGCATTTTTGACATTTAAGCTAATAGCTGAAATCCAACGAAAACAATGCCAATTATCTTGAACCGGGGATGGGGGGTGGCGTTGGCCCCTGAAAATACCTTATTGCTACGTTGTTTGGGCTTCTGAACACTATAGTGAAATCCGTTTGTGGGTCCGACCTTCCGTTCGGGAGTTGTTAGGGATGGATGGACGGACCGGTCATGATAAACGTAATAGCTTCCAAATGGATCACTAATAAATAATTGAAGATGAATATGAATGCGAATGGGTTTCTGCAACGGTAAGTGCTACGTCTTGCACATTGCCGATCTCTATCGGAGATATACCAAACTCGCTTGTGTCTTCGAATTTCTTTATCCTGAAGATTTATTTGTCGCTAAATCTTCAGTCTATTTGGCGACAAAGGTTCTTTCCTGATTTCTTTCAAACGACGATATTGGCTTAATGCAGCTGCCGTTTATTACTGCCGTTTGATCAAGGAATTTCAGTAACAAACTCCTCAGTAACAAACTCGGTACTTCTAGTAAATACCCTAATACACCCTTATGGCGATTAAAAGAAGACATCACGTATGATTGGCTGCAATGTCAAGAGAAATTACCACGTTCTAACGCTTTTTAACCTGGTGGCACTCAAAATAGCACTTTTCTTTTTTATTCGCAACTTCTCTTCTCCAAGTTTTTAGTAATGTATCCACCAATTTTCATTGTGATCCTTCTCTTCATCATTCTGAGTTTCTATCAGTTTAATTATAGCCACCCAATATCTCGACGAAGCGAAATATTCGAAGGAATTACTAATATGATTTATTTTAAGACGAAATAATTTTGTCCATTAGAAACTTAGAATATTATAAACAATGTAAGCGATGAGCATAAGAGAAAAGAATTCGTGCCGGTTAAATTCTTTGAATTGTGTCAAAAGCCCAGCCCAGAATAAACAACAGTGTTTATGAATCAGAAAAAGGCAATTTATTTGTTGTTTATTCTGTGCTGGGCTTTTGATACATTTCAATGTAAGCGATGAGTTTTCATATTTTTATAGAATATGATAAAAATGTAGTTTACAAAGTTTTCATGATAAATCTAATTTCCTTATTACAGTTGTTATTTTTGGAATCGATGATTCTATATTAAATTTCATCTTAAACTTTGTAGATAATTTTACAAATAGATTTTTGCGTGCTTTGAAAAGGCATATCAACTAAGAAAATAAATTCTTATCTCTTGTCATAAATTAGAGCTTATTGTAGAATTTATTAAGCTTTTGTCAAGATTGACTATACTGTTAGCCTATTTTATTCCTCCATCCTAATAATTTTTTAACCGTTGGATGAATCGTCTTGAAACTTGACATGCAGAATTACAGGCAAAAGATGATCTAACTTTTATATTTATATTTATATTACAATTTAAAGATAAAGGAGGGAGACATGACGTTTATATTATTTTTACGATTTTTTTTTTAAAAAAGCAACATTTTTATGAAAGTAAACTGTATGTTCTTTCAGGAACTTATTAAATATTTTGAACCGTTCATTGAGATCTATTCATTGGCTCTAAAAGTCATTATACTTTACGAAAATCTGGGACTGAATATTAGATAAGTTAAAGATTTTTTTCTTTTTCTTTGCCTTTAAGATTGTGAACTTTTCTGGAGATGTAAATTTCCCTCTGTTGAAATGCAACAGAAAACCAGTAATAGTATCATCACTGATAAGTTATGGAAAATTTGTAATTTATTTTTTGTTTTGTTTTCATTGAGACTATCTGAATAATTTGCTATTGAGTTGATGCTAATATTAAAGATTTTTATTTTTTTCCATTGTAGATAGAAAATAATAAGTTTGAAAGGAAACTTCTACGTCTTTAAAAAAAATCCGGAATCTATTAAAAAAAAACCTTGCTTTTGCATAATTAAGGGACATTCGAGAGCTTTGTGAAATCAGTATATCAGTTTCAGCATTGCATTATCTTATCAAGAAGTAAACATCATTAGTTGGAGATGCAACATCCCTAATTAGATGTCATGAATACCTAGAATACTCATTCATGCTCTGACTGCTTTATTCCCTATAGATATCTTATTCTTCTGAGGAAGAAATATCTTTTCACGAATTAAGATATCACATTACTCGAATTTCTTCAATTGGGTTGTGAGGACGGTTGTTGATTAACCAATCTCTTTATGCCTCCGTCTAATTAGCCAACGGGTTTCTTTTGCATCCACCTCCTATTACCTTTTTTCTTCTAATTCAACATGGCGCACATTTTCTTATCTCCTCTCAGCACATTGGTTTCCGCATTACAATGTCGGTAATGGAATTCAATACTTGTAATGCAGCTGAGTCCCTTGTCATCCATTCTTTACCCTCAATGATTATTTCCCTGTCTGCTTACGAGCACATCCTTTGATGAAATACGATTGTCTAGCGTAAATTCTACTCCAATGTGAAAAAGAGAAAAATGCAATTCACTACTTGTGAAGTTTCAGTCATTCCAAATGAAGAAGGAGAATCTATACCTTTGTTCTTTGTCACAGAACCGCCCTCTTGCATTGCTTATGTTTTGGTGACTGTTGCCAAGGTTTTTGTTTGTAGGAGAAGAGTTTTTGTTCGGCGAATATTTTCTTCTAGAGAGCGGGGCAGAACAGATGAAATCAAAGAAACCGCAGGGGTGCTTAATTATGCCATTCCTTACTGTCTTCGTTTATGACTGCAAAGAAAGATTTCAATCATTCTGAAAGTAGGTTTCCATTGCTATTCGTCTTGCAGTTGACATTCAATTCTGAAAACAAACAGAGTTCAAACTGCCTAGAAAATCATTGTAGATGTTAAAATTAAAATCATCACTTTATTTTTAATGTAGATCCATTTTCTTTATTAATTTTTTTTGGTAGATTAAAACGTTTTCATTAGTTTTATAACATATTTTTCTAAGCGAGTTTAAAATTAAATAACATTATCATTGATTGTATTCAATAACTATGTAAATTGAATATTTATGACTTTTAATTCTGTCAAATTCCTTGTTAATTGACGACACATCGAATTTTTTCAACTAATGTAACAAAACTGAGGAAAATTCTATGACAGTCCATGTTAATCTTTTTTTTTTTAATTAAATTGTCTCGGTAAGATAAAGAACCCATTATGCTACAGAAATGAAGAGTTGATAGGCTATCGATTATGCCTGAAATTTCTAAATTTATATTCACCTCTTTTAATTTAACTACCAAAAGAATATCATTCTTCAGGCAATAGTGGAATCGCAGTTAACATTATACATAAACTCACTGTAGCAACTTTAGATAAGTCCAATGGGGATCAATGAAAATTTTAGTAGATGCCAAATTAAAGTAAGCATTAAATTACAAAGTAAAGTGAAAAAGCATGATGAAAATCTTGAAACATTCCTAACATTTGAATTCGCTATTCGTTAATTATATTGTAACAGTGAGCACACTTATTTTGTAGTTCATTTCTGCAAAATCGATACCTAAAGCTAAAAATTATGCTATATGAAGCTAAAAAATACAAGAAAAAAAAGCATCTTAATAATGCTGTGAAATGTGTTAATCGTCGTGGAAGTTTTAGTAAATTTTAAATAACCAATAAAAAAAGAAGTCAAACTAGGCTCAAGGAGTCGGTTTGTCGATCCAACCTTCCGTTCGGGAGTTGTTAGAGGTGGACAGAAACGGACAGACGGACGGACAAACGCAATAGCTACCGATTTTGTCGCTATCACAATAGCTCCCAAATGGGTCGCTATAAAAATCGTCCTACTGAAATCTAAAAACCTTGATTCTCTACTAATTTTTTTCTTTAATTTTTTTAGAATCTTTTAATTTTTTATAACTAAAATTAATAAAAGAAAATTATTCTTAAAAGTTTTTAAAAGAAATGATTCGTATTTTTCATAAAAATCTCCTATTCTGAAAAAATAAAATTAGTTATTAAAATTAAAAATTGAAATTAATTACACAGGATATTTTGATTTAAAAATTAAAGAATGCCTACTCATACAAAGAATGAAGTCTATTAATAAACAACTATTCACAATTATATTATTGATTTTTAATAGGATCAGGACAATTATTTTAAATAACTGAATTAATCCATAAATAACATAATAATCTATAATTCCCTTGCTGTCTGTTAATACTGGAATCATAATCTCGTTATTTAAGCTGATGTCTGTTATACTGACATCAATAACAAAAATCAATACTGATTTTTTAGTAATGATGTCAAGAATTTTATGTTACTAATAAGGATAATAATCGTTTGAGTTCATTCCATCTTAAATACTGAAGAGTATCGGGCACATTACTTATAATGATACATGGGCAGCGTTTCATTGATGCAACCTAACATTGGTTATAACATTGGATACATAAAATACTAATGTTTTTTAGCTATTAAAGTGACATATTAATTTTAGAAGCTTATCTAACCAAAAGCTTTTTGAGACTTTTGCATTTATACAAATGTTGGTTCATACAACTATTGTTAGTTAAGAACGTAGTAAAAACATAGTAGAAACGTAATTAAAATGAAACATGCTACTTTAACATTAATGTTTTGTTTTGTTTCATTCACATTTTATAAATTTCAATTACAATACTATTAGTAGATTAAATTCCAAACTAAATCCTTCAAAGCATATCGCTTTACGACTTTGTTGATTTAATGTCATTCTTTTTCATTGTTAAATTTACACAAGTAAAAACAAAATATAAAATGTTGAAATAAATATATTATGCTGTTTTAATAGAAATTTTATACTGCTTTGGTGAATAGTGCTTACGACAACGCATGATGTTAATTGAGATCAGGTTATATTCACGCTATCATGGTAGAAACAAATAATATATAGCTATTTGAAATTGCAAATCTTAATACTGGATTTCTCTATGAATGCAGGGAAGGGAAGTTAATCAATCAAACTCACTTTTTTTATCCTTAAGCAGTTTTGATTGTAAAATAATGCAATACTTGTACCTTTTAAGGGGCAAATGTGAAATGTTGCTTTCCCAGGAAGAATCACAGTGGTTTTCGTTGATTGTGATATAGTACCAAATTAGAATTTCATTTGGTCATCTTATTATAAATGATTGTTTCATCTCTAGGTATTAATCAACCAATGACTTCCATGAGACTGGCGTTATCCATCATAACATATCAGGATCCACGGCTGCAAAAATTGAATGCACATTCGACACAAGATATCATCGTGATACCTGACAGCAGTAAGCCTGGGAAGAGTAGTTCGGCCATTCTTTGTTATCTATACCAAACCATTACACCAAAACCTAGTTATCTATTCACCTCTCTCTTTACCGGATGTCATTGGATTCCATGCTCATCAATCCTTCCGGGAATAACTTTTCAAAATAAACAAGACTCATCAGAGAACAACACATTGCCCCTTCTTCTTAACTGCAGAGATCAATTAAACAGCTGTTCTTCTTTCATAAAGATGACCCTGATGAAGTCTTCGGGACCAGTTTACTGAGAAATTGCTGTTCTTGTGGATGCACAAAGGTTTGTAGCGAGCCTCTGATGTACATGTGTCCTTGGACATGCTGTGGTAGCAATCTTCTCTCGGAGATATAACCCTCAAATATCCAATACTAAACCTTCGAGAGGTCATACAATTTGTTTCAAACCGATTTTAAAGACAGCTTACGGCGCTGTGATTCATTTAATCATTTCGCTACCACTGATCAACTTTAACCAGTCTGGAGCAATGTCCTTTATTATGGTAAAGGATGCTTTTTACTCAGGAATTTCGATTTCTGTCGAACGAGACCCATAGAAGTAGTATGTAAGAATAGAAATAAGCTAATATTTATTTTTTATATAAATAAGTTTTAAGCAAATTTTGGCTGCTTTTTTGACATATGCTGTTCTTATTTGACAAACTCGATATACGACTTTTATGCTTTTATTTGTGTAGTTACCTAATTAGATATGTTCATTTTCACTTTAGATATGTTACATAATTCTTAAGCACCGAGTACGTAATTTCGAGACAGATCTCCACGAAACTTTTAATTAAATTCTACATTTATTAAGCTACATTAATAATGGAATTAGACACGTAAGCTTGATGTAACCTTTATTATAATTGTCAAAATTTTACAAAATTGATATTTACAGATGAAGGTTTTGAATAACTCGTATGATATTATAGTTTCTTAAGCAATATTTGTATTTCTACAAGAATGGTATTTATAAATCAGTCATAGTTCATTAGAATTCAGTATCTATCAAAACACTATTTTAATTACAGTGTTTGTTTTATTTAGAGAAACGGATTCATTTAGCAAAATAAATGTTAAATAATTAGTTATTGTTATCTATTTTTAACTACAGTAAAATTTAAAATAGGAAGTCAGTTAGAAAAATTCGGGGAAATCTTTGAAATGCTGAAGAAAAGAATTTTTTTGCTTCTGGCAAACCTACCTTCTTAATATAGGATTACTTACAAAGTTGTTTTTTTTATCTCCCCTATCTTAAAGCGATTATATATTGTAGTTTTGGGGTTATAAAACAAAGGAAGTGAGAATGAAGACAAATTATGAAGTAATTTTGAATTTTCAGTGAAATAAAATACTTAATGACTATCGATATAAATGAATATACAGATAAGATAATAAGTAAATAAAAAAATAAGTTTGGCTAGCATTGTTGTAAAGTAATGGTACTAACTTTTTTCACATGCTATTCAGATTGAAATAATAAGAGTGAAAATTTTCTCATTGTTCATTCCTTTGTTTTTTTAAATAAGAAAATACTTTTAAATTTGAGTGACAAGTCGCAGCTACGATGTGGCCATTGTAACCGTTTCTCTGCCATTCCCATAAACTTACCAAATTTATTTATCGCATAAAATTTTTATCCTCGATATTTTGGATATTATAATGAAAGCAATTTAAACTCTATTGTACTAATATATTCTATTCACATATTGTTATGCTGTTTTTAGAGTTAAAAATGGTTCGAAGATGAAATGGAAAAAATGTACATACTTGTTAGATATGTATTATCACATAAAGACATTTGAATAATATTTGAGCAAAGAAATTTGTTTGAATATGTAACTAAGTTAGATCAGTAAAAATTATACATGTTTTTCGTTAATATCGCCTTTCGTTACTACAGGGAAATAAAGTTTTTATGAAGTTATTTTTCAAAAAGAGATTTTCAGTAATGCTTTTTCTGCCATTAATGAGCACTAAAAGAAGACCTGCTTTTTATTCCAAAAATGAATTCAGTATGCTGACAGGCATTTAACTAAAGTCAACATTATGATGTCTATTAAGTTTTGAACCCTCAATGTTCATGGACAGGAAGCAAGTATTTGGGAGTGGGATTTCTGAAAACTTTCAATTTTTCCTGAAACACCAACGAGGAAATTCTGATTAGTCTTGGTTGAAATGAACTGTTTAAGTAATGCGCTGAAAGCGGATGGCTTCAAAAACTGTCTAATTCTTGATGTCTTCTTTGTTCTGGAACTACACGAATAGATGGTCTTTCGATATACGCAACGCCACAACCAACCAGAATAACGACGGAGCCAATGATTGCCAAACCAATCAAACCGCCACAAGAAGCACCCAGAAGATTCTGAAACTAAAAGAATTTTGGAAGAATTAGTAAATAATAAAGCAAGTCAATTAGTAATTTAGAAATTGCAATGGAAAGCAGACTATAAGTGTATGAAAATAACGATGAACAATTAAAAAAAATTAAAATGTATTCCCGAATTACTGTAAATGAAAATAATGTAAAATTGGTTTTTTACGTGCGCTATTTAAAATTGAATGGGATGATGCCAACGCACTGGTCCAAAAATAAAATTCTAAAAGTCTAAAAAACACACATAATAAAAAGAGAAACGACTAATTTCGGTTCAAGTGGGGTAGAACCTTCCTCAAGTAAAAAATTTAATAAAAAACATGAAAATAATGTATTTAAAGCTTCCCCATTGGTAGTTGAGAACATAGTTGAGAAACTTAGTTGTTACAGTATAACATTCAGACGAAACATATCAAGCAAAAACCAGTTGCATAACTTAACATTGTTTCGTACTTAAATTGTTTTATACTTTTGAGATTTGTGAGAATTATTATAATTCTTACTAGCTAGAATCGTCAAGCAATGGATATTTATGCGGTGACCCGTGTAGATACTTCATTCAACATTCATTATTCGGAATATGTAAGCTGGTGAAAACAGCATCTCTTTTTCTTACGTTATTAAGAGTTAAGTATTAAAAGGATACTGAATAGCTGTTTCAAATAACTTTGTATTCTTTTCTTATTCTAGTGTATTCATTTAGTATTACAGACAAAAAAACAAGTGCTTTTCTCGTTTAAGAAAAAAATGAAAACGGGTAAAAAAAAAGGAGATACAACAATTAACAGATTTGAGAAACATTAGTTTAACAAAATCTTTAAAAAAATTATGCTTAAAATAATTATAATAAAGGTGCCGACACATATTGTCAAATAAATAAAAATGACTATTTTCGCCATTACGACATGGCTTCGTCTGATGTGTTTAGTTTTACATTTTTTTTTACTTTTGCATTTTTTTTTTACCAGTCGTTCCAAAAACTTTAAGAGATTACAAACTTTGATTTTCATTTTTTCTTAAACGAGAAAAGCACTGTTTTTTGGTTAAAATACTAGATGAAGACACTAGAATAAGAAAAGAATACAAAGAATACAAAAAAAAGACGAAGCCATGTTGTAATGGCAAAACTAGCCATTCTTTTTAAGTATTGTTCTTTTTATAAATGTTAATCTTTCTTATAAACTTAGTGTGTCGGAGCCGTTATTATAACTTTCAAAGCACACGTTACAATTTATATTATTTAAAATCGTTATTTGAATTGAGTTTTTCAAGATCCTTCAATGAAATTTCTCTGTTTTATTAAATTGAAATAAACATTTCTGAAAATATAAAATTTTAAAAGAACTAACTTTATTTGCATTATAAATAAATAATGTACAATTACTCATGATCGTATCTGCAGTTCTTGTAATTCATTCTCATTCAACTTAGATGTCTTCGCATTTCATTTCAAAAAAAAAAAGAAAGAAACAATTCAACAGAAACCAAAGTAGAATTTGCGATTTAGCAAACACTTGCGTCGCACAGTGGGGTATTTGAACGATCTAGATGGCCAAAATTATTTCTGTATTTTTATTTGTTCAAATCGTGCCTGCCTACGGATTTATTGTATTTAAAGTGATTGGGAATAGTTTTTATACAGAGAAAAAAGATAATTACATTTTCCAGCTACCTGTTTAATGTTTCGTTTTTTTCTAAAAATAACTATATCAAAATTGACCAGTCAGATGATGATGAGTGCCACAGGTTCTTCATCAGATCTTTGTATGGGCCTACCTGTAAATGTTCAGCTGGAAATAGTATTTCAAGCGTTTCCTTTAAGAACGGTTTTAATTTCTTCCTCGATGTTGGCCTCATACCCGTTAAATGGATATGAGCTTAACAGTAGCCTGTTAAGCACATCCACAATCAAACCAATTTCATCTCTAAATTCCTCTTTCACATCTAACTTGTTTTGGTTAACAATGGTTTTTTTTCATTTTCTAATCTTCAACTGCCATTTCTTAACGGGCAACATAAAGGCCAGGTGCAGTAGACTTTCGAATATATGTATTCAAAATCTATAACCCGAATTTTAGTGTTTCTGCTTTAACATCCATCATGATTGTTAAATTATATTAAAGTCTTTGGATGTTGAGCCACAAATGTAATACCTCATTGTGGATTTTTTTGAGTGGCAGCGTTACACACCTTGGCGTCAATCATGTTCAGCATCGTAGTGTGTTGACAGAAAAAGATTTATCTGCCAATATCACATTCGTGTTTTGTAACAAGTTTGTTGCTTTTTCTATTTAGTTGATTTCTTTGTTTGTAATATCGACAGAATCTTTGACGAATCTAATTCTAATGGGACGAAAATACCGTGGCGAAGAAGAAGTTTGGTTTTGCCAGATTATTTTTTGGTTGTTGGTACCACAAATTAGTTGAAGTGGCACAAAAGAACTCTTAAAATGTTTCCGTCGGAGTCAGAATCATTTTGGAATTTCTGCTTGAATTGTGTTTGTTGTGATCCGTCACAACCCCACTTGCAAATTAGCACCAAAGTGTTACACTCATCTTCATTTAAAGTTTGCACAACCTCTTCGAAATGTGATAACAATCGAGTGATGGTATGGTCCAGTAAATTTTGCAATTTAATTTCAGCACAGGTAGCAGTCACAAGATTGGATTCCATAGCTAGGTAGCAGTCTATTTTAGATTTTTATAACACAAAAATCTTAAATGTAACATGGATAGAGCTCTTATTTAGTGCTCCTGATTATCTCAAATTGTCTTCTCGAAAGATCAGCTGCAACAACCATTGCCAATGCTTTTAATGGTATCAGTTGTTTTGTCTTCTTGTAGAAAGCTAGAGTATGCTCTCTTGTATTATCTTTCTCGACTTGGAGAACTAGTGATTTCTTTCAGTATTTTGGAAGCAGCTGTAGTTTGTAATTTCATTTCAGCAACATAAGTCACTACTCCTCATCTGCAATGCTACGTAGGTATTCTGTTTTTCGTCTTTTGCTTCTGTCACTGGATTTTTTAATTATCTTCGGTGGCCGTCCCGATTGCTGTATTACTTTTGGAATTTCAAACGCATTTTGTAAAAAGTCACAATTTTTTCCAAGAAATATATCTTTCTTGTGCGCTGCCATCCATTTATGTTTCAATTCAGACGTAATATATGAAAGTTTGTGCTTTATTTCCTTTCTTTGTTCCTTTGAATAGTCTTCATAAGTGCAAAGATAATTTTCTACAAATTCCAATTTTTCATTAATGCTAGGTAAGTTTTGTTGCTGCATCATGTTAAGTAGTTTTCTTCGAGTCATTATTCTGACATCCGATGATCCTAAAACAAAATTAAAACAGTTTAAAACTAACATGAACTCGAGGTTGAAAAATGTACATTTTTGTACTATGTATTTAATGACCATAAATCATGGAAATTCACGGGAATCCGCGACTGATTTTTGTGAAATTGTTTGCTGTAAACCTTTATCTTTGTATTAAAACAAAAATCATTACCGGGACCTACCGTGAAGTATAACAAATCTCTTCAAGATTGTGAAAGTTGGTAAAAAAAAAGAAAAAAAAAAACCTTTTCAAAACACTATATCTTAGTCCAAATAAAAATACTCAAAATGAAAATATTTCAAATTTATGCACACTTACCTGCTTTATCACAATCCATAATTAGTTGCTTTAAATTATATTCCGAATAAAATATATTAAATGTAGAAAGTATGCCTCCGCAACGAACGTCAAGAAAAGATATGTGAACATAAAGAGACGATCAAGTTCAGACTTGTTCCAGGGCAGTCAGGTTGCGCAGATGGGTTAGGCAGAGATGGGTTTTGTCCCCATACTATTCCACTTTGTCATGGAAGCAATTATTTCTACTTGGAGTAAGTTTTACGAAATCAACTTTTGGCGAGCTAGATCAGCCAAATACCCTTATATCCGTAGATAAATCTCAGAACACAAAACTCAGTTATTCAAACCTTTGAATTCATGGGTGAATTACATTTTGAGGCGATGCTCGCTTTGAGATCATTTCGTATGTCTAGACGTCATTTTGCTTAATTCGGACGATTATGAATAAATGGCAGGTGGCCATATTGAAAAGGAAGAGGTCACATTGGACCGATAGAATATTCATTCTCAGCCCAATCGATTTAGTGTAATTATACCCTAATTTTGTCCAATTGCACTATTTTCCTGACCAGATCAATGACCACCTAAAACCGGAAATTACCTCGATTGGAAGTCAGATTTTTTCCTCAAACCTGAGCATTATTGATTACGAGATTTCTTAGACGATCTCTTGAGAGACATTTCCATAACCATGCTTTTGATTAAATATGTTAAACATGTTGACATATTTTTTTAATGTACAGTTAAAAAATGGACAAAGTAACTTGTCTAAAAGCATATTCTTTCATTTTGAAAAATAAAGTTTCAACACTTAGAAGTTATATCTTCATATCTTTTTCAGTATATTTCTTATAATTAGAATACTTTGAATATATTTACATGTAATGTAACAATAAGCATTTTAGTAAGCTAATATTTCTTCAAATTTATGAAAATTGGCTGCTTGAAAATATTAATACATTTTTACTGCATTAATCATTTTAATAACATAATATTTCACTAGCTTATTTAAGTCTGAAAGGATAGTATCTCAATAGAAAGAGGCGAATGTATCGTCTCCAAACATTTGTCGAATGTTTGTACTTACAAACTTAATTTTTTCTTTTTAAATTATTACACAAAAAAGTATTACATTACAATGTACTTTTATTATCAATAATATTATTTGTTCAGGTAAATTTGAGCCTACCTCATCCTTAAAATGCTGACTACCTCCAGGTGGCATTCTACTATCCCTACGAATCCAACCAAATGGTATCGGAGAATTATATGAAGTAAGGTTCATGTCACTTCCACCAGAGGGCGGCCGAATCCCGACGAACAATCGAACTAGAGAAGTCCGCCACCACACTTTGCCACTCAGTGGTTCTATTGCAATCTACAAATAATAAATAAAGTTGAATTTATTTCATAAATTTATATAATCTATTAAACATAGTATTATAATTCATGATCATTATAAAAAATAATTCAAATAACTTATACAATTTTTAGAAAAAAATAACATATTTTCTTTTTTTTTTTTTAAATAATTTATTTGGAACTTAATTTATTAAGCTCACTTTTAAGCGAATCTCTTTATTTACTTAATTAAAGTATTCTTAATTTATTGACAAAAGATAATTTTTGAATTATAAGGAATTCAAAATCTGAATGGAAAAAAAAATCTACTTTCTCAAAAATTTTCCTCAAAAATTTTCCGAACTGCTTTAAAGTTTTCTAACAAAGAAGCTAAAGCTTTAATTCTATTCTATTATCATATCTTAATAAGAATAAAATTCCTATTTTGTTGATGCAATAGAAGGATTTGATTAAGAAGTGATTTGTTCTTATATTCGAACATTTCTATATTTAATTCGTATGGATAATGTTGCCAAATTCCTTAGCTAAATGTAGGAGTCAACAATTATTATCGTTAAAATTGAAACGAAGTCCAACTAAGCAAATCTAGTGATGCTATATGTTAATTTTTACTATTGGCATATGGTTTGATTTCTATCATTAAATGCATTAAATAGCGGATTTAAATTAATTTTCAGGAATTGAAAATTTAAAGTTAGGTTGTTTGTATTCAATGACTTTGATAAATTACAAAGGCCTTCCTTTTGTGCTATTTTCAACACTTGAAAAAACAAAAGGAAGGAAAAAATAAACAACCATTCATGGAGAAACATTTGAATATTTACAGAACATTTGTTGATTTCCGAATCATTTAACTTTTAATGTTAGTGTAAATATTATAATGTAACCTTTAAAAAATTTCCCACAACAGACTCACGTGACCTTTGGAGTCGCGGGAGAGTAAGGCTGCCAGCATTTCCTTACAAAGGGACTAAGCTGAAATCGGGTGGTCAGCCCTTCGCCCGCTTGGCTTTAAATGTCAGGAAAGAAACCCGTTCCATTCTGTAGAATGGGTGTACTCATAGAGGGTTGGGTGTACTCTAGGATCAGCCTGGAGGAGAACTCAGCAAGAAAAGAATCCCTCCACCTCCGCCGGGGATTCAACCCTCCTTATCCATCCAGTACTGGAGCTCCTTATGGTTGGCTATCGGTATGAGGCCCTCATAATGTTGCGTTTAAGAAATCAATTTAGTTTACAAGGTTTCATTTCATAAAAATTCAAGATTATATATTTTGAAACTAATTTAATCTAATTTTATTTTTCGTTCAATCTCTTGTGGGTTGTTATTCCATGGCATCATGATAGTCGTTGCTGATAAATGAAGATACAGTGTTCTGCTCACCAGAGTCCGATGAGCTTGCTACCTAGAGAACATCTTACAGAAGATGTTGAGGTATAGACGTCGATGTATGGCCTTGCAGGTAAAACAGATTTTCGGCAGGAACAGTGTCTATATAATGTTCTTATGTTAGTAGAACTAAAAATCAAACTTGGCTCTATCTCTACAGAACGAATTGTGCTGAGAAGTAATGTGATATCCTCGAGTCAATGTGGCTACTTTCAGTCCGAAATGGTTGTTGACCACTTACTCAAAGGCCGCCCGAAGGGTTCAAAAAAGTTCTAAATAAACAAAATGAACTCAATGCGGGCATCGATTGGAAATGGACTTGAATCTTGAATTACAACGGCTTCAATAAATCGCGCCAATCAATGCTAGTGTCATTTTTGACAATGGAAGCGTTTGAAAATTGGAAAATGTACGAGGAACCGCGAGGGCTTCTTGTTTTTGTGCTTATTGCAAAACTCTGAATTGATTTGATTTGTTGTGTTTCTTCGCTTTTTTAATGAAAAATTCAAAATTCTATATGAAAAATCGGCGAAGAAATGTGAGACATGATGAAAATTTTAGAAAGACAGGGTGATATCTAAAATAATATACAACAGAGTTCTGAATAGTCCTGCATTATGAATGCCAAAAAGATGTCTTAGGGTATCCTTGCAAATAAAGTATTCAATTGCAGACAAAAAACAATCAAGAAAGATCAAGAAATGAGCCTTCATAAATTTTTTCGTGAGCGTTCGGTCATGATAAATAAATATGCTTTGTAATTTACATTTTTTGATGATTAAAACTCAACTTAAGATTTACCATTTTATCTGTTTCTCTTTACTTCCATTATTCTCTAGTCTTTCTTATTCATGTAATTAGTTTAGCTTTTTATATAACTTTAATTATTTGTTTTACTGTGATTGGCCTTGAATGGGACACCTGTTCAGCCGTAATATTAAACAGTTAAGTGGATATTAAGGCTGTACCTTTCATCCTGTTTACTTCTGTTTTTATATAATTAGTAAATAGGTTTACTATTTTATTTAGTTCAAACACTACTACGTAATTTTAATCTGGCGTTGATAGGATGAAAAAAAAAAATCATCAAAAAGTCTTTATAAAGTCGCAAAAACTTTATAACTAATTTCCATGTGGAAATCTCTCGAAGTATAACACTCGAAGCTCTCGAAGTTGCTGGGAAGTTCTCGAATTCTTTGTTTTAGAAGAAAATTATCTTTTTCTTTTAATTATTAAACAGTAACTCTCCTTCCAAGCAATGGATCAATGTTAAAGATATGTTTGGTTATCATGTTGCTGATTATCAACAATATTACATGAAAGGTTCAAGGTCAAAACTTCTGCTTTCTTTTCCATTTCAGATTCTGGCCTCATTAGAGATCTTCAACCAGTGCTTTCTATCCACTAGGTTCATTTCAGCTTTTAGAAGAATATTAGAAGATTCCCATTTTTTCAGCCATTGAACGGTTTTCTCTTTATCGCTCACTATTCTTTGATTTACTAGTATACTATAAACTCGCACAGTTATAAAAATTGTTTTTACATTACCCCATCTTTTTCTTTTCACTTTTCTAGTCATAATATATTCATTTCTTTCTATTATCTATACTACTCAAAGTCCTTACTTATCCAATATTTTCTTGTTTTTAGTCTTTCATCTTCTGAAGGTGATATATGAGGAAACTATCAGTGTGAGGAAAGTATCGTAGCGAAATCTGCTTTGATACCATGAATAAACCAAGACTGCGTCAGAAATTCAATCTACGACCATAAATTCGTTTTCTTATCACTAAAGGCATGTACTAAGTTCACGAATTTAAGGGTCAGGCTTTGTATGAAGCGGACAGCATTCAGCAAAAATATGTAAAGGAAATTGTACATCAAGTGATCACTACTAACCAACTAATCTATTTCTGGTATATTGGTTTCATTATTGTATCTATTGGTGAAGTTCGGCAATCAATTCTAATTCCTCCAACAACAACTAATCTATGGTAATTGTAAGTTAAATGTTGGCTCGTTATAATGAAATCCTCAGCTTGATTTATAACTTTATTAAAGCCTCTGAGAATCTATTATTTGCTGAAATGATTTATGTCCATTATTTCGTGATTAAGTTACAATGAAAATACTGTAAAACTTAACATTATGACTATTGGTCATAAAGAGAATTAGAGAAACCATAAAATTTTGTCTACTGCTCAACCAATTTTGGCATTAACGTAGACTGGCAAATTATCCTTCCCAAATTTAATATTTGAATTTGACGATGAACGACCCAGTCCGCAAGTTAATTTCTGTTTGCGATACAAGTAATTAGATTTCTGATGACGAGTAAATTAATGGAATTTATTTGCCATAAAGATGTCGATTCCATAATGCTATAGTGGTCAGATTCATGCACAAGCACTATTTAAGCTTATCAGGGATCAACAGACAGTGATAAGCCCAGTGGTGCCCAGAGAACATAATATTGGAACGGAATTATGCAAGGCTAGTGGAAACATATTTTCAGATTGATAATTGAATCCTCAGATCCGCGTAATTGGTTTGGACTGGAGTAAAGTTGGCTAATTTCCATTAGTTGACTTTGGAATGGATTCGAAGGTACCAAAAAACAAGCAAAAATATATAAGAAATTAAGTATGAAGCTTTTAACGTTACTTTAGAAATGTCAATGATTTTTTTTTTTTTTATAGATTTCCGATTCCTTTTTAGTTTTGTGGGAATAGGAGGCTACTGATGAATTCGTTTATTCTTCCATCAAGGAAATGTGATTTCTGTAAAATTAAGGAGGTTTTTAATTATTTTTTATTAAACTGATAATTTATCAGACGTAACTATTTTTTGAAATATTATTCATTAAATTTTAAAAAAGTAATAATAAATAAACTGAATAATACATTTTACTTGTCACGATTTACATACTGTATTTTGAATTGTTTTACTGTAAGTATCTTTGGTACTGTACTAGTAAAACACTTAAAATTTCTGGTTTAAATTTTGATTGTTTTTAATATGAATGTAAAGTGTAGCTTTCAAATCCAAAATAAATATCAGACTGTGCAAAAAAATTATAAATATGCAAATTTTTACGAAAGGCTAATTGGACTGATCAATAAGGCATTAATTGGACTTTTAATAATAGAATGAATTTCATAAGTTTCAAATACATTATTTCAAATTGTCAAATTCTGCAGAAGTGATTTTTTAAAATCTTTACATTTATTTCAAATGTTCTTAAGTAGTGCTCAAAAACTTTGAAAAGGTAAAAAGTCAAATCTCCATAAATTTCTATTCTCATGGACATTTCATATTACGAAATATTTTCGAGTATGTTTTGAATAAGTTCTTATAATGGTCAGCATAGGTTTTGAAGAAAACACATTTTTAAATATATATTTGTTTAGAACAATACCAATGAAATAAAATGTAATTAATTTAAGAGAAATTTCCAACCTAACAAGTAAGATATTTTAATGGTAATTGCATGAGAAAAAGTGTTGTTATTTAATTGATTGGCTACTTCGTTTTTTATAGTTAACTTGTGTAACTTCATAACGATATTTATTTCTGTAAGTAGATAATTATTACATAATATTACATTATCTTTTATTGATTATTTTCCTTCACCATGGTTTAATTATTTAACAAATATTTAGTCGAGTTAACTATTTATATCAATTAGTTTGATGTATTTCTTTGTTTGTATAATAAGCCCCTAAAATGTTTTTACTTGTCTTACTGGGCAGCCTAACGAAAAACAAAGCAGGGAAAATAAAATTAATAAAAAACTTTATGTTTTCAACTTTATTTTTATTTCTGTAGCACTAATAATAATTCATTAATGTTTATTAATATAATCACATGTTAATTTTGATTATTTTATAAGAGAAGTTGCCGTTTCATGTAAATAAAACATTAAAAATTACTATTAATGCTGTGTAATTTATATTTTTACAATTTCAATCAATTCCCACATCTTTGCTCCAGCCATTGACACAGAGAAAAGAACTTATTAAGAAGTGATTAACATTAAAAGTTTATTTTTATCAATTTATTGTTGACAAGATACTAAACGTTCAGGAAAGTAAAATACTGAGACGAGGAAGGTAAAGGACAAGTTTGAAATTTGAAATTTCAAATTTAGTAAAATTCAGATAATGCCTTTCTTGCAAGAGGACTATCAACTACAAAAGAAAAAAAACAACAACAAAAAACAAACAAACAAAACGAAAGTTAAGGTTATTAAAATTATTATTTTATTTCGCTTAATCTATTTCATATAAGAACAGTATATATAAGTACATAACTAAAATATCTCCCCCCCCCCCACCCTATCTGGAAAAATTTCCGTAAGAAGAAGTTCATGTAATATTCAAGAACTAAATAGCAACAAAGCACTTTTAATCTTTTACACAATTTACATTCTTCATTCATTTTGAATTTACCTGGAATTATTTGTTGAAAATTATTCTGAAAACTAGAGAGAGTTATTTTTGCTGGAAAATGATATTTATTTCTCTTTAAGGTTCAGTATCACTATACAGGAGCAAACGATATTATATTTTTTAAATTCAGACTGAAATAAATAGAATTTTAAAATAGGATCAACGCTTAAGCCCATTCCAGGGCATTTCAAAATACTTCATTTCTGAAAGGCGATCAATGTATATTAATGTGCTCCATAAATACAATGATTACGTTTTGATCAAGTTTACAAGTGTAAATAGGAAATTAACGCAAGATGGACTTGTTTGGATCGGTGACTGTACGAAGCGCAAAGGTTATCATTGAACAGTTGATGTATTTCATAGGAAAGAGACCAGTCGATTTAGTTCATCCCGGAACTGAATCAATCATTACAACTGAGTGTATATTTAATACAAAAGAAGAAATATTTTCATGAAGACTATTGAATGTGCATTGCTGGTCAGCTTTATTTTTTATTTATTTGTATTCTAGTCTGCTCTGTCTCTTTTTTGATAACACATTAACTCTATAATTTCGAATTTTGTTTGTTCATCCTCCAATTTTTAATTCACTACTCACAACAAATATGGAAAACCAAAGATAAAATAATAATAATAATAATGATAACAACAATAATAATAATATTAATAATAATAATAATAATTTTTTTTTTTATTAACATAGATAGATAACACAGTACAGTCCCGTTAGGGAGGTATCCCTATCAACGGGTTCTGATATTTATATAATAATAATAATAATAATAATAATAATCACTTTTCTCCCCACACTTTACAAACTCCTCACCTCCTGTCTCGCAGACAAGATTTACACACATATCGAGACACACAACATTCTTTCCGAACAGCAAAAGGGCTGTCGCAGGAATTCCCAGGGTTGTAAGGAGCAACTCCTTATTGACTGTGTAATCCTGCGCCAGGCGCGCGCGAAGAGTAGGAACTTACATATTGCGTACATCGACTACAAGAAGGCATTTGATTCTGTCCCTCATTTCTGGCTCCTACACACTCTTCACATCTGCAAAATACACCCCAAGATCACGGCATTCTTAGATGCCACAATGAAACGTTGGAACACAACATTACACCTACGCACCTCCAACACCTCCATCACCACAGATCCCATTCCCATAAGGAGAGGTATTTTCCGGGAAGACTCCTTGAGTCCTCTTTGGTTTTGCCTCGCCTTGAATCCACTGAGCCACATACTAGATAACACAAAACACGGTTATAAGCTCACCTCAGGCACTCTGACACCATATAAAATCACACACTTACTCTACATGGATGATATTAAACTCTACGCCACAAACAACGCACAACTTATTAATTTACTACAAGTCACCACACAGTTCACCAAAGACATTGGGATGGAATTTGGAATCGACAAATGCCGCAAGGTACACATAACACGCGGGAAGACTACGAATTTGGAGGGTTTTGAACTGGACCATGGTTTGGCCATCCAATCCATGGAAGAGGGAGAGACCTACAAGTATCTGGGCTTCCAGCAAGCGCGCGTCATTGACAACACAAACATAAAAAATGCACTCAAGAACACATATCGTGCTCGCATTCAAAACATCCTAAAAACACAACTCAACACCAGAAATAAAATTAAAGCCATCAACACTTTTGCCGTCCCTCACTAACATATTCGTTCGGCATAATTCATTGGACAAACACCGAACTCGAAGCACTACAACTTACAACACGCACCACATTCACGAAACATAACATGCACCACCCCAAGTCCGCTACAGAAAGGATGACTCTTCCCCGCAAGGAGGGAGGTCGAGGACTCGTCAACCTCATCACCCTACATGCAAAACAAGTACGTACACTTAGGGAACACTTCCACCAAAGAGCACAAGACTCCTCACTCCACTCAGCCATTGTCAAGGCTGACACGCCTCACACCTCTGGACCTCGAAAACCTTTCTCCAACACTCACCACCCCTAACACCCACTCTCAGCAGCTGCGTGAATCATGGGCTCGTAAGGAACTTCATGGCAGACATCACTACGAACTCAGCCTGCCTCATGTCGACATGGAAGCGTCGAACAGATGGCTAACGAGTGGTGAGCTGTTTGGGGAGACCGAAGGGTTCATGATCGCGATACAGGACCACGTCATCCCCACACGCAACTACAAGAAACACATTTTACACGACGCAAACACACATGACGACAAATGCAGGAAATGCCACACTACGCATGAGACGATCGACCACATAATATCTGGCTGTCCCCTTCTCTCCCAGACAGATTACCTCCACCGACACAATCAGATAGCATCGATTGTTCATCAACAGCTAGCACACAAACATTCACTTATTAAGAACACGGTTCCGTACTACAAGTACATACCACAAAGTGTATTAGAGTCATCCTCACATAAACTGTACTGGGATCGTCCCATTCACACAGACAAAACCATACATCACAACAGACCTGACATCACACTTGTTGATAAGGTCAACAAACAGACCTATCTCATTGATATTGCAGTGCCTATCAGCAAGAACATGCAGAAAACTCACGCAGACAAGATCAGTAAATATACAGACCTAGCACACGAGCTCCAGAAGCAGTGGAGGCAGCATCGAGTACATGTTGTACCCATCGTCTTGTCCGCCACTGGTCTGGTACCTAACACTTTGCACCACAGTCTCAGCACACTAGGACTTAACAAAAACAGTTATGCACAACTTCAGAAGGCTATAGTACTCAACACAACACGCATGTGTGGTTAGAAAATTAATGGACACAACCACACATCCCTAATCATTCTTGCACACGTCTTTCGACTACAAGGCATTTGATTCGGTCCCTCATTCCTGGCTCCTACACACTCTCCATATCTACAAAATACATCCTAAGATCACGGCATTCTTAGATGCCACGATGAAGAATTAGAACACAACATTACACCTTCGCACCTCCAACAACTCCATCACTACAGATCCCATTCCCATAAGGAGAGGTATTTTCCAGGGAGACTCCTTGAGTCCTCTTTGGTTCTGCCTCGCCTTGAATCCACTGAGCCACATACTAGATAACACAAAACACCGTTATAGGCTTACCTCCGGCACTGCGACACCATATAAAATCGCACACTTACGCTGCATGGATGATATTAAACTCTACGCCACAAACAACGCACAACTTATTAATTTACTACAAGTTACCACACAAAGACATTGGGATGGAATTTGGAATCGACAAATGCCGCAAGCTACATATAACACACGGGAAGACTACGAATTAGGAGGGTTTTAAACTGGACCATGGGTTGGCCATCCAATCCATGGAAGAGGGAGAGACCTTCATGTACCTGGGCTTCCAGCAAGCGCGCATCATTGACAACGCAAACATCAAAATTACACTCAAGAACACATACCGTGCTCGCGTTCAAAACATCCTCAAAACATAACCCAACGCCAGAAATAAAATTAAAGCTATTAACACTTTTGCCGTCTCCACACTAACATATTCGTTCGGCATAATTCCTTGACAAACACCGAACTCGAAGCACTACAACTCACAACACGCACTAAATTCATGAAGCACAATATGCACCACCCCAAGTCCGCTACGGGAAGGATGACTCTTCCCCGCAAGCAGAAAGGCCGAGGACTCATCAACTTCATCACCCTACATGCAAAACAAGTACACAAATTTAGGGAACACTTCCACCAAAGAGAATAACACTCCTCAACCATTACAAAGCCTGACAAACACCTCACACCCCTGGACCTCGAAAACCCTTCTCCAACACTCACCACCCCTAACACCCACACTCAGCAGCTGTGTGAATCATGGGCTCGTCAGGAACTCCACGGCAGACATCACCACGAACTCAGCCAGCCTCATGTCGACATGGAAGCGTTGAACAGATGGCTGTCGAGTGGCGAGCTGTTTGGGGAGACCGAAGTGTTCGTGATCGCGATACAGGACCAAGTCATCCCAACATGCAACTACAAGAAACATATCGTACACGATGCAAACACGCATGACGACACATGCAGGAAATGCCACACTACGCATGAGACAATCGACCACATAATATCAGGCTGTCTCCTTTTCTCTCAAACAGATTACCTCTACCGACACAATCAGGTAGCGTCGATTGTTCATCAACAGCTAGCACACAAACACTCACTTATTAAGAACACTGTCCCGTACTACAAGTAAATACCACAAAGCGTATTAGGGTCATCCTCACTTAAGCTATACTGGGTTAGTTCCATTCACACAGACAAAACCATACATCACAACAGACCTGACATCACACTTGTTGGTAAGGTCAACAAACAGACCTATCTCATTGATATTGCAGTGCCCATCAGCAAGAACATGCATAAAACTCACGCAGACAAGATAAGTAAATACACAGATCTAGCACTTGAGCTCCGGAAGCAGTGGAGGCAGGACCGAGTACGTGTTGTACCTATCGTCTTGTCCGCCACTGGTCTGGTGCCTCAAACGTTGCACCACAGTCTCAGCACTCTAGGACTTTCACAAAACACTTACACACAACTCCAGAAGGCTGTGATACTCAACACAACACGGATAGTTAGAAAATTTATGGACACAACCACACATCCCTAATCATTCCTGCACACGGTTTTACACTTGGCAATATGGGCTTTGGTCCTTGACCCGCCATGTTGTGTTAGCTAGGGAAACCCATGGTTTGAAACTTTTACATAATTATAATAATTTCAAATAGGTCAGTCCTGTTAGAAAACTTAAAGTTACTTTACTCGCTTATTTTGTAGCTTACTTGTGTTTAATAATGTTTAAAAGTTAAATATTAATGTATGTGCCATAAAATTTAACGATATTTTATGGTCTTATCAATAATCACGTTCAGCATAATAACAAGTGCTCGTAATGTAACTTCGTTGTTTCCATCGAAAGAAAAAGAAATTGCTTTAATTTCGACTGTATTTTCCTAATAACAAACAAAACTTAAAGAACTGTCTCATTTCTTAAATACTTAAAGTTGTTTCCAGAATTTCGTTAAGTATTTCTTTTACCTATAAAACTTATAGCAAAATTTTGAAAGGGGACTAAATCAATTATTCTAGTCCTATTTCGAGATTTACCCTAAACAAGAATAATATAAATACCTTAAATCTGAATTATGTTTTGGAGGATTAAGATTGAGCAGAGAAAAAAAAGCTTAATGAAAATCGGTCGAGTAGTTTAATAGTGGTAGGAGGTGATCAGTTTGAGTGTTGGGAGAAGAGTAAACATTAAGATAATCGTCTTTATCTTTTATGTTGGACCAAAACTAAAACTTTTGCCAAATTTAAACTAAATCGATCCATCGCTTCACATAGAGAAGTGGTGCATATAGAACAGCAAAACTGTCCACGTCGTTAAGATCATACATTGATTTCAATCATTTAAAGTTATTTACGATTATTGTGATTGTTGTGATTGTTGCTGAGCTATATTATACATGTGATTGTTGCGAATGCAAAAGGTACAATAGTTGCGATTGACGTGATTGTTGTGCTTAATGATAATTTAATGAGATTTTAATGATACTTGTCCACAGATAGATGGACAAAGCGGGATTATAAGGCTTCTTATCAGAAGCCTAAAAGCTAAAATGGCGTAAAACATGTATATAGTATTGTACAAAATAACTGTAATTCGTAGTTTATCCGCGATCTATTTGTGACCTTAGTACTGTTAGTTACAGATAATTCTTTTCATTAATGTCTATGATTATTGAATAAAATAATTAAATATTGTTATTTTAGATCTGTCAAGCACTTAACGATAACTATTACTATTAGTAATTATTAATTGATAGTTGAAGGTAAAAAACCTAATGCAATTTTATTGATTTTTTATTAATTAGTAATTTTGATTACCAGTATTTAATTTGGTGCTAAGCTCTTGAGGTGCAATATATATCGTAGCAAGTAAGACGGAATTCTAGTAATTTAATAAATTTATTAGAAATGGAAATGGAAATTAAAATTTATATTCAGAGTCTATAAATAAAAAGACTTAAAAATATAACAACAATACAAAATAAATCATACTCGCACATAACTAATAACAAAAGGAA
>JAFIDM010012231.1:49010267-49022975 GCA_023159025.1 Thereuonema tuberculata | reverse complement strand
TTAATATATAAATATTTTTGTGTGTCTTTTAAAGTATATATATAATTTAAATCTAATCTAATCTAATCTACTTAATTAATTTTTAAAAATATGGAAAACTTCTACTGTTTGAATTCAGCAGAGATCATACCGGATAAATAAATGTCGACTTTTCGATTTCGCGACTTTACATAACAGAAAAATCAGAAACATTTTTAAGGTATAACAGTTGAAGGAAAGTATGCTCTAAGTTCTTTCAGTAACTTCTCGCTGAAATAAATACAATGAATTCTATTTTTGTTTTTTTCATTTTGGGTACTCAATAGCTATTTATTTCTTTTAATTTATTTTACTTCTAACGTATTGACTAAAGATATTATTGATTTGTAAAGGAGGACGTTAATAAGTTTAGTCAAGAAAGAGATTTGCCATAACATTTGTAATATACTTACTAAATATTAGAAGGAAATTTTAAAGCTAAAAATCATTCTAAAGTGAATATTTTTTTTTGAAATTATAATTATATATGCCATATTTGATCAAGATAATCCTACAATTGTAGGAAGCTAAAAATTACCAAAATAAGTTTAAACTTTTGAAAGTAATATTCCTGTTATCGTCCTAACATCGTTACCATGACATAATGACATTAATAATCAAATACCATATTACCAACTACTTATATAAAAGAAAGCTTAAATTTAATGGCATATAGTTATTCAAAGATCTGTATTGTGTTTCATTAAATATACATTTTTATTTTTTTGCGTTAACTATATTGATCAAAGCAATTATGGGATCAAGGAAATTATCCTGAGGATGATGTGTTGTGAGTGACAATATAACAACAATCGCCTAATGTTGTGGAATAAGCAAGTTCCTATATGAAATCGAATAAGCAAGTTCCGTTCATCTAGACATGCGACTCAGTCATTGGTGATAGTCAGACGGGAGAAGTATGCAGCTGTGGGAACTCCAGTAGCCGTCCGTGGTGAGTGTGAAAGTTCGTTTAGGGAACTGGGCAGGTGATACAACGCCGCAACAGCGTGATATGCCAGAATCAATGGCGTGGGAAGGATGGAGGCTGGGAGTGCCTCAAAGTGTAATTTCCCGACTATGGTCTCGGTTTCAAACGACAGGAAATTTTCGACGAAGGCAAGGGCAAGGCCATCCACGAGCAACTACAGCAAGGGATGACCGTTACATCACGACCGCCGGAACAGATAGCAGAATAAAACGGGGCTGCAACGTGTCTTTCAAACGGCAAAAGGACCCTGTGTGTCATCTGAAACTGTCGGTAATCGCCTTCGTGAAAGTAGCCTCTATGCACGTAAGCCATTAACCGCACAACACCGAACAGCCCTTAGAAACTGGGACGAGGAATATCGCGAATGGAGGCACACAGAATGGTGTCTGGTTCTGTTCTCCGATGAGTCGCGATTCAGTTTCCATCCTACCAATTGACGAGTCCTGATCTGAAGGAAACGTGAACAAGAAAAAAAACCCGCCTTTGTGCAAGAAACATCCCAAAATGGCGGTGATGGAAATATTTTTATGGACAGGAATCAATATTGGTGGACGTACGGAGCACAACGTCATCCGAAATGACAGTTTCACAGTCCTGAGGTCTAGAGATGAGATCCTCCAACCTATTGTCGTGTCGAATACTGGAGCCATTGGTGATTTTTTTGTTTTAATGGCGATAACGCTCATTCTCATCAGATCGGTTACTGAAGAACATTTTCTTGGGCATCTAACGTATCGAGAGGCTAGCTTGCTCACCAGAATCCCATTCAGATATCTCGGATAAGCTTGGTAGACGCTTGGTAGCTAAGGTCGGCGCGTCCCTGAACTCTTCTACATCTGGAGATAGCCCTTCTGGTTGAGTGGTGAAGCATCCCCCAAGATCTCATCGATCACCTCATCTCAAGTCAAAGCAATACAGGTGTGCAGCGGCATTGGTCATTATAATGTGCGTGAAAATACCACACACCATACTAAAAGGGAGTTCCTGTTGTGATTATATCTGTTTTTGAGCTGTTCTACTGATACCCACGTTGCCATAGTGTCTCACATCATGTGAACATTGTATAAAGAGTTCCTAGGGTGTTTCTCTAGCAGCGTATTCTACTGTATCTGATATCCCAATATTTCAATTGCAGAAACATCACTTTTACATGATTTATAGTATCGTTTTTGCTCTTTCTCTCTTGATCCCCTAATTGGTTTGACCAATGGGTTTATTTTTTTTTTTCATCTTTGCATGACTTCTTTGAAGTCTTCACCTTTTATTAAATACATTGCGTCCCATGAAAGCAGTAAATTAAGAACATTATATCTTGATAAGATCAAATTTTCTATTAGTTTTATTACCAATATTATATGTAATTATTCTCTTATTATTAAACTTTTCAAAATTGACTTGACCATAAAATTTCTTGCTTATGAATATTTATACTTGTATATGCTTATAATCACTGTTTCGTATCTTTTAAATATGTAGCAAAGTCCTTTGCTATCCTATTAAAAAGACTGCAAGATAAAAAGAAATCTTCCATATCTATGTTGATAATAGTATTGGAACAACAAAATGCCTGAATTTCTCATTCTAATGATAAATGACAAAACTTTTAATGATAAATGAAGGAAAAAAGAATAAAAAACCTTTATGCATTAAGCACCTTAGTTACCTCATTCTCTATCTTTTCACGAGTCTTTATTGACCTTTTTCAGGAAACGTCTTCTTTTCCAAAAAGGGCCGCGTTACAATAAACATCCTACATTGACCAAACAATTGTAAGTAACTCAAAAGTAACAGAAAAGGATCTACCAACACAAAGAGGTTTCTCTGCAAGACATTTATGGCTGCACATAAATCTTACTGATGAAGTTAAGATGAAGCTACATTCATTTCTGCGTCAGATGCCGAAACAGCAGATGGATGTCGGGTTGAATGAATAACAAACAACTTTTAGTAACAGGCGATCCAAAATGATTGTATCTGACAGATTTCGTGAAGCTGTTTCTTCATAAAGAAAATAACTTTACTCAAAATAAAATGTAATAATAAAACTAAAAATTAGTAATCAGAATTTAGATTTATTTTAAAGATTAAAAAATATGTTTTGTAGTGTAAAATTCTCTCTTTCTCTCTGTATATATATAAATATCTACATTAGCTTTGGGAGAGATTCAGATTCGCAAAAGTCCTAATACATAAAAAAGTAGTGTAGTGTAGGATAACAAAAATAATAAAACGTATAATTTACTATGTCCAATGTAGATTTTACCAAACAGTGTTGAGGAAAGCCCGAAAAACAAATTATTCGCTCTTTATTTTGAGATACAACATTGCTGAATGTAATCTAAAGAAGCAAACTTAACCTAATCTCAACTAAGGTATTATAACATTTTAACAACATTGAGTAGAAAAGAACAGATGATTTCAGGACTTAACCGTTTATCTGTTTTGTTATTTTTAAGAATTATTTTTATTAGGAGACTATATTAAATTTACAAATTTAAAAAAATAAGTTTCAAGATAAGCCATTGAAGTAATTATTATAATAATTAAAAAAAAAAGAACTATTTACTTCGAATCTAATTTGGTTAAAACTTTGAATTTTATAGTCTGTTATTCAGAAATGATTACTTTCAAACACTGATTCAGTTTCAAACATTACTTAATAAAGATTATTTTATCATCTATACCGTAGTGCTGATTAGTTTCTTAATTTGTTAAAATTATTAGAAAGAATTTTATTGAATAACTATTCTTAGTTGTTTTATCAATTTCTGTAAAAGCTTCTTTATATCTTAAGTTGACTCAATTTTAACTTCTTAAAGTTTTAATATTTTGTAACACTATTTTTACTTTAGAAGTAATTTGTTTGTTCGAACGTCAGCCTATTTTAGTACACACATTTTTATGTCATTTTGATTCAAAAAATGAAGTTAGAAAAAATTGATTATTTTTTTATTACAAACTGAATCTCACAGAGACCAAAACTACAGAGAATAATAATACGTTAATGCAGTTTAAAAAGGTGCTACTTGAGTTGGGATATAAGTAGTAGAAGTGAATCTGGAGAACAATCTGAAGATTTTGAGAAATGCATTACTACCAACACTAAACATGATCAATGTAAGAAAATAGCCGAACAAGAAGTTCAATATCACTATTGGCTTTGGAGAAAGTGAAGTTATATTTGAAAATGAAATTAAAAGTCAATGAGACACAAAAGAAGTTTTATTTGGAAATAAATAAATAATATAATAGCGAGAAAGGACATGAAAACTAGTTGGTTTTCTTAATATTAAAAATAAATTTTAATAAAATTTAATATTTTTAATTAGACATTAATAAAAAATTTGACACACTATTAAATAAGATGATAACAACATTAAAAACGGAATAAAATAATAATAAAATAGTTTAAATATTCGTCTGAAGCAAAAGTGGTGATAAGAAAAAGTTGAGTAAATCTAGAAAGTAGTTGAACTTCTAGAAGCAGAGTTTAGAAAAAGAAGGATTTTAAGAAATAGTTTTTAAAACGGCAGTAACGCTACTTTCTAAGCGGAGTAACTTGCTCATTTCTAGCAATATAAGCCCTTCGTAATAGGACCCACTTTGCCTAGAAATTATCGCCAGTAAGTGGTTAGAAGTTTCCTGTGAAAGATGATTAAAAATGAAACAATATTTATTAATGTCTTTACTAATCAACCTTTTGATAGATATTTTTTTTTTATTAACGGCCTTTTTGTCAGTCCATTCAGACTTTCCCCATTAAGAAAGAGGAAGCTGATCTAATGTCCCACACTGACACTTTCCTATCTTGGACGATACAGTTTCTATCTACTGCCAGATTTGGAATAGATACTGAGGTAGCTTTTCTAGTCAAGACCCCCTTTTTTTTTCGTCAGGAAACCACTATGGAATGGCTTCAGAACAGAAGAAAAAGTGATGAAGAGGCTGGCAAACACAAGAAAGGAAATAAACATCCATGAATCCATGAGGTCCGACACATCTGCCTCATTGAAGGTCGTCGCCTTGATCACAAAGCTATGCCGGAAACTTTTCAAAACTTTTTGATTGTTTTATTTTCAAGATTTTTAAAATATAGAAAAAAAATTCTTACAATTGAAAATAGAGCTAAGGCTATCTATAAATCAGCTTTTTTAATTCTCAGCTACTCTAACTTTCATTATCAGTATTTTAATATTCGCTAAAAGACGAAATTGAAATGATCAATTACCAAAGTGATCCATTTTTTTCTTTGAAAAGCAATATGATTATCGGAGTATATTCTGAAAAAAAAAATACTATTCACTGTTGTGAACTTTTAAACATCATTCCTGAAAATAGTTCGTACAGAACAAACATTTCTCTTTAAATAGCGGAAAGATTTTATGAAAAACTAGCCGGTTTTTTTGAGCATATTTATTTTGCACTTTAGAAAATTGAACTAGGATTTGAATTATCTGTGAAAACCAAGTAAATCCACGAATTGTGGAGATCTCTTTGGCAGGATTCATGTTAAAGTGTGACTCTGTATACATCTTTACTAACAGCGATCTTGCATTAACGAAATAGAATATTCCAGAAAAGAGAATAGAGAAATTGGTGAGTATTGGATGACTAAGATTTAATGATTCTCTATTATATCTAAAAAAATAAGCCTCTTAAGAAACTTCAGCAAATGTCACAAAAATATTTAAATGAAAAATCGTAGATGCAGCCATTTTGACATAAAAAGTCTATAATATACAACAATTTCCAGGGGAGGGACAAATTATTGGAATCCTAAATTAGAAAACTATAAAATAATGCTTTACATTGTAATTTTGTATAAAATAATTAAATAAACATCATATAAATAAAACATTAGAAAAAAATTGAACTAATTATATTATCTTTAAAAATTCCAGAGGGAGGAGCAAAAGTCCTTGCCCTACTTGTTGGCTTCCATGATTGCTCCATCAAGAAAAGGCAAAGTAAGAATAAAGAGAATGAAAATGGCAAGTAGATATTTTCTTTTTTTTGGTAAAATTATAGAAGAACATTACACACTTCTTTCTATGAAAGATAATATAGACAAGCTAAGAAAATAAGACATAACCTATTGCGTTACATGAAAGAAATGCGATCTCTAAACTTATAAATAACAAAAACTGATAAGCTGATAAAACTGAAAAGCTTATAAAACCCTCTTAATCCTTTCTGAATCCATCAGAAGTTTTACAAATTGCTCAATTATCTTACTGCAGTAGTTTTCTATATTTGAATTTGGATGAATATATTTATATTTTTTTTTTATATATTCTTCTATAATGCTTCTTTGTTAAGATTCGAGGACTACTCAAATCAAAAAATTAGCTTGAATTCGTTAGCTAATTTAAATGATTTACACATCTAAACATTCAGTCATTTTTTTTGTAAAACTGCAATGACCTTCCTGTACCAAATCTAGTTCTACAGTTTTTTTTGTAAAATTAAAAGACAAACTTTTAAAATTAAAAAAAAAAACATTGCTGACTTTCTTCATTACTGCTGTAGCTGTAATCACTTTCTCTTGGATCGTATTTGTTGAGCAACTGCATCATACATTGCACTTTGGTTTATGTTTAGATCTGAGAACTGCAAATGTTTGTTAAGTGCTTTTCCTCAAGTGCGACTCAAGGAACCTGAGTCCATTAAAACGCTGCTACTCCACGACGATGCGATCCCAAAACACTGGAATTGTCTTGCCTTTAATCTTAGGATTGCTGTGGCCGCCTACGAAGCCATCCCAAAGGCTTAGCAGCTGATCTGCAAGGATTCGATCTGAATCCCACGGGAATATCTGCAAGGCAAGTAGCTAATGAAATTTAATAGAAAATCACGTTTTCTTTTCAGTGAATTCTTGGAAAGGGCAGAGAAGGTTAGAAAAGGAATTTATGAAAAACAGTGTAACAGGTTGATTTGAATAAGACAGAATATCTGTGAAAGCAACAACTACTTGTAAATAAAAAAAGCTGTTGATTCATTTAATTTTTTGTTTCAATTTCAAATGTATTCAGCTAACAGATATTAAATCTATTTTATTAATTTTAAGCCCCCTCCCCCTCTTATTTCTTTTTCTTTTGTTTTGTTTTGTTTTGTCTTTTTTTTTGGAGGGACTATGCGCCGAACAATAAAATAAGTGGGTAAAAAAACTGGAACAACTGGCGAAACGGCTTCTGATAACTTATAGTATATTTGATTGTTATTTATTTTCAGATTACAGCTTAGAATTTTGAAATTCTAATGTTTGTGTAATGTTTTTAATCCATTATATTTCATATGCTTTTTTATTTGTTCCTGATTTTGAAAATTTAGCTCGAAAAAAACTGAAAAAAAAAAGATTTTTATTTTCTTTCAAAATGTTTCAAAGCTCTTGAAGGATTAAAGAGAGGATTATGGAGCAGAATTCAAATTGAAAATCCAACAAAAAATGAGAATCACTGTTGGAATAGTTAATTAGTGTTTTTTTTTTTTTTTAATATTTAGGAAACGAGATTAAAACAATATTAAACGATAAGAACAATTACTTAAGTAGAAGAATTTTCGAAAAAAAAAAAATAAAGTACTTTAAAATGTTTAATTTAGTTTTATTGTTCGCATGCCTGCTACGTGGAAGTCTTTATCTAATTCCTGACTTAAATCGTTCTTTCCTTAGAAAGTACTTATCAAAACCGTTCGAATTCCATAATTCGCCAGATTTTTTTATTATTTATTTGGATCAACTAAGGAATCGAGACATCGAAAACACCAGTTGGTTCACGATAATGTCAGACCTCACATTATACAATCTTATAAGAGTATGGTTACAACTGTGAAGTACTGTTTAAGTAGCTATGCTCTTGTAGCCCTAATTTTTACTTTTGGAGTCTGGCAAAGAATCGATAGACAATGCCAATTCCGTTTTATAAACTTGTTTGGAAAGGGAAGCAGAAAAAAAACTCAGTCCTCTCTGCCTTATCTATTTGCAAACTAGTTATGAATAGTCGTGAATGTTAATTAAGGAACATAAGTTTAAATTTCACTACTTTAGCAATATATTTTCATTAATTTATCAAGAGCACTTTACATTATTAGTAAAAATTAAAAAAAAAACTAAACAACAACATCAACAAAATAAAGAAATTATGATAAAAAAATAAACAAAAAATGTTTTATCCTTCTCATGAATTGTTTTTTTTTGCATCTACTACAAAACCTTGATTACATGATGTTTTTGCTCACATCATCTTTTCCAGTTTTCAAGAAAGCATTTCCGATCGGAAGAAACTGAACTTTTCTGAAGAATGAAAAAAAACCCAATCAGGAAGTTCATTGATGACTCATTAAAGGATTCTTATTTTAATCTTTTTGAATGTAAATTTGAAGAAAAGTTTTTATTAATTTAATATTAAAATCAAGCTGGACAGGTTTGATACAACTAATACACTTTCGTAATACAATGTATGTGTTAATTATCATTAATAATAATTACAGATCATTTGAGAAATTCATATTTTTCAATGATAGTCGTCAATATCAAGATTATTAAAAAGAATTCTCTGTAACTGTAATTCACGGTTTATAATAAGCTAATGAACCGCTAAACATAACCTCCAAAGTAATCTTAAGAAAATAAATACAGTCCGTTTTTGTTTACGAGAACTTTCAACGCTTTTGCGCATGCGTCAGGTCTCCTTCGATTTCTTCAAAATAGGGGTGATAAAGAGCGGATGTTTACTTTTTATCAGTGTTAGTTTACTAGTAGCTGCGTTCTATTTGCGCTTTTCGGGAAAGAATTACGGAAAGAATAAATACTATTGCAAAAATGCTCCTCGTTATTTTTTTTCTTAAAAGCGAAAATGTCCTAAAGAATTTCTTAGGAAAGTACCCATCTCAGCGTATCACCCCTCTGCGGAGTAAAATCGTCCCGCAGTGGTAGCTCTGCCATTCAGAAACGGACTGCAAACATATTATATTTATATTTATATGTGTTTATTCATGTTTGTTTATTCATGAGATCATTAACGAAATTCCTGTAGGGGAAGAGAAAAAGACATTTTCCTTTTCTCTTAGATCCTGAAGAAATTATAAAAGAAGAAATGAAGAAATGAAGAAAATTTTAGAGAGAATGTAAATGTAAGAAAGAATTTAATTTTTTTCTTCTGAAGAAAATACTCCTTGAGAGTTTAGAAATATCGAGAAGATATAAAGATTATTTTATATAATAATTTATAAGAATTCCACATCAGTGCTATTCTAAAAAATTGTATAATATCTTTATCATTTAAAAAAATATTTCAAATTGTATCTTTTTTTAATACAACAGAATCCTGTAAAACATTAAATTTTCAAAATATTCAAATTTAAACTGCTGTACCGTCAAATTTCTTAGACTGGATTATTTTAAACAATTATTCAAGCTTTCTCATATCATATTCAAAATCAAGTCAAGAAATAAAATAAATTTTCAAATGGAAACAAATAGCATTTCAGTCAAAATCACTAGTGATTTGAGTATTTCGTAGAAATGAAAAAGAGGGGGAAAAAATGAGCAAATAAAACAAAAAACCCTCGTTTCAGACGGGAAGAGAACAACAGTGAGACGGGATTGCAGCTGATAAGAGACGTTCTTTGTGGGCTGCCATCTCTCAGCAATTAATGAAGATAAAAGTCTAGATAAAAGCACTACAACGAACAGAGCTTTCATAAGAAGATTTGGCATTACGAAAGGTGTTTTATAATCGGGCCGAGATGACTATTGATAAGCGTACACAATTAAAATAAATCACAGGGGACACAGACGGACCTGAAAACTGTGCAGATGGAGGAGATGGAAGATGATAACGAAAGAGAAGAAAGATGATCATTATCTCAATGTCCTCCGAGTCTTCTGAGAGTGCGAAGGAAGAAGGGGAACGAGTTCGTCTATGAGAATTAACTCTAAACAAAAGAAGAAATAAGAAAAAGCTGCAGAATGCCAAAAGTGATTAATCGATCAACATTGGCAACGTTTCTCAAAAGGAAAGAAAAACTATCCAGGAAATGCTACTGAATCTTCCATTAATAAAGCAAGTGTCATTGACAAAGGAATTCTTTCAAAACTAAAGAAAAGAAAATCAAAACAGTTACAAAAAAAAGCAGAAAAGAAACAATCTTATGACAATTTCAAGAATAAAAGAGTAATTAATTCTCCAGTTTCTGTAGAATTTTAAAGGAACTTCAGTATTAAAGGTTATGAAAGTGAAGCAATAAGGTAAGCGCTTCAATTTTAACAGTTGATTCTAAAGAATTTAAGATGTGGAAATTAGTCTTCTTTAAATAATCATTTGAAATTACATTTAATTTTATTAGTTGGCTTCCAAACATTATCTCAAATCTAAATTGGTCACTTTTAGCAATGCAATAATTCCAATAACTATAGCTTCATCTTATCTTAGGTAGGTAAGTAGGTGAGTAGATATTTCCCTTCGTGGCTCATAGAACCCCGAAGTTATAGGCCCCCGATCTTTCAATGACTATCTTTCAAAGGACTAGATAAGATCGAGTGGTCATCCAATGCTCTTCCGCTTTTATCCGCAGTAAAGAGACTCAGCCCATATTTAATGCTGGTCTACATGAGCGTTGGAAACGCGGTCGTGTTGTTGACACTCTTACAGAACAGAGAGAAATCCCATATATTTCTACAGAAAGCGAAAGATGTGGCCTACACGAGCGTTTTCAACGCCGCGTTGTCAACTCTGGTCTGGTCTACTCGGAGCGTTGGTAAGCCTTAACAACACTCAGTTCTCGAGTATGCCTTTTCCTTATCTGACGCTTATAAGAATGTCTGGGGGCTAAACTAACGCAGCGTTAGCAACTCTCGTGTAGACCACATCTAGCGTTTCAAAGAGGAGTTGTCAACGCACTCGTGGAGACAGGACATTTTGGGGCGTTAGCAGCGCGCGTTTCAATCTCTCGTGTAGCCCAAGCCTTAACTGAGATCGCGGTGAACCTTAGAGCGTCTTTCGGTGAAGAAATAACCAGGAAAACTCTTCGACTCCTGCCAGAACCTATTGTTGTACCACTAGATCAATTACCTTAGTTTTAGAATATTCAAAAATAAATCAATATTTTTCGAGTATTTGAATATTTTTTTCATTAAATTGCTTAAAACCTGCAAAAGTGTGAAGATTCTTCATAAAAAGATAAAAGCGAAATGTTAAATTAAAATTTCGACATCAAAAATGAACAAAATGATATTCTTTGAGAGTTTTTATTACTGGGCATTTAAAGGCACTGACATTAAAGAAAAAGAAGGGGACAGACTATATGCAAAGCTTGACAAATAAATTTCTTAGGAAAAAATGATTAGCACCTACTTTAATCATAAGTCAAGAGAGGCTAAATAAACAATTATTAACTGTATTAGCTTTTACCTATCTTTTCCCGATGAAGAAAGTTGCGACATTGTAGAACTTACAGGATTTTTAGAAAACGATAAAAATGCTCAAGATCTAAAAACAATCAGCAATGATTTTTTTTAGGTGAAAGAAGACGCAATTATCACACACATTTTCTTAAGGAAGCATCATTATTAAAACTTAATTACAAATAGTACATCGACTAGTTTCGGTCGCATCTTTTGGCCTTTCTCAAAGGGAGAGTTCAATGATAGCTCTACAATTTACAAGAAATTTTTGAATTGAAACAGAAAATGTCAAGAAACAGTCCAGTTCCTTTAACTTCCTACAGAATCATCAATGGATAACCATCTTCATCCTCCAAACATAGGTCAATCCTGAATCGCCCAGTGGGTAGGCTTCACTTTCCCACCAATAATAGTCAAAGATATCCATTTCTTGAGCAATTTTCTATTCATTAGATCTTTAATAGAAAATTCCCCAAGAGATCGATATCCATTGACCATTATACCATTGTATTTGTGGAAAAGTGAAGCCTATCCATTGAGCGATTCCTGGTTGTCTGATGAGCGGCGGATGAAGACGGTTATCCATTGATGATCCCGAAGGATGTTGAAGAAGCATGGTTGATCTCATTTACATTTCTTATAAATTGTAAGAGCTTTCACTGTATTCTCACTATGAGAAAGGCCAAAAGGTGTGGTCGAAACTAGTCGATGAACTATTTTTAATTCATGTTTTATAAATACAATATTTCTTTAAGAAAACGTGTGTGATAATTGCTACTTCTATAAAACACATTCCAGACTTTAATTAAACACTTGGATATTTTTTAATGATTTCTAACAAAAGTAACCTTTAACTAATTAATAAAATTTAAATCATAAACAAAATTAGCAATATTTCAATTCGTAAAAAAATTTGTCTTATTTCAGATTTTGCTAAAAAATTTAATATAAAAGCTTCTTATGAATACAACAGTTAACTGGTAACTTTTCCATTTAAATTTTTCATTATTTTATAACCTAATATTGTTACCAGTGGATTGGGTCACCCTCCCATCGGGTGAATCGACTCGCCCAACCTGTCATCCCTGGAAGGAGTTGACCGTCCGAGTTGAATGCGAGGCAGCCTTTGGCTATTTATGGAGCTGCAGAGCCGTATTCAAGCAGATCGTTTGGGCGGCAGCAGCCGCAAGGGCACGCTTTCCCTCTCCCTCTCCCTCTCCCTCTCCCTCTCCCTCCCCCGGAGCCGTGTTCGAGAAGTCGTTTAGGCGGCCAGGAGCCGCGAGAGTAGGGACTCCAACCG
>JAFIDM010012231.1:48949648-49005102 GCA_023159025.1 Thereuonema tuberculata | reverse complement strand
TGCAAACCAGTGAATGTAATGGAAGTTAATCTTTGTTATTTAAAAAAGGTTTGAAAAAGCGGGAAGATGGTATTCTCCGCGAAATATCACCATTAATAAAATGAAATTTATCCGTAGATGGAGTTTTTTAATTTAGATTTAGTCCTTTAAAATTCGAGTAACGTAGTAAAAATAATTATTTCAATTTAATTTTTACTTTTATACTACATTGTTTCATTCACAAACAACTTAAAAAGTGGAAGTATGCTCAGAAAAAAAAAATGCAATGTTATCAGTTTTACCACTTTAACAATATGGGTCTACAAGAAAAAAAATCCAATTTAATTTAAGGAAACTGACAGGATAATTGACAATGAAAGTATCTTTCATTAATGTTTCAGTAAACATTTAGATTACAGACTTTTCAGTTATTGATTTATTTGATGAATTAATAAAACTTTTAACGATCTTCACTTTAGTCTGAAGAAACCTAAACAGTTTTCTTAACTTCAAACTTCAGATTTACACAAAACAAACAACAAAATGAGTTCTTTTCTTTTCTAAAGGAACTGGACTTTATAAACAACGGAAATGCATTTAAATTTCAGAGATAATATTTAAATATTATATCTAAATTTTAAGAGATTTGATAATTTACATTTAACGCAGTCTCATAATTTTAATTTAAGAGATAAATTTTAGATTAAGACATTAAAATATTTTAATTACATTTATTTAAAGCTTATATCCTTGGTGTAAATCTTCAAGATAACTCCAAATTTTAGTCTAATTCACCAAACAATTAACTTACATTATTGTATTTTAAGCACTTGAAATGAAAACAAGCATTAAACCATAAATTTGCAAAAGCTATAAATCATTGAGTTTTATAGCGGCTCTTACCAGATTATTTGGCGTATGTTTAGGGAATTCCCTAATAGCTTCCCTGAGTGTAGGAAGGCATGCCCATCGAAGATAACCCACCACTGAACTCAGAGATTGCAACTCCTGCACCGACGAACAACCTGCAAAGAAGATAAATAAAGTAATTAACATTTAAAAACTTACTACTGTAAAGATAGGATAGCTGTAGTTAATGAGAAATGAAAACTTTTGAAAATGCCAACTAAGATATGAAATATTGAAGAAAACTATAATGAATATTAGATTTGTGGCGATAATAAATCCTTTAAATTCTGATAAAAATAGAGGTATTACAGTGCACGAAAAATTAGTCATTTTCTAATATAATATTTCAAAGGTATATATTTAGTAGGATATTAAAAAAAAATTGTTGTTGTTATTTTGTTAGTTAAATTTTAACACCATTTATCTCAGTAAAGAAATGGATTTAATCAATAAAGATCCTTTACCATAAGCTGGAAATTCTGAAATCAATTCGGGATTCAGACGGCATTCCGTCATAGGAGTAACAAAGCATGGGAGAATACGATGAAAACAAGTACGGGATATTCATGGGTTCAATGTAAGATAGGAATAGATGACAGCAATCTCAGGATGGGAGCTAACCATTACAGCGACCAGTGGAAAAAACGAATTTTAAATCATTCTTTGTAAGAGCTAAATTAAATCAAAATCTTATCCATTATTTCTTTTTGTCGGTGATTTTTATGAATTGTAAGTTCTGAATCTGTTATTTCAAGACTTAGTCAATAAACATTCCTCGTTATCATTGGGACATTCTATTCTTGGAAATATTTGCCAGTCATTCCGAACAAAGGATTTACAATAACATATTCACCCTGGGTGGCTTTCAGGCTTGGATCTGGACACTGCGTGAAGCAAATCGAAATTCACTTCATAATTACATTAGCCTACATAAATTTCATTTAAAATATAAATAGGCATTACAGAAATCTTTGCCGAAAAATGCCAAAATATCTGCAATGTCTATCAGTATGCGTATAAAATTATAAGTGAATAAAATATTGTTCTAAAGCGTAAATTTAAGGCGACCCATCATAATAAAAAAAAATTATAAATAATAATAAAAAAGGTAGTACATTAAAGTAAGGAAAAAAATAAAAAAAAGTTAGGAAAAACAAAAACAAGAATTCACGCGGAAATTCAGAAAAAAAATTAAAAGAAACCCTCCCCATCAAAAAAAAAGTAGTATACGGATTCGAAAGGCAACCTTCAGTATAGAGTCCGAGACCTTAACCATCAAGCTGTAGCTGACAACTGAAATGAGATTAAACTGATTTGAGACTTCCAATGAAAACAGTGCCAAATATTTCGAACATGGATGGGCGTTGGCCCCTGAAAACACCCTATAATATATTCCAAAAGCATTGAAATAGCCCAACATGCGATGTAAATAGAATATTGTTAACTTACAATACCAATACCACTCTATTTTTAAATGCTTCATAAATTGATGTTTCTAAGTAAGATTTCCTGCAGTTTCAGCAATCATTAGAATTCTTTATCGTAATGTTGATAGAATTATTACACAATTTGTGATTGGTATTTGTGACTTTGTCTTTTACTTTTTTCAAGAAAACAGTTGTTATTTCTACTTAACATATTGCAAAATTAAACCATTCCCAGTGCAAGTTTCGAATTCAAAGTTTTCTGTAGTGACTTCATGCTCTCAGACGAAGAATCTGACATTTTGTTCGGGTTTGCTCTTGGGTATCACTACGTAGCCCCACAGACGTTGTAGAGTCCAACCGGAATTTCCAATATTATTGCTAGTGCCTAGATAAATTCGGATCCCAACTCCGGATATTACTTTCCAGCTGAGAATACTGACACTTCAAAATGTCTATATTGAAGAGGAAAGATAGAGAGAAGAAAAAAAAAGAATATCCGAAGAACTGACGTCTTAATGTGAAACGATATGTACTCTTGTGTTAAAGCCCTGCATATTCTGAATTGACATTTACTACCTGGTTAATAAAAGTTGCCTCATATTTTTTCCTTCCAAAAAAAAAAAAAAAAAAAATCGGACTTCCAGAATTGCTGTTTCAGGAATAAGAATCTTTTCAAATCAACTATTTGCATTCGCTATTTCTAAATACATAATGAAGGCCAAACAATGCTAATTTCACATTAACTATTGGAATTTGAAAAACAAACAAAAGAGTATGGTACATAAAAGTATGGCTTAATTAATTGTTTTTTTAAATATTTTATTACAGTAATAAAAGTAATCAAAGCTTTTCATACAGAATTAAAACGTTTTCATTAGCAGAAATGAAATATTAAAGTGAGCCTTTTCTTCTCTATACTAGCGGTAACAAATGTTAATGACAAACTATTTATTTTCTGAATAAAATATAAAAATTATTGATAAGCGCGTTGAATAACTTAAGCATTCTTTTAATCATAAAAAGTCAACTAAAATTTGGGCAAGGAATTTTTGTCGTTAGACCATTCATAGCCAAATCAAGAATATAGCGATGATTTTGAAAATAATTAGAAACAGTTTAAAGAACGTATGTTTTCCCAGTTTTAAGAAAATTGCTGATTTACTTCTCTCATGCTGGGAGAAGAATGGGGGGGGGGGGATCTCTACGCAATATGGCTGCTTTTCAACTAAGTTCAAGATGATGGAAAACGATTCTTGAGTTTACGATTCATTGAGAAGGTATTTGTAATGTGGAACAGTTCGAATTTTATACCCTGGCGGAATTCATAAATACTAATCCTCAGAGTCCCAACAGTTTTATATATAAAATGGCTGGTAAATGAGAGAAGTGAAATTACTATAGAGTCCTACAAATTCATATTTCCACCTCCGTCCACTTTCATGGCTGTCCTGAAAGCAAAAAGGGAAAAGTAAATCTGAATTTTCTTTTTTGACTGGGGAAAGAAATCACGGTTTTCCAAGGATATGATTTCCACGTTTAATCAAGGTGTTTTAGAAGCATCTTGTTCGAATTAATGGCTGCATACCTTGATTTGTAAAAGTGCTATCAATTGCACAATCATCGATTTTCTTTTAATTTACCTTTAAGAATTGGCTGGCGAAAGTTAAAACGATAAACGGATGCTTTGTCAATATTATTTGAACGATAGTTACTCTGTCACTAATCTTTTTTTGGACTACTGTTCGTTCATTGCAAAGAAGAACTGACTTTAAGGTCATGTTAACTATACTAACTATACTTAATGACAACTATGCTGTTAAATGTAGAGAGGTTAAATCATCAAGGCGGTTTCTTTCCCCCACCCTAAATAATATTAATAACAACTGTACTGTTACTACAAAAATAAGGTCAATGTCTCTCATTTTACATACATTAAAAGTATAAATTTATTTGTAATTGTCGACTATTATCCTTTCTAGACTAAAGAAGAATATTTTCAGAAGAATGAAGAATGTTCTCTATTCTAACATTTTTTCATTTGTTATTACCATTACCATTATTATACTAGCAGCAAAGCCTGTCGGACGACAGGAATAAAAAAAATCTGAATAATCATTTTATTATCAACTATCAAATATAAAGTAAATGTGATGAAAATACTATGCTAGCTTGTGAACGAAGCTTATACGGCAAAAATGGTTGTGAGTTTCGAAATCAGCGTAAACAACTGAGTAAGTATGCCAAATTTCATTAAAATGGCTGCAGTGGTATGAAAATTATTTGGTTTTTGAATGTATCTTTTTTTTTTTTTTTTTTAAGGTCAGTTCCCAAGGATAAAATTTCATGGAAACAACATGGAATGACAAAATGAACTAATATTTCATCCAATTTGAGTACCCTTGATTCAATGGTACCATTGAGAACCCTTGGATCTATCTTAATAGCTTAATTATATCGAGTTACAGACAGACAGACAGACGAACTTAGTCAATTTATATATATATTTACATTTGATTCGATTGATGATTTGATTTTAATTTTTTTTTTTTAATGTTTATCAGACCTATTTAGGTGTACTTCTTACCTGTACACCTGTAATATAGGTTCTGAGAGTTTAAGCTACAGGATCTTTTTCCAACCAAAAAGAAAAACGAAATATCAACCATATCAAAAGTTTAATTTATCTAAAGAATAATTGTTATTTTTGACTCAAAGCCGAAAGGCATTTAAAACTCACCTTTGTATAATCTAAATACTGCGCTAAATTTTGAACGAAGCTTCTCCGGCAAAAATGATTTTGAGTTTCAAACTCAGCGTAAAAAACTGAGTAAGTATGCCAAATTTCATTAAAATCGGTGTAGTGGTATCGAAATTATTTGGTTTTAAACGTATGTTTTGTTAGAATTTCAGATAAATTTCATGGAAACAACATGGAATGACAAAATGAACTAATATTTCATCCAATTTGAGTACCATTGATTCAATGGTGCCATTTAGGACCTTGGATCTAACTTAATAGCTTAATTATATCGAGTTACAGACAGACGGACAGACAGACAGACAGACGAAATTAGCACATTATATAAGTTGTTTAGCAGAGTTAGTAGAAATAGTAATAACAATTAAAAAGCAGAATTTCTATAAAAAGTCTGTTAGACAATTTAAAATGTTAAAAAGAAAACTGTAATATTTTTTATTTTTATAACAGCCCTGGTGGAAACAATTCTATCGTAGTTTTCTTTATATCATAAGTGCGTTATTAATTTTTAAGTAGCATTGGGTAAAAATAGATTATATTGATTATATTGATAATTTTCTTTTCAGCTTTTCTTGTAAGTTGTTATCTAATTTATATCTTCTCCAGTTTATTAATTTGTTATTACAAATTATATTAATATCGTAAAGTTGATATACACAAAATTAGACTTGACGTTCCATAATAACTTCTGTTGTAATTAAATTTAAGAATTTAATTTAATGTAATGGAATTAAGGATTCTTGTTTCGTTTCATTTCTGTTTACTTATGTATTTTGATGTAGATGTATCCCCTCTATCTGATTAATTTCTTTCGGAGTAACAATAAAGCCACTATAATTTTATCGAAATAAGAACATTATCATTGCTGAAGTACATTCGACCGCCTAAAGATAAATATTACGAAGCAATTATACCATTTACAAAGTTTTAACTTTACAGTAAGTTAACGAAACTCTGTCCAATCATGAGATTTTGAAATTTTAAACTTACTAAAATTCATATTTTTATCAATTTTTTTTATTACGGAGGGATAATTAAATACTGTTACTTCATGATAGCAAGATTATATAAACCTACGATTCCTATGGAGCATCCAGGAATAACTTGGAAGTAACTTTATTTCTGTATCCTTAGTACTTTTAAGGAACCAAGAATTTCTTTTATCTTCATTCTCCTTATTCTTTTCTTAATAATACGAGACTGGTGTCGTATTGGTCTGTTCTAATCTTCTTGTCGGCCACAGAACCTTATTGTTAAGATAGTGCTTTGGGATTTACCCATCGTCTTAAATATGCTGTGTCTGTGGAAGATAAACAGACCCGGTCCATTTGCGCTAATATTCCCTCGTGGTTCCTATGATTCATCATAGGCTACATGACAGAGCAGTACGTCTTCCGTTCTCGCAATTACCAGGTGGTTGGGGAATTTCCCTTGAGTCATTATCCTCCATTTTATATTAAATGGAACGAGAGTCAATAATGACAAGATGAAAAAAAAATACAATTCCCAGTTAATTCCTTTCATAATAGACTGAATTAAATGAAAAAATAAATAAAATGAAGCTATTTTGGCGCTTTTGGAAACACAGAAACCCCTCCTCCCAAAAAAAAAAAGAAAAAAATCAGTAATATTGGAAATTATGGGCCATTAATAAACACAATAAAAATAAAATATTCTCTCTTGATAGACAGCCAAAATGCTTCTATAGATGGTTATAGAGCAACATTTTCAAAGGAATGGCGATATCCAATGTTTTAATCTAAAGGCATATTAATTTATACTCTAGTAATGCTCAAAACTTTTGCTTTGAATGTCAACTTGGAATTTGATACTGTTGATACTGTTAAATTTGATACATCCCTATTCAACTTTAAAATACTGACATATTTCAGGAAAAAAAATGAAATTAAAAATAACGTTAGATCCGAAATAAATAGGAAATCTGTCATAATGATTGTAAAAAAGAAATTGTTGTTTCTTGCAAAGACTGAAATATTAATCAATATACTTGTCTCATCTTTTTGACTTGAATTTTTGGTGAGTCTTCTTGACTTTAATCAAAATTACCATTATGATTTTTTTTGATTGTTTTGCAATTTCAGGAAACTATTCAATTCAGATTCGTAAATGGAAACGAAAATTTTAAAATCAACAATTAAAAGAGAGAAAAATAGTTAGCTTCTATTTTCTGTGATTACATGGAATTAAGTGAAAAAAAGAAAAAAATACACTCTATAAACTTCAGAAAAAAGTGAAAGAAGTACTCATCAAATACCAGAATATTAATTATTACTGTTATTATTGTTAACCGTTGCTATGGAGCCTCGATAGGCTTCGTGACCTGGTTTCACTCCATCTCATGAACGGTCTTCCAATTGATCTTTTCCCTTTAGGCCTGTAATGTATTATTTGTTTATTGTGTCTATTAATGTTCATTTTTTCAATATGTTGTCACCACTTTATTCTATAATTTTATATGTATTCAATTACAAGTTGCTTCTTTCACTTAATAAAATAGTTCTGCAATTATTTCATTACTTCTTTTGTGATCTAGTAAGGTTTTTCTCATGAGGTTTTTCTGAGGTTTTTCTCATGAATCTCATTTCGGCGACGTTAATTCTTCGTTCATCTTGCTTATTGATTGTTCACGCTTCGCTACCGTCTCTCAGCTCTGTTCGAACTATCATTACTATTCTTATTTATTATTAACTTTGTAATAAAATGTTCTCTGATTTCTTTTTTGTTCCTTAACAAAGAGAATAGTTAGCTTAATTAAACAGGAAACCAATCCAAAACAGTTCAGATCAAATCAAAATTGGTATTGATTTAATTGGAACCTAAGTTCTGTGAATGCTGGGATAAACTGTCTTTAAAGCAAATTGATGCTGGACAATTTTGAAAAAAAAATCGTTTAGTTCGGAACTTATTAGCTTATTATCTATTAGCCTAGTATGTGTGTGTGTTGTGTCTGTGTGTGCATTTCTTCCCCCCTCCCCCCAAAAAAAATCATTTTTCCTGGCTGGATGTATCTTCTTGAACTTGGTATGCATATCTAGGATTACAGTCGATCTAACTTTTTTTCCATGTGTGTTTTTGTCGAAGACATTTGAGTGAATAGGAGATAAAGACTCAGAGAAGCCAAGTAATGGATCGTTTAGTTAATGTCTTAAATAATGAGTGTTAATCCATTTAGCCTATCCATACATCTCGTATGACGAAAGGCTTTAATCAATTTAAATTAATAATGCGATTTTTTTTTTCAGAATATATAACATTGTACTGCCTCTATTCAGCAAATATTAAAATAAACGTAAGCTTTTTTGTTTACATAGTTTTATGACGTTAAAAAAAGAGATTTTTTTTTAAGGAAAGTAGCTTAAATTTCTTTCAAGGTCTTATTATTTTTTAATTACTTTAATTATTAAAGAAAGGCAATGTTTCCAATTGAAAACTGTCAACTTTTCTTTTGTTTTTTTAAGTTTGATTTATTATAATCCAATATTTTGTCATATTTTTCGATTTTTATAATTTCGAAGTATATAATTTTGAATTACTAGAAGTGTGGACATACCTGTAACTGTAGGTTGGTAAATAACGACCGATACCCCGTCAAAGGTATCGCTTCCGCAAGTAGTAAACTCTACGCCCCGGAAGAGGTCTGGAACGAAAAACCGGAAACTGTCGGAGGGTGGTTGTGGCGCTTGGCAGGCATGGAGTCGGGAGTATGAGGGAACCTTTTCCGTGAGGCCCCCCGCAGACTGAATGTGTGGAGGAAGCCATGAAGATTCTCCTTTCAGCGCTACAGAAGAAAAAGGGAAAAAAATAAAGTATTCTTAAAGAATACTCATTGCAAGGTCTGTGGATCAATACATGCAGATGAGCAACGGATTCTGCATTTTCGTAAGCAAAGACAATATATAAATAATAGTGGAACAGTAGCTAAAGTGTAAATTATATAAGTTGCAAGATAACTTCAAATTTTTTAAAAATTATACAAAACTTTCCTGCAAAATAGACAATATAAAACTTTTATTCCATTATAAGGAAAGTAAAATCTGAAGCTTCGGATTGTATTACTGGGGCAACGTTATAAATGCATACATAAAAAAAGAATTAACTAAACTAATTTACTTTAATTCTTGATTTCTTATCTGTAGTTTTGGTAATGTTAAGCTATAGCAAATATTTACATTGAAAATGCTGACCGAATTAGCAAGAATAACAGGTCAAAATATATTCTTCACCACATTAAATAGAACAACAACAAAGAACTTAGGAATTCGAAATAAAATTTCTTTAAAAACTGATAACGCAATTCAAATGTTCAATCCAAATTAATTAATTAATTCAGATTTGTAATTTGAAAATGTTACTTACTAAGCTAATGCTTTGCTCGTAAGCTAATGCTTTGCTCTTGTATATGAATACAAGACACTGGAAGATTAAAATGGGATGCTATCTCTTCGCTGATAAGTGAACTTACCGGTACAACTTATTTGCAAAATAACCTAATATCCTTCAATAGAAACTCAAATTCGTGATGTGAATAATCTGTGATAGAAATTGAATTCGAAGAATATAAATTAGTTGGCAATGTTCTATCCCTAATACCGTCAAACTAGATTTTCTTTTCGAGTTTGTTTTTTTATTTTCTCATAGAAAATTAAACAAGATTAATTTTAAAGTATTTCAAACAGTAAGATTAAATGGCTTTTTTCTCATATACATTTCCATCACTTAAAACTATTTTTATTTTTAACATTATAGGATTAATGTTGCACTGGACAAAAATAAATGGATAACTTTTCATTGTTTCCGTTCTTGATATTGTCTTTAATCATAGTCCAGATACGCAACTATGATGAATCACTATAAAAATAACAACAACAAAAATTCAACAGTTACAGCTCATTCCAATCAGAATCATGTTTCTGATTCGAAAACATCAAAATCATAAGATTTAAAAGTACTTCAGGTAAAAGTAAAAAAGCTTTCTTAATTAAAAAAAAAAATAAAAAAAAAAATCGTTACGATTTCTTGAATAGAAAACAGAACATTCTGATTTTAGCACTTTTCTAATTATATGTATCACGTTATAAGTAAAAATTAACAATACAGTAGAACCTCATTATAACGGACTAATAGGGGCTGAAGGTTGTCCGTTTTAATGAAAGTCCGGTTTATAACAAATAATTCTTATAGGGGTGTAATGCAGCAGGGTGTACATCAATGAAAGTACAATAGTTAGCTATAAAAAGTGTTTGTTATATATCAAATAAAAAACAGCCTTCAACACAGTAGGTTGAATTGAAAAAGATGTGTACTGCATTAATTTTTAGAACAACAAGGTCCTGGTTCATGTTAATTGCTGAAATTCATTGGTTTTAAAAAAATAATTTATTTTCAGCTGGGTTTGTTTGCTGCTTATTTCTTCACTTAATAAATGATGGAGGTGCCGTAAGTGTTCATAATATGCAACACATTTTCATTTGTCGATTGTTCAACATATTGAATAACAAAATTTAAATGGTCTTTCACTTCGCTCACCTTAATTGTAGGCTGATAATTTTTTTTTAAAACTGTCCGTTATAAGCGACGTCCGTTATAATAGGGTCCGTTATAATGAGGTTCTACTGTATGTTTAAAATATTATAATTTTTTTCTTCATATAATGTGCTTCAAATTTAATATTGGTTTAACATTGGTTTATTGTCCTCCAAAAGGGTCCTAGGGTCTACCCAGCCCTCTGTAGAATCGGTACCGGATTTCTCTCCCGGGAGTTAAAGGCGGGCGGGCGACAGGCTGACCTCCCGACCTCTATCTAGTCCCGTTGGTCATGAAACGCTGGGAGTCTTACCTCCCGCCGCCCGTGGGCTGTTTGTGGGATTGCTTTAACTTTTAACATTGCTTTATTAAGTTTTAGAAATTTGTTAATAAAAAACATATTCGTACATGAAAAATTGAAGAAAACGCATAAATTAGTGTAAATAGCTATGGATTACTTATTATATACTTATCCACAAGGGTTTTCCAATAAGTAATCGAAAAAACACTGTGTCTAAATCAAGTTGTGAGAAATACTAGGATGGGGAATACGTCAATATTAAATATATTTTTTAAATTCAATTACAATGTTTTAATGAATTAGATTTGAATTTTTAAACTAACTTATTGCTATCTTCTTGATAATCAAAAACTTTTATTCGCAGTATATCTTGAAATTCTCCTGAGGACGGGCTCCAGAATATTACTTATGATTTTCTGAAATTTGTTTTTCATTTTCTTTTTTTGCCCTATATTTCTTCAGTTGAGATAAAAAAGATGTGGATTTATAAAAAAATTCATACATTAAAGAATGTGCACCGGTGCTAAATGGTAAAACATTTCACCATGGGCTTGAGAAGCCGGCGGAGATTGGGATTTTTTTTATCCGGATTATTTCTATTCTGGAAGGATCTCGGATCAACCTAGCCCTCTATAGAATGAGTACCAGGATTCTTTTCTAGGATTGTAGACTGCAGACCGGTGGACTAAGCATCCGATATCATCTCAGTCTCACGAGTGAAATGAACGTGGGAGTCTTACCTCAGCTCCCTCATCAGCCATTATAGGCCCTCTTGGTATAAAAGAAAAAGAGGATGCCTTGCAGATTAATTTACAACATAATTACTGAAATGAAAAATAATTTACATCAATAAATCTCTTTCTAATAAGAGATTGTTGATGAGATGGCGATAAAGTTTCGAAATAATTCCTTCGTTTTATTCTTTGCTTACATTTCAGCCTTTTTTTCCAGTACACATCAAGGTGTTTCCCATTTTTCTGAAATTGCTGTTCCGCTGAAATTATTATATTTGGGAGGATTTTTTTTTAATTTTAAAATTGTTAAAAATAAAAAAAGCCCAAAAGCCTTCGTTTATATTCAAATTAAAATTTCTGTTGAATACCAAGAGTAAAAATTTTCAATTTCCTGAAAACAATAATTAAATTCACTTGACTCACTTAAGTTGTTCAAATAGGATTAATTGAATCACATCGAATCATGCTCAAATTAATGGATTAACCTAAGAATTTTAATTTTCATTGTTTCAACATCATAGAAATCCTTTGTTTATTTTTCTAATAATTTTTTATTGGAATTTTGTCGTCTTCTCTTTCTGATTTGTCGACAAGGATCCACTTAGGAAAAATTTTCAAGTATCATTTTGTCTCTATTCCGTAAAAATGTATACTAAAGTTCAGAAAGGTCCAGTGGTTCATAAGTTGTTAGAGAGAGTACGGGAACACAGAAAAACACACACAGACACCCACACTTATAGAAATAGATTGACTGAGTCTCACTTTCACAGGTGAGTAGCCTAAAAAATACTCTTATTCAATTTTGCCTCCTTGAATTTCTTCTGTATTTCATCTTTCACCTTCATTCTTGTTTTTAATTCTTTAACTATTTAAACTTTGGTATAGATTTTCAAAAAAATATTTTGAAATGTTTTAAGATTGACTTGATGAAATATAGAAGCATTTCCAAATGGAAAAAAAATACATGCTTGGAAAGTACAGACCGTCAGTTATCCATAAGGTACCACTGTTGGCGTTATACGTAGTGCTGGTACCTGACATTATGGATAGAGTGGCATTGTATATTTTTTAAAGTTTGAAATGTAGAAGGTAAATGTGGGTTCACAATTACATACATTGTATTGTTGATTATATTTAGAAATTGCGGAGATTTTCAGTAGCTAATTTTAAAGCTATTAAGGTAACTTTAATGCAAAACAATTTTAAAATCTTTATAATATTTATAATCTTCTAAATATAAACTATAAAATATATAATTTAATTAGAAGTCATGAACCACTGACGGGCACATTATAACCATTATAATTAATAGTTCATTAACAGTAATTAGAGAAATATTCTGAATTCCAGATTCCTAAAGTGTTACATCTATAATATTGTGATAGCATTCTTCTCTATCTTGATTAACAACAGTTAATTCGCAGTTTTATTTTATTTATTTATACTCATTTTATCGAGACTTGATCAAAATTTAGATTTTTGTACTTTTCCTAATATGCGTTGTTTTTGTATCTTTCTACCTGTTAGTTGTAGATTATAGATAACAATGAATATCTGAAAATTAAAGTTTTTTGAAAGAAATGAATTCAAATAATTGAAGATCGTTCATCATTCTATAAGTTTACATTATAACCAAGAAATGATTATTCCAAAATTTGACACTTGAGATAAAAATTTTAAATACTTTTTAATTACTTGATCTCATCAAAATAATGCCAGGATTCCAATACCAGCTTTGTTGGCAGCCCTCAGATTTTAATCTCCCCTGCTGTAAGGTTATATACCTTGTATATATATTATGTCCCCTTTCTCCAGCATCTGGCTAGCTACATACTTGTAGTACCATAGGTCAGGCTACGGACCAGAGTATTTAAGGCGATGGGCTTCAAATATTTACTGACGGATCACTTTGGAAGGTCTTTTGTATGCACGGAAATATTTATAAAGGCGATTTTAAATTCACACTTCTGATTTTCATGAATGAGTAGCCGTTACAATAGAATAGTTAGAAATACACAGTCACGCAGACCTAAAACAGTAATAATAATTGCTTCTGCAATTGTAAGCAAAAAATTAAAATATGTTGAATAGCGTCGAGGTCCCGTAAACCAAACTCCCGACGAACCATGTAATGGGGAGGGGGGGATGTTTATTTGTAATCTCTGTAAATATCACATATCTGAACCTGTTTATAAAGTGCAATCGGTGAAAATAGAAGCTGACCTATTAGAAAGACCCTTGCTTTGCTTAAGGTGTTCAGCAGTTCGACTAATTTATTCGGATATAGTCATTAAAATCTTTCTATGAGTAGCTGAACAAACTACAAAAAAAAAATGATTCATATTATTCCGAGTGTCTGATCATCAATTGCATTCAAATATCGATATGAATTTTTTTATCTGAAATTTCAAATTTTGTCTTAAACATTAAGAAGAGTTGAACTTACATTCTTTTGTCATCGTAAATGTAAGTTAATGTATCAATACAACGAAATATACTATAAATATTTACATGGAATATTGTAAAATCGTCCATGTTAATATACATTCTTGTTGGTATTAAAATATTAGATATAAGTGATTATTATTAATTGAATTGCAATATTGCACATTGTAGAAATCGACACGGTGGTTTATGTTACTAAAAAAGTATATATTCATTAAATATTCCTGAATTCATTATTAAACTAAAAAGAAAGTAAAAACATAATATAATGTATATATAAATAATATTTCTCCTTAAAAAGTTAATGGAAATTACAATTTAAAAGTATTAGCATTAACTTATTGCGAAAACTAATTATAAAATTTTAATTTGCAAGTAAATTGTAATTTACGAAAATTAAATATCACTTTTTTCATTCAAAGATTTATAATTGTTCTTCTTAAAACGCTCACTGATTTAGAAGGCAGGAGAACTTCATGTTTACTTGCTTTAAACATATAGAAAGATGGTCAATAACAGGGTGGGATGTCATCCATTTCACAATGAACTGCTGCCAGATAACAGGTAGCAATTATGATCCCTTATGTAAACATTGTGGAGTTGCAGTCAAAGAGGTCATAGACAACCAAAGAAGTGCATGAAATTCTATTGTGTGTCAGAATGACTGCCTCATCCATCATTCCAGTGAATCAATTCAAACAATAACTCAAAGTCAACTAAATGAATCTAAAAGCTTCCGTTTCATATAATGCATCCAGTGAACTTCATGCCTTTCATTAAATATTTATTTTGGGATACTCACTCTTTTTATGTAAATTTATGAAATAAATATTAAAAAATTTATTTACAAATACATAAACATTTAATATATTTTTGATTTAATTATTAATTTGCTAAAGATATTGCAAATTTCAATAGCTATAATAGATCTACTGCCTATTCATGTCAGTCAGTTTTTCATCTTAACTGAAAGTAAGATTTTGGTACAATTTATTTGATACATTTTTCTTCTAAATTCTAAGACGTGTATTAATCGGAAAACTTTGAAGAAAAAACAAACAAAGAAATATCATGGAAATTACTTTTTTGAATGCTTTCGAAAGCAACACTAATATATTTGAATGCTTTCGAAAGCAGCACTAAAGTATTTGAAAGCAACACTAATGTTGCTTCTAAATACTGTCAAATTTTAGCTTTCGATTACTCATTGTTTTTGGATGACTATACAAATAATAAAAAAAATCTCTATTTCAATTCTATTGTTGCAGCATTTCTTACAAATAAAATAAGGTTTTGTTTTCGAGAATGTTGTGAAATCATCTCCATTGACATAGCATTAAGGAAATAGAGAATTTTGAATATTACTTTTATAATTAAAATCACTATTTTTGTCATCTTTAAGTCAACGTTTTCCATTATGCAGAAACCTAATGCAAGAGATCTTACTTTTAATTAACACGTTTTTATTAGCTCGCTTTCTTCGATGTCTGTTTGTTCGGTACAAATTTTGCAATTGTTTTTAAACTAACTTCCCGATGAGCTAGCACTTGAAACTTTAAACATAGCTCAGAAATGGATGACAATCCAATATTAACTCGCTTTCTTGTCAGTCTGTTCGTTAGCGAACCCTAATTCTTCGGATAACAGGTCGGTGCCGAACGCGCCGTCTGCTGTCAATGTTTCTGCAAATTGGCCGCATGGCCTCATGGCGGTGAGTTGTAATGCATTGCAAGCCAGCATTTTTGCATTGCAAGGCAGCGGCTTTTTTCTTTTAACATTAATACGTTTTTTATCGTGTTTAAAATTTAAATTCATGTTAAATGTTTAACATCGATTGAAAAATTTCATACCCACAAGACTAAAAAGCAGAAAATAATTATTTAAAAAAATATTTTTTTCAATATATCACGTTTTCAAAATGGACTAAAAAGTATAAAATAATTAGTATAAAAAGTATAAAAAGTGTGACGAAAAACATGAGCGGAAGATAATATACATTCCATCCATACCATCTCAATTATCTATTGCATGCGCCCCACGTTTTTCGTTATACTTTTAATACTAATTATTTTGTACTTTTTAGTCCGTCTTAAAAATGTGCTATATTAAAAAATATATATTTTTTAAATAATTATTTTCTTTTCTTTTTTGAGTTACATAATTTGTCTGCAAATGACTGACAAAGTAGATGTTGTCTATAACTGATATTGATATATTTTGTATTCTATTGGAGTACGTATTATCACTGAATCAAAGGATTATTCACTGATAAATTCATAGGATCCCTAGATCTAGAATTTAAATTTTACGTTATGCGTCTTTACATTCATCAAATTAAAAATATATCGCAAAAGTAGACTATAATGAACTGAAATTGTAAGTTGTTGTTCATTTATTCCTCTTCATATTGTCCTGTAGAACATTATTTTCATCTAATAAAAATTTACAAGCCTAGAGTTCACACTATTAATGAAGGCATAGAATCGAACTCTAGATAAAGTCTAAATATTTTTCCCTTTTTATGTCTTCCGAAATATAGACCAGTCTTCTTTGAGCCTTATCCCCATTCCCATTATTTACAAAAAGAGTTAGCAAACCATATAGCTTATCAGGTAGTACATCTTACGTGATGCTCAAGTTGATGCTCAAGTTGACAAATCATTAAAATACACATTACAGTAAAAATTGATTAATAATTAACAAAATGTTTATTATTGTTTATTACTGTCATCTAGTTCTCAGTCAAAGTTAATTTGAAATATAAAATTTGCTTACAACTTCGGAATTTCATATTGAGGATTTGATTCATTGATTAAGAATTAGCTAAAAACTTCGATATAAATTTTCAGAATATTCTTTTTAAAATTCTTGTTCTATTAATTAATAGTTTGTAGTTTGACAATAATTCTGATTAATTTAGTATTGCTAATAAATAAATTCCAAGTAGCTTAATTTTACTGATAACTTTTAAAAATTTTATACGTGAAATTACTGATATAATTTTAGATTACTACAATGACTTACTCAAAATGAACATACATTTGAAAATATTATACTTTAAGAATCTATTCTATCTTTAAATTATTTTTTATATTTTTTTTCTAATTATTAGTAAACTATATTCCTGTTCTGAAAGAAGAAATGTGTCTTAAACAGATAGCTGTGCAAACGATATTATGCATTACTTTGTAATTGGGGGAACTTTAATCAGCTCATGTTAGAGTAGCAGTGACAGACGAATTTTAGACGAAAGCAGTGCTAACCAATGCGGTTCCGTCGGCGGCGACAGCTGTTTCATCGGTTTGCCCTGAAGCAACTCCGTCTAACGAACGCCTCGGCTTAATTGAGAACAGCCAGCGTCTAATGACATCGCAGTTACCAATGGAAAGAAAATAACCCTACACAAAATCCGGCTGCATTTTATTGCAGGTCATCTCTTCGTTAATATTTGGTGGCTAATGAACAGAACTGATGAGGAAGCGAAGGAGTTCCCAAAGGAATAGAATTCCTTTAATTAGCAGACAAGGAATCCCTCACAACGTGTTAAGAGACAATTAAATTACTACACCAAAATAGAAGCAACTTCAGAAACACCAAAATTTGATAATGGAACCGTATTGGAATAGTAATTGGTTTTGCTATTAACAGAACTTAATGACTCTCTAAGTAATGAAAGATTAGCTATTACAATGATTCCTATAATGTCAATTCATTTAACAATTTTTGATGATCAGCATTAATAATATGAAATATAAACATCAATGGATGATGAGAAGAAATAATACATCTAGAATAACATCTAGAATGATACTTAAAGGCGTAAATGACACTGGCCAGCCCGAACACTGATAAGAAAAAAGTATATGACTTAATTAACACTTTGTAACATCTATTGATGTTTCTGTAAAACGTTATGCACTTTATTTTTTTAATGCACTGAGTGAATTCATCTCCTGGTTGGAGGAAAGCTCTCACATGAATTTCTGCGTTTTTGATTTAAAGAGATACCACATTTGTTTCAACAAGAACATTAAATACATGGACATAGAAAAAGCTACTCATTTTTAGCTACTTTTAATATGATAAACATTGTCCCATACATGTATTATAATCTATTTTAGACATTCATGAAACTAAACATAAGTGTTCATAGCAGTAGTTTCCAGGAACTTTTGATTTGTGATTGGTTTCATTTCAACAATTGGCAATTGAATCGGCATTTGAACAATTTATAACATGCGTAATATATCTCATATATCATAAAAATATATACATACAAGATAACGAAAAACAAACTCTTCCTTACTTTCACAATATAAATATTTCCTCCTATTGAAAGGACTTCATCAGGATAAAATAAATAAATAATAAATACAAAATGAAGAAAGGAAGAGAAATCTTCTCTGTTCCTTTTTAAACACAATCGAAAAAGTAACAAAATAATTTCGATAATAAACATAACATATTACAACAAATAATTAATAACAATAAACATATCATATTACATTAAATAATGAAAAACATAACATATTACATCAAATAATTAATAACAATATTGCATTAAATAATGAAAAAAATTACAATAAAAACAATTATGATGATCAGACATAGGATTATTTTAAAATTAAAAAATCTTTCATTCTCTTATTCCTTATTTAAGGGATAAATCCCTTAAAGTGAATGATGTATCACTAAGCATTTTCAAGAAATCTTTAATAAGAAATTAGAGAATTAAAGATTTTTTAATTTTAAAATAATCCTATGTCTGATCATCATAATTGTTTTTATTGTTATTTTTTTCATTATTTGATGTAATATTGTTATTAATTATTTGATGTAATATTGTTATTAATTATTTGATGTAATATTGTTATTAATTATTTGATGTAATATTGTTATTAATTATTTGTTGTAATATGTTATGTTTATTATCGAAATTATTTTGTTACTTTTTCGATTGTGTTTAAAAAGGAAAAGAGAAAATTTCTCTTCCTTTCTTCATTTTGTATTTATTATTTATTTCTTTTATCCTGATGAAGTCCTTTCAATAGGAGGAAATATTGCTATTGTGAAAGTAAAGAAGAGTTTGTTTGTCGTTACCATAACATGCATTTTGATTCTACAAATACTATTTAACTGTTGCACAATAATGTCAAGGGGGTTGTTTCCTGGTCTCCGTTTCCTTAATTATTTATTGGTGTGACATAATTTGTCAGAACAACAAAATCAGATTTAATATAATTGATGATTAGAAAAATGGTTTTCCAAGTCTTTGAAGTAAAAATTTCTGATCTTCACTGTCTCTAATAATTTAAAACGTCATCAAAGAAATTATGAGCTACACGTATTTTGTAAAAAAAGCTACGTGATTTGTAAACAACTGCGGATTATGTATGATAGCTATTTGGTGCCTAACTAAATAAATAATCATAAAAAAAATCTCTTCTAAAATAAACTGTGTAGATAGCTACGCTAAGAAAATACAGTAGGCTGGTTGCAACGACTGAATTGAGCTGTTTTAACGAGAATTCATCTTTTTTCAATTTTTTTTTTGTAGGTCCAAAATTAAGTTTTCAAAATGAAACTTAAACCTTCTTAAGAAGTAGCATTTCTGTGAATACAAATCATTCAAATATTCAGAATGAAAGCATTATATAACAGACTGTGGAAATTAGTATCACATGACAGTGTAACAAGCTGGCTGACTCGTGACTTGCATCTGGTCACTTTGGGATCGCATGCTCCTTCAGACTAGGAAAATTCGAACTCACAATGGGAATTCCATAATATAGGGATCATTAAGTTGTTTACCTTTTCTGGTAAAAGAGGGTAAGCAAATAAGATATTTAATGAATAAGCACAAAGCTGCACTTTACTGCAGAGTAAGTAAATAATTTGAAGCATTCATTGTACGGAGTTAATTGTTGATTACCTAATACGGCGGGACTTTTCATTGTTCTGTGAACCAAAAGAGTTTTTCCGTTCAATCTTTGATGTTTTAAGTTTTGTTTGCCGATATTTGTAAAGTAGGATATTCAAGTTATATTAAGGGCTGTAAGACAATTTTCGCAATTTAAGATGATACCAACTGCCATCTTAAAAATCAGGAAATTAAATATTTTGGTAAATCAAATGGTCGGTTTTAGATCATTTATTTTATTATTTTTTCAAATTACAAATTCAGGACTTAGAGAAAATATTAAGGAAGTTTTGATTAGTTCTAAGCGAAAATAATATTGGCGTCATCTTGAATTTGTCGTGGAGATAGAATAAAGTATGTTAGTAACTTTACTATTTACTGTTTCTCGACTTGACTGTTACAAATTCCATATACCTAGTATTAAACAAAACAAAAATTCTTAAAAATGGCAATACCCCCTATCCAGACACTCTCAAAATAAACAAGAACTGACACTCACGGCAACCTAACTAACTTAAATTGGAGTAAACAATAATGTCACAAAATTCATCAGAAAACAAGAACTCAGTGATACAAAATATTAAATCTTATAAAATGGCATTTGATATAGAACTGTGCTTGAGGGAAGCCGATATCATGTGTTAGTCTCTGCATGAATGAACTGATCAAACATTACTATTAGTATATTTTAAGACATATTATAAGGCAAATTTTCAATTCCAGAACACATTTTTCAGTATGGGAAGAATTTTCACTTTCATAAGAATATAGAAGCAATTTTAAAATTTCCGATGATAACTGCAATACTATGAGACATCATTTCAGGAAGCAGATATTCGACATTATCTCAGTAGTAATGAAAATTAAAATGGAGTATTGTTCAAACGTGTTTCAGAAGCAATATCTACATATAGTCCAACAGACCGATCTTGACGATCTCGTTTGCGTGAGAATTCCGGAAAACACGAGATCTGGCCGTTAGCCTCTTCAGGGGGAGTCAAGGAATTTAGTACTTTGAATGTATGTCACTAGAAAAATGCTAACTAATGTCTTAAACTCTTTCTAAAGGAATGAGAGGTCCTCCATTAATTAATTCCCTCCGAAAATATTCTCAACTTGCAATATTATTTTCCGTGTGCTGCTTCGTATAGCACTGTTTCTCAACATTTTGTGAGAATACTTGCATAGAGGCTATTCTCGCGTAAATTACGTGAAATCGCGAAAAAACGAGATCGTCAAGATCCGTCTGTTGGACTATATTTCACATTTTTCAGAAGGTTAGTCAATGTCAAGTTTTGGAGATTGAAAATGATTTCATTTTATTTTTGCTGCCCGAAATTTGATTCTTAATTCTGTAATAGCCTAATATTTAGATTTACCATATCTTGCATTTACGAATTTTGAAGCTCGTCATCACTGATTTCTAAAACTCCTTTCCTGAACTTTAACAAGGAATCATCTTGTAGTCTTTCGCTACTTGTCATTTTCAAATCAGCAATAGCAGTATGAAAACTACTCAATATTGGCCAGTTGAAAGATTAGTTATGAATTTATTATACATTGGAACGGATTATTCAATATCTCTCAAAGTTCTTCCTTGAAGAGAAGGTTCCAGGGATATTTTAAACTATTTCACCTGTAGCAAAAACATAGATATAAATATTTATATAAATAGATAGATAGACATCTAAGGAAACAGTCTCTATGAAAAATTTTACATTTTTGATTGATATTCGTAAGGGGTCAATTTCATTATTATTTGGAGATGCACTTCACTAAAGTGACTAAACTAAATATTTCTTTCAGCAATTTTTTTGTAGATCTTTCTTTTTCCTTTGCTTATCAGTTACTAAATTTTCGAAATGCTTCGTTTCGTTAGTACAATTGCCGATTGCTTTTCATCATTCATCATCCCCATGATATTTCTTGATTTTCAGGATCTGGAATAGCATCAGATGCTTTCTGCAATGACTCCCGCTTCAGCTTGGATGCGGAGAAAGTCGTCTCAGAGTTTGGTGATGCTATATCAGACATCAAATCCAGCAGTTATCACTGAGCTCCACAGTCCTTGCACGGCAGGGAATTTTTTTTTTAGATGCCGACAGATGCGACTCCAGATTATCTTTGGTGTCTTTTAGTTCATTTTGGTGTCATTTTATGCAACGACCTGTACAAAGGGACTGAAACCTCAGGGTTCTGTATTTATCTTCTGTAGTTTTAAATTTAGGATTCATTCTTGCTCTCTTTATTTTAACAAGTTTTCTGTGTTAGCATTCTTTTATATATGCGTTTCATTTTTTGCTAATATTTCTTAATTTTATGTGCTAGAAAAAGGCCTGAGAGAGAATATTCTATATATTACATAGAAATTTACACTGAGTGCAAGCAGAAAAGATCAATATTCCAATAGGTCATTCTGAGAAAAAGACAATATAAGGATATTCATTCTATTCCGAACGATATGTATGCACACATACTAAGTTTCACAAATTCAATAAACATATATTGAGGTGTTGAGAGTGAAAAAAGGATTTTTACTGAATTGAATCTTTTAATAGAAAAGTGAAACCGGATAAATATCTTGATGCAAATTTTTAAAACATTCAAACAAAATAATTTAACAATGTTGAAAATAATGTTATTATTTTTGTTCTAACTTTCTCCTCCGATATAAAGAATGATAAGTTAATAATTCTGAAATAAAATTTATTTAAAACTTTCCTTTTTATCAATTTTTGAAGATTTTTCAATTTTATTGAACTGAAATTAGGGGTTAAATGTTCGATCAATCTTCGTGAGAAGAGTTTATATTGATTTTGGAGAAATTGGAGAATTCAAAAAGTTCTTTTACAATTTTTATTACTACTTTCAAACCGTAAGTAAGCGGTTGATGTTTCTTTCAAATATCAACTGTTCCAAGATTTCAGTCAGAATAACCACATTAAAAGTAGAAAAGCTACATCACAATTCGGAGTGCAGTCTGCTTCGAGGTTAACTGACTGACCTCTAGTGATGATAGTCTGTAATTACCCAGTCCCGCAAACCCCAATGCGGCGCTTCAGAGAAAAGGTTTCAACGATCGATGCCCATTTAGATAATGTAAATTGCTACAGAAAAATGGCAAATAGGAACCAGGAATCGAAGTAGCGATTACAGTTATCCTCATCGGCCACCAGGGACCAGTATTTCGCTACGATTCAGTGATGCAAATTATTATGTATTTGCATAAACGGCAGGAGATACATGTTGTTTACTTATGCTTATTGTAGTTATTTTCAATATATAGCAATTTTTTCAATTTTTTTTCAAATGTTTATTACTTGAATTGTTCACTTCCAGACACCATTAAACATTTATTTTTCGTTCGTTTTTTCTTTTTTTTTATTGTATTATTCTTAGTTTCTACTACACATTATGATTAGTCTCAAATTATTGCTCAGCACGATATCTTTAAAATGTTACATTCAGAGGAAAAAAAAAATGGTCTGTGTGGAATGCACGTGATGCATTTTTATGTCTGCAATATAACAGCAACAATCGTAAAATTTTTCGTTCATTAAACGAAATGTTGTGTATTACAATGTTTTGCACAATAGCTACCAAGGGTGTCCCTAGTTGTTGTGTATCGTAGAAAATGGCTACTCAGACAGTCACTCCCGGGTGAGCTAGCCGTACGCCGTTCCAAAGTAAAGTCAGGATCCTTGCACTGACCGGGCCGTCTCCAGACATGTAAAATGCGGTGGTCATCAGCGCCAGGTGCAAACCGTGATTCAACACTGAAGACAACACGACCCTGAGTCAGATACCACTGCAACCGTTACCGGCGATACTCGATAGTCAGTGGTAGGCTTTTCGGTGACCTCACTTGTAGTTCCCGTTCCGTAAGTCGTGTGACAGTGTTCCGGGTGATCACTTCTGTATCTGTAGGCAACGCAACATGGCCACGGATAGTTGAGAGTGCCGAATTCGATGCTATTCTGCGGCTTCCACAATTGTTCGATTCTCGCATCTCCCTCAGTCGTCCACTTTCTCCGTCTGCTGGCCTTGGCCCTCCTAGATCCACTGGTACTAAAAATCATCCGATTGCCGCATTGCCCCGTCCCAAATGAGGTATGGGTATTTGACCAACCGTCCTTTTTCAGCCCAATCATACGTCCTCGCTTAAAGTCGATGAACAGCTCATAATATGCACGGATCCGACGTCGAAGCATTCTCACAGTCCGTGGAGGCTAATATAACCGCAATCCGCTGTCACAATTGTCCCTGCGTGCCAGTTTTACTCTTGATATATCCTTCTCGATGCGTCGTTCTCATATGTAGTCATTGTAGTGATTATTTAATCATTTGCCTATTCGGCGCTAAAGTTTTTGCATGTTAAATTTCGAGGTGATCGAATTTTCTCAGGTGCTTCGTTTTTTTGTTGTCGAAGAGTGTACAATGCAAGCACGAGAAAGATAGTAAATATATTAATGAATTTTTGGAAAAACTGTTGAAATATATAACTAAATACCTAATTAAAACAAAACTAAATATACTTTCGAAACGGTACAACTGTTTCATTAAAAACATTCAACCAAAACGACAGAATGAACAGTTCTCACTCAATTAATTACATATATTTACATACAGTGAATTAAACGATCGCCATTTTACTTTCACTTAGCCTTGTAGGTTGAGTTCCAAACAAATCATAGTAGTTTAAGTGAACAGAATAATACTTTTTTGATAATCACAAGCTTAAAAAAAACATATAATTAACAATTACTTTTGCCACACTTTAAATAATTCTGATTCAAAGCAGTGTTTGTTTGGATTAGTGCAATTCTATATATCATAATAGAAATAACGATGAACATTCGTAATAGAAATATATAACACTAGTCATATAAATTACTTTAAAAAGGGTCTCCACAACAGGCCTTTCCCGCCCGCCTTTAAGTCCCGGGAAAGAAACCCGGTACCCATTCTACGGAGGGCTGGGTAGGCCAGAGGTCCCGTTTGGAGGAGAATGGAAAAATTCCCGCCCTCCGCCGAGACCGCGAATCGAACCCGTCACCTCCAACCAAGCGCACGTACCCACTCGGCTACCGGGACCATGTAAATTACATTAGAATCTATTATTTAAATGCATCGTAATTTTTTTACTTTTCTTGTTAACGATAAGATTTTGTAATATGATTGGTGGAAAACACATTTAAACATACGGCATTTATTTGTTGGAAACTTACATCTGAAAAATCACAATTGGATGTAAAATTTTGTTGCAGTTGCAATCGTAACAGCAAGTACTTTGGTTAAAAAGATTTATAAGATTGAATTGTTTTAAGTGAACAAGCTTTTCTAAAAAATCCCAATTGGTATTAATTTAAATAATAAGCATATTTGAAATTATTTATCTTTCAGCCATTCAAGGTCTTTTAATGCCAATTACAAGTCAGTAAGAAATCATTAAATAATAAATCACTACAAGAATTACCTAATTTTTTTTATTGAATTAATACTGAATCAATGGAATGAATATATCAGTTTTAAAGCTTTTAAGAAAGTTTTGGAAAGTTTTGTCTATTTATGAAATTTACGAGAAACATTAGATAATGCAAATCTATAAATAAATTGACCTCAAAGGTATAAACAAAGTTAAATTTGAATTGAAGCCCAAAGAGATCTAAAAACTTTTATATTTCCACGAAAGGATAAAACGAACTTTAATTTTGGAATAAAAGAAAGGTAGTTAATTGTAAAACTAAAAAACAACTTCTTTAAGCAAATAAACGTTTTTGAAAAATAAAGTACAGATACAAATAAATGTTTTACAAAACCTAAAGTAATATAAAATTTTTAAATTAATTTATGACTTTTTAGTCATCCTGTCTTTTCAAAAATTGTCTTTTCAATACTTCGAGAACCGTTTTCGATAAATTTTTAATACATATTTCATCTAATCACATCATTTTAAATTAATGTAGTTAAAAATGACAGGATTCTTTTGGAGTAGTGACTTGACTCGTCAGAAATTTGACCAACCGTCTTCTTTAGATATCAAACTGCTTAATACTGAATAGTTAACAAACAATAACGACGGAAGAAGCAGCACACGTGATGCATTTTCACAGTTTTGAACTACGGAATTCTTCGTAAGACTAGTGATTACGAATTACTTTAGTTCAAACTATTGCATTAAATGATGAAAATATATAAGATGTTTGCTGACTTGTTTTCCGTTAATGAATGTGCTGAAAATTACTATTTAATTTTTTTTGAGAGATTGTAAGTAATTTAGGTGATAGGAGATGCCTTGGTGCAGTCAGTCATACGACAAATACTATGACGTCACATTGTTGAGCTTTCTACCGAAAAATTTGTGCAGAAATATGTATGATGGATATAATGTTTTTAGGTATTTGTCTAATATATATTTTGATTTAAATGTATAAATAAATAAATAATAAATATTTAATCAACAGGAAAATACAGTAACTGAAAGCTTCTTCATTCTTTCTAAAAAAAAAAAAAAAAAAAAAAAAATCCGCTTTGCAACTGATTTTACTGCCAATTTCCAGACAGTGTAATATGAATGAAAATGATATCAATCACACGGTAATACTGTAATTCTACTGAAAATATCAGAAATTAAAAGTTTTAGCCCATAATAATAACAGCAGAACACCTTATAAATTATTTACTGTACATACATAATTAAAATTGCCATTTCTGAATTTTTAAAGATGTAATAAAGCGTATCTTGCTTCATAGCAGTCATAGTCAATGTCCAAGAGAGATATTGACTATTTATCTAGCTTCAGTATCATTGATTGATTCGCTTAATGACAATCTTATGCATCGAAGATTTCAATAAAGTAATTTTACATTAAAAAATTGATTATCTCTTATGTAGTTTACTAGTTCTGTGTATACATCTGTCCGTAGCTGCCTTGCATGTCTCCGATGTAATACAGCGCGGATGATCCAAGTAATGAACTAATCTATCCTGCAAAGTTCTTCACATTTTCCGGCTTGCTACCTCATCTGTTGAGCCTGAAGAAAGGATCAGTTGTGATGCTCCTTCGCAATCATAATCCAAAGAAAGAACTCTGTAATGCCACACGATTGGTCATTATCGCAATTTAACCATGCCAGAAGTTTTTTTTTCGTAAAACAACAGAGGTGATATCGCCACTATTCCCAGGATCGATTTTCAGCCGAGTGATGAATTTGCCATTCAAGTTGTCAGTTCCCAGGAATGCCAGCATTCGCAATGGCAATTACTTAGTCACTTGGAGTTTTTCGAGCAGGTGGGAGTTTTTTCGAGCAAGCTAATATAATTACATTCTGAACAGTTTTATGTTGCATTGTCGGGTTCAGTAAACAGAGACAACATCGAAGTACACTAGAGAGCTGCCCTGCAAATCTCAGATGTACCACGGCGTAGGTCGGATTGTTATCCCGTCATTGTTGACAGGCAAATACGCTAGTTCTTTTTATATATAATTATTTTGTTGATTTATGCATTTTAATGACATATCTCTAATTTATCTATTCAAATAAAGTACAATATATTTTAGACCGTTTTGTGGAATATTGTAATATTCTGATAGAACGATCACTGCTTTGTTGATACAATAAATAGGAATGTCTTCTGAATTTTGTATAAAATTACACTAAAAAAAGGATTTCGCTGCTAAATAACGAAATATCTATCAGTTCAGAACGCATATGTATATGACTAAATGTTTCTACATTTTGATGGAAAACTGCGGAACAAAGCCTCTGAATAGTAATCATAGAGTTCGATCCTAAGGATCGTGTAAAACATGTATAATAACGAAAATAAATAGTTACATTTACATAAAAAGTCTATATTTACTGCGAAGAAAGGAAAAATGTGGCTTAACAGAGGATAGAATGTTTCTGTAATGTAGGTTGCTACTTTCTCCTGCCGTATTCTTTTAAGAATAAAATTACCTAAAACAGTTTAAAAAGATACATGTTTCTTATAACATAGGCTTTTAAGTTTGAATAATCACAAAGAGTGAGTTGAGCAAGCAAAGTCAATATTTTTGAAACATAAAAGCAATGTTTTCTGCGCCCAAAGTTTACACTTCCAAAGAATAACTTTAATTCAAAATAAAATGATTATATAGGAACCGTTTGTTGATTTTAAATGGAATGAACATAATTTTACCAGTGCTTCTTTTAAGAAAGCATTATGATGGTAATAAAGAATCATTGAAAACAATCTTTGAGATTGTTCTGAATAGGTAAGGGAATCCTTTTATCTTTTATATTAGTGCTGAATCCACATAACTAGGTTAGTGATTTAACACTTCGAGCTAGATTCCCGCTTTAAGATGCTTAGCTTAAATTTTTAATACACATCCTTAGGGTTAATATGGCGCTTTACCACGAGGCTGATATGAATATGGGTTCGAATCCCAAAGTCGGAATGGATATTCCTGTCTTTTCTGTGTCTGTCTGCTTCTTCTCTTTATCCCCTCCAATGTCTTCAGCGTATTCTAACTTTCTAGGGTTTGTACAACAGGCCGAAGGTCACAGTACCATGATCCTATTGACCTAATTGGGATATAAAATAACAGCTGTCAATTAGGCTTCCTCTTTCGTTCAATCCTCAGACTTAACTTTTTCTTTATTTTATTTTCCCTTTTTTTCTTCTTTCGAATTAACTATTCATACTTATGACTGAGATTCATTAACATTAGGTTACAAAAACAATAAAAAACTCATATCATTTTTTTAAGAGTTAATTTTTTTTCAAGTTATTAAAAAGCAAATACAGTTTTTCGAAAGTTGAAGATTCTAAAGATTTTAAGGTTTTTTTACAAAATCTTCCTAAAAATTACTTATATTTCTTACCAATTTTTATTACATTACATTACAGAACTAGACCACTTAAGTGAAATAACAGAAAAATTAAAGAGGCAATGTAAATCATTACAGCATTGGTTATTCAAATTAACTGAGTCCTACAGAATTGCATTACTAAAAAAAGATATACGTCAATTTTGTAGTATATTTTGATTAATTTGACGGATTATAAATGATTACTTCATTTTTCAATTATTTTAATGATAACTTTATTGCTTATTTATTTTTTGCTTATTAATATAGTCATTACTGTAAAATAAAAGCCTTTAAAATTAAATTTAGTCTAATTTGATTACAATTTATGAATATATATTTTTATAATACTAAATGCCTAATTAGGGCTTTTTTTATGTATTTTTATTATGTTGTATCTCTATTATTTATTTACTGACATTTGTACTTAGCCTCCGGAATTGTAAAAGGGGAGAAATCTAAGTTTTGTCACTCTTTCTTTCATCGAATGGTACGTGAAGAAAACGAACTTCTCAAAACAAAAACATCGCCCATTTCCTCCAGGAATTTCAGCTTTTCCGTTCTAAAGTTTTTACTATACGTCTTTGAAGCCTGAAAGCTCGTTCCGGCCTTCAATTATTTCCTGGAAACGATGTTCGGGGTTAAGTGCAAAGTTAGAAAAGACAGGGGCTAATGCTTCAAGCATTAGTAACTTCGAAGACGTTGTAGAGAAAGAGAATTCATTTCTATTCTTTTGTACTTTTTATTAACTTAACAATAGAAAAGACAACCTAATTTTTAGGAAAACTTGTTATGGCTATTGCGATAGAAAAAAAGGAACAGATATTTTTTTTTATTGCAACGTAAGTTTTAAAATGGCTTAAATTTAAACTTAATGTTCTTGTAAAAAAATTAAAAACCTTCCAAAACAACTCAGTAAACGATTTAAATCGATGGACAGTCTGCGAATTAAGCAGAAAGAATTCAGAATATTACATGCCAATTAATGAAACATCTTCTCTATATATAGTGTTGCCAATATTCTGGGATTGTCCTACACAATAGTAACTGAAATCTCTTTTTTATCACTAATTAGTCATACTGTAATAATCGTTTTCGAACTTAAGTTAAAGAATTTAAATGTGTTGAGCATTACTGAACATTAACGCTCCATAGTAAAAATGAATAAAACAAAATAATAATAATCCTAGTAAGCACAAAACTTTGAAGACAATACTTCATCTACGAGACTCTGAACTCAGTATTTTCTGTACCATCTTTGTCTTCTCGCAAGAAATCCCAAAGAGCCTTTTGTTTACAAGCTGTCATGCCTCCAATTTTTACTTTACACTTCGATGAAATTTTCATATTTTTCTGTCCTGATAAAGCTGGAAATTATATTTTAAGTTGTAAGAAACTCAAATCACAACTAAGTTTCAATTTTGCGTTATTTTTTCAGTGAGTTTATTCGTTAAAATAAGAACGAAACCCTTAATGATGATCCCAACATTGTTGAGGTCTTCGGCAATACTCTCACTGGCAATTCTGAAGACTTTTCATATCATAAATTCTCGTTTATTTTGATACTTTTGTTCACTTTAGAAGGGTTTTCAAACAGATCAATGTAGAATATCTAGAAAACATGCCTCTGGAGTCAATATTTCATCTGAACTCTTATCCAAAGTTGAATTAAAATCAAACTGAAACCGCAAAGAATTTAACCTGAATGTAGATTAAATTATAAATGGAATATGTAGCGATGGAGGAAGATATCTTTTCATTATACACTAAAACCTCAATTTATATTCTTTAAAAATGTATCCTGCTACGTTCAATTATAAGGAAAGTGAAAATTCTTTTCCAAAACACATACAAATTTCTTGATAAAATTAAAGTTTAATAGAATAAAAATCAATAATTATCTTTAAAAAAAAAATTAAAAAAAATAAAAATCAGCCGTAGCTACATATTTTCAGTTGAAAAGGCCTAATTTGGTTCTTGAGCATTTAATAACTGGGCTTTTCAACTTATCTTTCATACTAAGCAACTAATTGTTTTTAACATTTTTCCCTTCAGTGAAGATAGTCAGTGTTTATAAATTGAACAAAAATAATTTTTTTTTTCGAATTTTAAGCACTAAATATAGTCATATTGTTCTATGTTGATATAATCGATGTAGGCAATATATTGCTGGCTCACAGTTTTAATATTTGAAAATTACGCGGACTCGGTATCAACAATCTGACACTTGAAGAGAAAAAAAGAATAATAAAAAAATAAGGAAAATGAAACGTAATGTTTTGTTTTTACCTTCAAGAAAACTCCATAGAAACGTTATTTTAATTATTATTACACTGGAAAATAGATTACTTTAAGAAAAAATAATGTAAGAATTCTACGCATGCATCGATCTGTCTACTCTATTTGTCAATGTACTTTTATCAGTGATCAAACCTTTTTTAAAACTGATTTTGTATGATCATTTATCATTTTAAAACTAGATCATTTAGAGAACAAAATTAAGTTATAGGTTTAAATAGTTGTAGGCTTAAGTTCTAGACATCTGGAAATTACTGCAAGAGGATTGCGACAGGCATTCGATCTTTAGTGTAATATTAAGCAATTATGTTTATAATTATATTTAATATTTATGTGTTTATATGTTTTATCATCGTTTAATTTTTCAATTTTTTAGGTTTTATTTAGTGTATTTATTATTGTTATTATTATTACTATTAGCAGTAGTAGTATTAATAATAATAACAGTAATAACAATATTAATAATAGTAGCAGTACTACTAGTAGTAGTCATGTTTGATTAAATTGTTTTTTAATTGCATCAATGATCTGCTTCACTAGTCTGCCACAAAGATGATATTAATAAAATAAAATTGTCAAAAAGCTAATATTCATACAAACATATTTTAAGCAAAGGTAGATTATTTCTATTACTATCTCACGCCAGGTGTCTGTTTCGGGAACTTTAGATTTCCCATATGATCCAATGCCTTCTATAGGATTTTTTCAGAACTCGATATATTTTGCTGAATAAGCGTTTTGTTTTACTTCTCGCAGAGTTTTGTTTACTGAATTTATATAATTCAATAAAAAAGATACATATAAAAAAGATATATACAAACCATACACAGAAATACGCACTCATACACCTAAAAATACACTGACAGATATAATCATACTGTCAAAATGTCATCAAATGAATTGATATACGGAATCAGGATGTAAAAATGAATGTATATGTCTAACAAATTATTGAAAATAAGCAGAAGAAAATAAGTGAACTTAAAACAAAGCAAAAATTGGTTTCATTGTTTACTCGAAGCCATAGCGACCAGTACATGTTTCATTTTCTACAAATAATGATAAAATAATATAAAATATAATTTTAAAAAGTAGAAGAAAAATTCAATATAAGATAAAAAAAGGAAAAAAAAGGCAGGGACCAAACTACGAAATCGGGTTATTGCAACCATCATATAACTTATTGTACATTTTACTGTATATTTTACGAACACGAGATGAATAAAATCACTCATAATATCTGTAACACATTGAGATTACTCTTTGTGAAGTATTATCATGAAACCAAATATGAAGTCGTATTTTGCTCCACTTCTAAAACCGTAAGAATGCAATAAGATATGAATCAATTCGGTCCGACTTGTAAAATTTGGGCTGTAAAAAGTGGTGATAGACAGACGGATGGCGGACAAGCGGAAAGATTCAATGTAAGAGGTTACCCATTTATACTTTTATACATTACAAAAATAAACATTACAATACAAACTTTGATTTCTCAACTCCAGCTTCCCTGGCTTCAGTATCGTGGTAAAGTATAAACTCACGAAAGCATGTCCAAATTGGGGGAACAACTTGTTCAACACTTCTTTCATGTTTGTCTGTTTCATTACATTCCAAGAACCAACAATGTTTTCAATGGCGGTGTTGAGGGTGTTTCTTCAGAACTCCCTTAAATTCATCGCATAATCTTGGGTAGCCCTGACTGCTTGTGAAAAGATCCGGCGTAAATACTAAACCTTAAAGTAGATCGCCCGTCGTTATTCGGAATCATTATCAGTAGGCCTTACTTGAATTTGTAATGACTTTACAGTGGTAGGTTCATATAAGCGGCTTCCGTCACACCGGAACTTACTGTATCACAAAATTTCTCTTTTACATCTACCTTCTCATTTTAGATCTGTTTTTAGATCTAATTTTTCATTTCGTTTCAAGATCTAACTTCTCACTTCTTTCCAAGATTGTATTGTCTACAGTTGAACAGATAGTCAAAATTTTCCGAAATTGAAATCTATATAAATAAAAATTTAAGTGTTCGTTTGTTCAAAATTGCTAATCTCCGAAAGTTCTTCACCGATTGCTTTGAAATTTTGACATAACGTTGCATTCAAATACGCGCGTGTTTTTATATATCAATTACATAGATATCACACCTAATGTAATTTTAAAGAGAAGGGAAGCCTGCAGGTACTTCCAACAGGGAAGAAGAAAGCCACTTCGTCCGCGGCAGGAAGCCGCTAGCTGTCTCCAACCGGGAACGCAAGAGAACGGAAGCCAGATCGTTTAACGAAACCGAGAGGAGGAAAGCCGTCACAGAAGGAGGACTGTTTAGGACTATCTCATTAAAAAAAGAATCCCAAGTGTGATTAGCCAAATTAATTCGGCGACGAAAAATATTTCGTTAGATTTTTTATTTTTTTTCTTTGTTTTTTAGTTCGTGTGTTTCCCTTTTTTAATGTTTTGCATTTTGTAATTTCAATTATGTGTTTTCGTTATAACTTTCTTTCTTTTTCAGTGTAATCGATCTGCTTTACTTTATCAAAATAATGCCTCGCAGAAGATTAAACTTAGGTCGTCGTACTCACTGCTTCCGTCGTACTTTCACACGGAAGCAGTGTGAAATTAAATGCTCACACGGACAATTATATGTTGAGTGTTCTAGAGTCCACAAACCAGACAATCTCTATATATATACAAACATTGGAACAACAAAAAATATTGTATACCCACAAGCATTGTCAAATTAAACATATTAGAAACGTGTCCTTTCTCTTTTTCCATTTTAATTAACATTTAATTAATATTACTAAATAACATTGAATTACTAGGTTTGTTACTGTTCCATTGTCAATTTAAAACACATATTTGTTTCAAATGCGTAAGAAAAACTTCAATCGCTTTTTTTGTTTTCCTTTGATCTAATCTTGTAGTTTAAAGCATTTTTCTTCAGCAGCGGGAATGTGTAATGTAGAAGGAATTAAAATAACGAGCCACAATAGATCGCAATTCACGTCACATCGGAAGGACAGTCCGACGCTTGCCCCTTTATAAAACAACATAGAAATAACTCGATAGCATTTGTAGAAGGCTGGAGAGGAGAACTTGACCGGGGATTCACCTTGGATTAAATCAGAAAAAAATACCCTATATAACGCAGATAAAAGCCTTATCAATGAAACAACCCCACAAATGTATAAAGTGTTTATATCATTAAAATTGAGTTTCATTATCAGCTTTATTAATAAAATATAAGAAGCTACTTTCGATTCACTTTAATAAATTAACAAAATAAACCCCGACCAGAATGTTATTTTTCTACTTTATTTTTTTGAAACATTTAATCTAGAAAATTGGCTACGAAACTAGACTTGAAGATTTTCAGCTTTCATTCCTTTCTTTTTTATATTTTATTTGTTCAGCTTCTCAAAATTAAAATATCTAAATTGAATGAAAAGTAAATAAACTCAATCGCAACATCATAAATAATTCGAGGATTGTGGAAAGCTGTGTTTTGTCTTGAAATATAACAACAACAACAACAAAAAACAAACAAACATTTAAATAATATCTACTTAAAAAGAATCGTATGTCAACTTCGAGCTCTGCCTTTAAAACAGACGGAAAAGACTGTCACTTATTGGAGGTAATTGTGAGATATTGCGGTGAGAATCGACATCGTAAAACACTATCAAGAACGTATTTCTAAACGGTGGCGTGAAAACATACCTACATAATTAAATTTTTATATGATATTCTCGCGGCTTATATGAAAAACAGTCACATAATGAATTCAGGTATTTTTATATAAGGTCTTATTTACTATTAAAAATATTAAAACTGCATTAAACAAAGCGACATAAAAAGGATATCAGGATACGTCAACTACAGGATATCTCTGTGAATAGTACTATTTCCCCCCCAAAAAAAAACTGATTTTTTTTAATGTTTAAATTAACTTTTTTGGAGTAAAATGAAAGTGAATTATTTACCATATATATAGTAACTGTACTAATAATATTGACTTATAGTTATTAGTTGTTTCTGAAGTTAAGCAACCAATGAATTATTAGGACAGACAAAAAGTTTTCTATACTTCTGACATTTGTTAGATTTCTCAACGCGAATGCCCATTGCATAAATGTAATAATGATTATTTCCATATGTTTATAGCGTTGTCAGGAATACAGAAAAGACTACATTTTAAGCTTTTGTTAAAAATACATTTAAATCAATAAATAGAGTCGTTTTTCACCCAGTAATCATATTTTGATTATTAACATGAAATTGAAACATTATATTGAATATAAACATTAATTTTTTTTTTTATAAATCCAGAACTTCATCGTAAAAAACCACAACTTAATTGTAAAAAATGTATAGATTTATTATCTACCTGGCACTCGCAGTTTCTTTTACCTTTGCTAAATAATGGTTTGTTAAAATACGCTGAAGAATTTTAATATGACAAATTAAAATTAAGATGGTAACATGTATCTTAATGGAAGCTTATCATATTTTATTTGAATTTATAACTGAAAAGTTCTATTCAACCTGATTAAAAAGCGTCGATTTTTTTTTTTTATTGAACTAATTTCTATTTAGCGTAACCAAAAAAAAATTCTTTTTTATAAAGTAAAGGTCAATTTTATTTTCCATTAACAATAATATTTTATTTTGTTCTGGATATTTTTTCTTTAATTGATTGTAAGTATCTTAAAAAGAAAATTAAGAGACTTCAAATATTGAACTTGGAAAGCACTTGGGTATTATACAAAATAAAATTTGTTAAGGAGAAAAAAAGAGAAAAAAAGTTATCCCCGATATTATGAAATAAGACTACGTCAATTTAGTGAAACTGTGGTTTCAAAATATCTACACATCGAATAATAAAAACAGCACCAGAATTTCCTTTCTTACTATAAGCATTTGTTTTGTATTAGAATTCTATTTATCGATGATAACATTTGTGAATAATTCAAGTCAAACGAAGATCAGTAGACAATGTTATTATTAGAGAACAGACTAAATTATTCTTAAAATGACACTGCTTCAATAAATAATAAGGAAGTATCTCCCATCAACTTTCTTTCTTTTCATAAAACAATTCTCATTTGTACTATAAAACGGATTTATTATTGAGTACTTATCATTGAATTTTAGTTCTCAGATTATCGAATTTACGAGAATATGTTTTATAACTTATTTTCATGTAAAAGTATATAACAGCAATGTTAATTTTGTTCAGTGATAAAGCGATTTATATTATATATTAAATATATAATAATATAGTTCATAATCATCATAATTAAGAAAGTAGATAATTGAAATGATGGCTTTCTCAATTTTTTGTGCACATATTTCTTTGTCTGCATCTGCTATTTCTTTCCTTCCGGTTGTAAATATACTTAGCGAATTGTATATACACCTGGTCTACAAGGTACACCAGGTGTGGCCAAACCGCGGCTCTTTGACATATAATCTGCGGCTCCCAGAAATGTTACTTCTTCCACCCAGCCCGGTTTCGCTTCAGAATTAATATAAAAGGTAAATTCAAAATTCAAACTTTATAATTACGAGGTATTAACCGAATATAAACTGAGAATCCGCTGGATTAAAACGTAAGGTGGATATTCATATTTAAGAATTTAAATTCTAATTTTAATGCTAGATCTAGGTCAGAGATTAAAGAAACTTCGGATGAGCAATTTTTCTTGGCTGTTTCTGTAGTTCATGATCGTGTTAAATATGCTCAATATACTTAAAACAACAATCAGTTTGAAAGCATTTGGTATTTATATATATGTGTGTGTGTGTGTGTGTGTGTGTGTGTGTGTGTGTGTGTGTGTGATTAATGAATCTAATACAAATTAACAATTTAAAAGCTAAATATATGAATAATTTTATTGTCAGTAGTATTTCTTAATATAGTATTTATATAATTTTTTTGTAACAAAATGTGCATGCAACCATAAAACGTAACTGAAATATTCTGAAATATCTGTTCATATCTTGTGGCTCTCAAACATCTGAAATTTATCGTTTGCGGAGCCCTCTTACATTAACCATGTTTGGCTACTCCTGATCTATACTATACTAACGGCGAGTACCTACTGCCCGACAAAATCAAAGAAAAAAAATGACGACAGTTTACATCTGCATTTCATAACTAACTAAGTAGATATGTAACAAATTTCAGTATTGTCTCACAACTCAAAATAAAATTAAACGGAATTTCCAAAACTAATTTTCACTTGATAATTCTTATGTTCTTTTGATATTTCATGCACATCGAACAGCGATAACAATTTATTCAGTCAACTTCTACTTCAAATTTAAACTAAGGCAAAAAAAGAAAAAAATCTAAAAATAGAAAACGGGTTGGCAATGAAGTTCATAATCGCTATCCGATGTCAAAAACTTTTGATTAACCTACTTTCGTCGTAATGATTGCGAACTTCATGTCTCCTTGAACATTACAACAAATGAGAGATCCAATTAATTTAACAACTTTTGCCGTTAAATTAACGGTCAAGAGATTTCGAATGATTTACAGAACTTTAATATATCAAAATGCCTTCAATAAGTGTTGCTATTTCTAAATGAATCCTTAAACTTGCATATTCAATATTTCGAATTACAGTATATACTAGTCATATAGAACTATTTATAGAATCCTAAATAGTTGTCTATAAGAGCAAATTAAATTATTCAAAACCTTGGAGATTCATTCACAATTTGCTAAGGTTAAAAAATTATCTGTAAAAAGTTTATTTTTGCATGACAATTTCTTGATTCAAAGAACGTGAAGTTCGCTTTCCTTACATGTTATTTCATAAAATTTCCTTTTTTTTATTGATTTTCTTTGATCCAAAAACTTAGCTACTTTATTTTCAAATTACATCTACTGAATACAAATAGTCCAACTTTCCGTTTTCGGGAAACATTAATTAAATTAACTTTATTTATTTAAGTTGGCGGATTAACTTTAATGATTTCTTCTCGTGCTAATTTTTTAACAAGGATCCAAGATTTCAAATATAAAAGTAAGATCCTCCTTAGTCCTGAATATCCAAGTTTTTAGAAAAACCATCCAGCTGTTCTACTTAAAATAAGAACCTTCCACTTCTCAAAATCTAACTTTCTCATACATGCAGATAGCACTGCTTTCTTAGTGCTAATACCATAAAAATAAATACAATAAATTTTAAAATAAATACAATAAATTTTAAAGAATGAACTTAGCCATTTTAGTTAGAATTTCCGGGGTATTTGAGAATTCGTAAAGTGAAATAATAAGATTTTAAAGAAATAAATCTTAACGTGCAGATGAAGATGTTAAAGTAAAGGGAATTACCCATCATATACATAATGAAAAGAAAACAAAACAAATTCATGCCGAAAGCTTGGCAAATACATTACACTTGTGCCCGAAAGTTGAGAGCCACATTATTAAATCATGTTAAGCAACAGATAATTTTCTTTTCTTGTTTGTTTGTGTCGAAATCCACAGTCGGGAGTGAGTATGGGTTCCACATATTCTTCATGTCTTTGAAGCTTGTCAACGAAGTGGTAACTTTGGCTGAATAATCATAAAGATGATGAAACGGCCGTCCCAAACTCCACTTCATTGACAAACTCTTGGCATGAATGTGTTTTGTTTTGTTTTCATTATATGCATGACGGTTAATTCCCCTTTTCTTTGAAATAAGAAGACTTCACATGCACGGTCAATAAAACATTGTCAATATCAAGGTAGTCAACATTGGCAGACGAGGAATGCTATTTAAAATGCATCACTTACATTAAATTTTACTTATATTTTAAAACTATCTACAAACCTCGTTGTTTAAGTTATGCTACTATTTGGAGATTATTCTTGCTTACGGATACAATCAAGTTGGACAATCTAACTGTCTATTCTATTTTTTAATTAATAAAACTAAATCAACAAAAATATCTGTATTTTCTAATGTGTATAGATCTCAGCTATCCATAAAGTAACAGAGATTAGCATCCCCATTACACTTAGGAGATCTTAAACTTACGCATAGGTTCGTGTGACCAAAACTAAGCGTAGTACCAAATTTAAAGAAATAAACCTAACCATTTTCGCTAGGTTACGCGGTTCATTTTTGAGGTACAAAGATAAAAGCGAATGTACATTTAAGTTTTGAATTGGACCATTAATAATCTACTTAACAAATTTGAAACTCGTCCAGTCATCTAAAATTGAAGTGCAGTCAGACAAATGGGCAAACAGAGCAAAGTAAAGTCCAAGTATAATAGTAAGATTTCGCCTTTAGAGTCAATAAATCGATTCATGGCAACGTTTCTTACATGGAAGGAAATCCAACTTATACGTATTGATCAAATTGATATTTAGTTGCTTTTGATAGTTAGTTGTTTATAATAAAAGAATAAAGTTATAACATTCGTTTGATTGCTTTCAATTTTTAATCATTTTCTTCTTATTTTTGTTTTATTATGTTTTCATGTTTTTTTTTTTAATGAATCTTCCCTTCAGTGCTTCCCTTCGTTTGTTGCTGCTTTTGTGATAATAACAACAACAAAAAAGTAAAATAGAAAATTGATTGGTTATATAAATAACTCATTGGCAAGACAGTTGATAAAACATCCCAAATGTCAAGGAAGGAAATGTTGAGTCATAAGGGAAAAATTTTCTGCTATTTTAATAGAGGCTGGAATTTAAAAAAAAATTAAATCAATTTAGCAATCATTTGTTCATAATAGAAAACTAGGAATGAAAATAGTGATGAATTTCCTGTAGTATTCTTCTCTAATAAAATCTCGAAATATTAATCAGTTAAAGTTAGAAATATAACTATCAAATAAAAGTACGTTCAACAAAACATCATGTGGTGGGTTCTGAGCATTTAGTGCTGCTGAATCCATTTTGATTACCAGGATGGGGATCAGGGAGACCAAAACAATCTTACATATATTTTAAGTTCGGCTATAAATAAGCATTGTATCAAATTTCCTCCAAATTTTACCTCAAAGTCACCACCAACTAACATGTAATAAAATTAATACTAATGATCTAAACTGATGTCAAATTACTTCAGTTTGACTTACCATTGACTAATACAATTAACACTTAATAAAAGAAGAACATAATGTTAATTGCTATCTAAATGCCGTTTCTAGTATCTAATTATTAATTTCTATTTTTTTTTGGTAAACTTCCCTTCTTGTCTCTTTTTATTTTTTTAAGTTCACATTAATAAATGTTTCAATGAACTACTGAATAGCTTATCGTTATTACCTTGTCATCTCCATCTAAAATATTTCAAACTATCTTTCTCATTAATCTTTTATTATACTAAATTCATTTTAATGTAAATTAAGCATATCTCTTTCAACAACTAGAACACTTAGACTTTGAAAAGTTGACTGTCAATTGATATCAAATTGCCGACTAAGTTTATTATTTTAATTTATATCATGACATCATGAAAAGCTTAAAACATCGAGTTTTCTTTAATAATTACGTGGAAAATAAATTTACTTACTCTCAAAATATAGATTGTGATTCAACGTTTTGTCCCACAAGCAAGTCTTTAGAGTAACTTGATGGCCATCTTGTAAGACATCCTTAAGTTTGTTATAATGCATTAAAAAACCACGTATAAAAAACTTTTGATTAGTTATTGGATTGGAATCGTTAATATTGCTATTGGCTGTTTTTGTCATTCCTTGCATAAATTCAGCACCAAGTGTTGTAGAATAACCAAGCGCAAGTTTGGTAACTGACAGTGACGTCAACAACAGGGATCTTTTAATCCTTAGCGTTCTTTTAACAGCAGCAAGAACATATTCAATAAGGTACTGGTAGATCACAGTCAAATAGGCATTTTGAAGTTCTACGTCATTTAAACTATTCACATACCAACATGTATGTTCTGTAGCGTTAGTACAAAAGATAGCACCTATGGCAGCTACTAGTAGCTCCTTTTGATGAGGTGAAGAACTAATCGAAAATTTCTTCAAAAGAAAAGATATACCACAACTGATGAGACTCGCTGTAATATTTGCATCACTTCCCGCAACTCCCCAAGCAACATCTGTTTCATAATACCATTCTTCACAAAAAATCTCAGCTGATTCGTTTATTAAGGTTTCTAAGCCATACTTGTTTCTATCATTCAGTGTTTCATATAAGACAAGCAATTCCGAGGCTGAGATTTGCTGCGGTTGACCATTCACATCAGCTAGCACCTGTTGTTTGGCCGGAGTATCTGACCTCTGCAGCCACGAATCAAAATCCAGCAACTGTGGATGGGAAGGCACTCTTGATCGCACAGCATTCCTCCAAGGTGTCGGAGATACTAATGAAGAATTGTTCTGCAGTTCTTTAGGTCTCACTGAGTTCACTATTCTTGGGAGAAGGCCAAGATAGAAGTTAGATTCTTTTATGAAAGGCTGTATCAGTTGCAGGAAGGCAGGATTGATAGTTGTTATCTAGAAAAAAAAAGAAACAAACAAAATAAATTAAAAATTCAAATTTATTAACTAAAAATCAAAATAAGATATTTGAAAAATGTTAGTGGCATTCAAACTAAAACGAAATGTAATGAGTAATAATTATAAATAAAGTCTTTCGAGCTAAGTTGGATTAGGCCATTTTTTTCTGTTTTCTGCTATATACTTTAATTTTTTTGCCAATTTTGCACATTATTATTTGAGCTTCATAATTTTAAGTCCAAAGATGTTAATTGAAAATGTTGAGACTGACAAGGAAATATATACGCTACACGTATATAAAACACGGCAAAATGTACGAACTGAAGGAAATTCTTTGTTGGAGATCATAGCCTTGGTTTCTTTTAGCCCAGATAAGCTATGAAAAAAAAATTGCTAAATACCAAGAGCACGATGAACCACAAATTTTGGGAAGCTCTGAAGTAGACTATTAACTGAAGGACAAGATTTTTGTATTTCTTAATGTTAGTCAGCAAGACTTAATAGCTTGACAGTAAATAAGAAGAAAGATGTTATTAATACGGACTAATTAACTGAAGTAGCTAAAACTGATCTTCAATTTAAATGTTTTTTTGTAAATTTATAAACGAAATTTTACAGGATATTTACAAATGGTTCGGTATATTTACTTTTTGAGATACTACGATAAACTATTTTGTAGCTCCCCTCTTCTTTATTAATGTCCAAACTGTCATTTATATAATATATTTCATTTAATGTGAACTGTAAAGTTTATTCTTTAAAATTTATGAAGAAACAACGGAAAAAAAACCCTCAAATTTTATAAAGACAAGGTTTGATTTAGATCTTCTCCCACACCCATTCTTCTCTCCATCTCTCTTTTTTTTAAGTGGATGTGGGCGTTATGAATATGCCGTGCAATTTCTCTTCGGAAAACCCACTTTGGGTCTGGCGATGGGAAACGCTTAGTGCTGACACTGATTAGAGAGGTTCCATCGAAGAGATACCCAGCCGTGAAATGGGTGCGTTGACAAGTCATCAGTCGCTGGTGATGAAACGAGTGACAGTCATCACTGTCATCTCCCAGGGAAGCCAAAAATGCAACGAACACAGCCGTGGATACTCTATTACCGCCAAAGCATCCAATAAATTCTTACTGTAATTACGGGAATGGCTCCAACAGGAGTTGGCACTTTCTTCTGCTGTTTATTTACCTTCCAATCTAAAGTCACAAAAGAAACTATCTTGAAAACTTTCTTACTGGAAGATACTTTCGCACTTCGTAAATTTTGTGTCAGTCTGAAGGAAACACTATCGGGTTGTTGTTTTTTTTTCAATCTTTTTACTCAATATTTTCGAATGAAGTAAATCAAGTAAATTACCTATTTTAAGAGAGAAAATTAGGATAACTCATCAATAATAAAAATTCTATATTACGCATTTTATTTTATATAATAATAAAAGCACTGGTGTTTTAATATAAGTTTACATTAATAATATACTACTTTCTGTATCTTGAAGTACAGTAGCACAATTAACTTTTTTTTTTTTTATAAAATGTAGGTTTGTATTTAGTTAATTTATATGTATTATTGAGATTATTGATCTATATTACTCACAATATAATTTTAATAATTTATTGTCATATTTAATATTTATACGCATATCTTTTGTTTGAGTTTTCATTCTGTGAAAATGTAAAAGTAGCAGAATATTATCCTATATTTTCAAAGATGATGTTTGGAAAAGAAAATTTTCGGGAAAGGATTTAGACACCGGACATTTGCTTAAAGAAGGTTTGAGTGGTTCTTTAAATGAACTATTTGCAGGATTAACTAGAAATAAAAATTAGAAAAATATTTTTTTTTTCTTATTATGAAATGAATTAAATGATGAGAAAAAGGGAAACCATTTGACTGACAAGTGAGATAAATGTAGATTTAAGAAAAAAAAACAACCTTAAAGCCTAAAAAATTAATGAAGTTTTCAAATAGCAAGTTTCCAAAAATTACGGAAGATTTAAATTTATCTTTCTTTTTTTCTAAAATGGCATAAACACATCATTTGGCCAAATATAATTGACAATCAAATCAAATTAAAATACAGTTAATGATAAGAAATTACTCACTATAATGATGGCATTTTTTAAAGATTGTTATCCTTTCCTATTCTAAATATTAACTCTCAACATCTCAATTGTCATGAATTAACTTCCTAAATTAACATAGAAAACAGCCTAGGGAGAAAGACAATGGAAAAAGAAGAACGTAAAAAGCAAATTCATTATATTTAACTTTTTAATTTCAAAATAAGTAGTGTGATGTTTTGAATCGGAAAATTCCTGATTTCCGGATTGAAATACTGATGAATCGTCTCCTCTTGTTCACTGAAGAAGAAACAGATCAAAGCATCCTAAATTCTCGATTTCTTTGAAATTTTGGACTCCTTTTTATGAAAAACAAATGAATATAATTTTGTGCTAAAGCATAAATTTAAGGGCTTTAATTTTAAAATTTTAAAACTTTGAAAATAATAATAAAAACAGGAAATACATTAACGTAAGGAAAAATAAAAAAACAATTAGGAAAAAGATAAAAAAAGTTAGGAAAATAAAAAAAAAACAGGCGGACATTGAGAAAAAAAAGATTAAGAGAGAAATAAAAAGGTAAGATATACTGATTCGACCCGACAACCTTCAGCGTATGAGTCCAAGACCTTAAGTATCAAGCTGTAGCTGAAAACCGATGATTGCATTTATAACATTTAAGCTAGTAGCGGAAATCCAATGAAAATAATGCCAAATACATTGAACATTGGGGGGGGGGGGGCTTGGCTCCTGAAAATATCTAATTCCTTGTTGCTTGGGTCCCTGAAAACGATGGTGAAGTACGAATGTCGATCCGAACTTTCGTTCGGGAGTTGTTAGGGGTGCACAGGCACGGCCGGATGGACGGACAGAGCAAGCATAATAGCTACCGATTTTGGTTGCTATCACAGTAGCTTCCAAATGGGTCGTTTAAAAAAGACTTGATATTTAATTTTTAAATTTGCTTATTGGTTTGATTTTTTCTAGGCTCCAAATTTAATGATTGAAATTTGAGACCTGGAATGTTCAACTTTGAACCAATATGGTACGACATTGTCTATATTCTTTACATTCATTCTTTATTTGAAGACAGCATTCTGCATACCTTATAATATTTATCAGTCACTATATTTCCAGCCGGAGCTAGACCTTCTGGCTCTATACCATCTGTATCTCATGTAATTTATAAAATATAACTGCCCATCTCCTTCATTATCGTTCTCCTATCTTGATTATAGTAAAGCCAAAAAAAAAAAAAAGAACACCCCTGCTCAATTTTTCAATGTGTGGCGCCTCTCCACACATGACGTTCCCCTGGCTTGCTTATCTGGCTTACGGTATTGCGGTGGCCCTGAGTACATTTCGACTCTTATCAGTTTAGCTTGGCAGAGAAAAGGTGAGACAACATCACAAGCGTGACTTCCTGTTAAGAAAGGGACGCTAGCACCGCAGTACTAAAGACAGGGAACGCGTAAGTGTTGTACAGCTTTTGTTTTTTCGCTGGCAAAGGATCAAAGGTCAAAACTATTTATTACTATTTTTTATGCACATATTAATGAGTAGTCAAGTATTATACAGTTGTAATAATAAAATAGGCTAATTACACCTTCTAAGTTGTAAAATTTAATTCCTCTTTGACTTTCAATGGATCTGCAGTCGCCCTGTGAACTGTATCTATCTGCCTTCATATCAATACAGATGTACATCTCTACCTACACTACTATAATCTATCAATTTAAGCAAATACCTACTCTTACATCCATGTTTTAAATAATGTAAATGGTAACTTCAAAATATTAATCTCCTTAAACATCTTTACTAACGATATTTCGAAAATATACTTTCCTAACCTGAAGAAGAAAATAGCGGATATTTTCGAAATATCGTTAGTAAAGATGTTTAATGAGATTAATATTTTGAAAATACCTAATCTTATTCGAACCGAATATTTGTTAATGTTTATCATTTATATGTTCACTACAATACAATTCTGTTTATTGCAATCAACAAAGTTTGCATCTTTAATATATCTTGTAAATAATTTACTTGTATTAATAATCCTTAATACAACAACGCTCCTTTACTGCATTCACCCTTCTTTGCAAAGAACTTCTTCAGGTGGTACCAGAGGACAAGAAATTAATCTTCTTCCTCTAAATTTAATTAGGTTTTCAAATAAGAACTAAAATAAAATATTTTCGTATTTAAACAAATGAAAGTTATCGTATTCAATAGCATTGTTATTAATAATGATAACAAGTAACATTTCTGAAAAAAATGAGAGACTCGTCATTGAATCATGTTTACTCAATTACAAAAAATGTATTAATAAGGATAAGTTTCTTAAAATGAGTAGTGCATCATTTGAATATGCTAAAGAATTTATGAAAAATAAGTTAGATATTAATGATGTAATGTGAGTAATGTTAGTATTGTTATTATTGTTATTTATGAAGCATCATTATTATTAATGAGTTAATTGTTATCATATATGAAAATGTTTATTTTACGTATTTGTATTCCTAATGTAATGTAGAGAAGAAGAATAGTTTCTTATCCTCTGGTACCACCTGAAGAAGTCCTTCTCAAAGAAAGATGAAATATTAAAGGAGTGTTGTTAGATTAAGGATTTCTAGGAACAAAGTATGCATATTTCAAAATGCAAGATATTCGTTAGCATTTATTGCAATTGCTAAGATTAAAAACATGATTTTTGTTAAATAAATACCTATTTTTATGAACTCACCATTCCTTTGATTTGTTAAATTCTAATCATTAATAAAAGAAATAAATATACAAGTAACTATTAGGTTTTAGCAATAGTTATTTTTAACGAAAAGATTCAGTAAGATAATAAATGAACTCCAAAAGAAGTATTTTTCCAGCTATTTTCAGAATCAATTTCTAATTCTTCCTTGGTATGAGCTGCGTTTACTCTTCCTTCTTCGAAGTACAAGATTTATTGGATTTCTTATTCAGTGGCCTTCTATTGGATGATCCCTTATCCAAATGCCATACGAAGTCGAACCTTATTTTCGAAACCATTCGAATGAACTTGATCTGCTTTGGCGACGTTCAATGATTGGAAGACTCTTTCAAAAGTGGCTGCATCATCTTCTATTCCCAGAGCTTTAAACGATTTGATCCCAATCGCATCTTGTAAAATACGACTTCGCGAAGTGACACCCAGCAGTCAGAGTCTGTGCAATTGTCACCTTTAATTCCTTTCTAAATTTTTTAACAAAAAGTTTTGAAATGTTTTATAATTTAAAAAAGTTCTATTAATAATTGTAAATAAAAATAAATGTAAATATTTCTATAAAAGTTTCTATTACTGTAATTTAAGCTAATTTTTGTTTTCAGGATGAAGCTTAAATTTAATTTCAAAATGCACTCAGCATAATTTCTTTATTCCTTTAAAATCTTACTTATAAAATTTACTTATGAAGAAATCAGTCAGCAAGTTTTAATTTTGATGCTTTAGCAATTAAAGAAATTTACTGTGATATAAAAATAGAAGTTAAATAATTAAACTTAAAATATTTTCATAAAATAAACATCAGATAACTATCGCGACATAGAGATAATACAGGAATGTCAAAGAACAGTGAAAAACTGAAATTAAAAAGTAATGATTTAAAGATATTAAAATTATTTCGGCAAACTAGGGTTTTTTTACTTAAAAAAGAAACAATTGCACTGCAAAAAGTCATGCGATACGCTACAACAGAGATTTTCGATCAAATGGGAGTAGTTGAGGTTGGATGGTCAGCCCGATACCCGCCCGCCTTTAACTTCGAGGAAGAAACCCGGGGCCGGTACCATTTGACAGAGGGTTCAGTGAATCCTAGGGTCTGTCTGGAAGAGAACCCAGGCTTTTCTAGTCCAGAGTTCAGTACCTAAACCACTGAACTATCGGATCCCCCATGATTTTCCTTTACATTGTTAAATTGAGTTAGTTTGTTTTTCATGGTCCATCAAGGGACGATTTTATATAAAGATAAAAAATTTAAATGTAAACAATTTAAACATGTCAATGTAAATAAAAAATGCAATGATCAAACTTTTAACTTTAAATATTTGAGATTTAATGTTATTGTCCAATCCTGTTTAGATTTAGGTATTTGTAATCCCTAATTATGGCATTAGAATCAAATTTTGGGCCTTTCGGTAACTCAAAGATAATATACGATCAAAACCAAACTTTATAATCCTTATATATTATTTCTCAAAGGTGTTTCTGTGTCGGAACGTCATAACTTGCTTAATACTTCATCAAACTCAATGATTGAGACATAATTTTGAAGATTTCGATCTCCGCTAATGACGAAAAATAAACAAATTGTTTAAAATTAATCTTTTCGTTTAAAAACTTTATTTTAAAAACCGTTTTATAAAAATGTAGACACGCTTTAACAGAAGCGACTTGATCTTTCGAAAATGAAACAGCATTTCAAATATTTCTATAGCGTCGTAGACTTCAAATATACCCTTTTTGAATAAAAATGCACTTTAAAATGATATTTCATCGTTTATTTAATAAGAACAGATAAAAAAACCATCAAAGATTTATATTTTATAAAAATAAACGATTATTACAATAATAAATATAAAAATTTGTCAAAATCTCATATATTATTTTCCAAAAGTTTTTTTTTTTTTTTATTTCCCTTAATACTTTATTAAAATCAATGATTGAGATATCATTTTGAAGATTAAATAAATTATTTAAAATTAATGTTTTCGTTAAAAAATTATCTTTTTATAAAAAGGTAGAAGGCGCCATCTATTCATAATCTGTTCATTTATTTATTTCCACATTACCATTCGGTGACTGATCAAGATACCATGCGAATTATTCGCACGGGTCAACCTTTTTATAAAAATGGGGAGACGCCATCTATTGACAGTGTGTTTAACTAATATGCACGACAGCTTTGGATTTATTTCTCAAAGTTGGTTTTTTGTTGCGAATTATTCGCACGGGTCAACTAGTTAAGAATGAAATTGTTATTTTCTAGCTTTGATTCGGTTTTGATATTCGTATACTCAAATAATAGACACTTTAAAATAAGGACCAGAGACTGTGACCTAAAAATTATGTCACAATTAATACACTGATCTATATCATATTTCACATTTAAAGAGTTTAACTTTGTTGCTTAGATCTCATTAAATTTTGATGCTTAAACCCAATTTTAAGATTTTAAACCCAATTTTAATATACTTCTCTTGTATATTAAAATAGAAGTTAAGCAATCCCCTAAACAGGCCATGCAGGTCCACGGGAGGTAAGGCTCCCAGCCTTTCAAGACCAACGGGGCTAGATTGAGGTCGGGAGGTCAGCCGGACGCCCGCCCGCCTTAACTTCCGGGAAAGAAACCCGGTACCCATTCTACAGAGGGCTGGGTAAACCCTAGGACCCGTTTGGAGGAGAAAGAAGCGTGGAAAAATTCCCGCCCTTCGCCGAGGCCGGGAACCGAACCCGCCACCTCCAACCCGCAGCCAAGCGCCCTTACCCACTCGGCTACCGGGCCCACTCTCTTTTGTATTACTTATATTAATTTTTGTTTAAGTTGGGTACAGAACGGGGATATATCATTAGATTGCAGCTTATTTACTGAACTGTTAAGTGCTATTTTCTTTAATCGAAAACATTCTGACTGAATAAAAAATTTTATCTTCTGAGGCCTTTTACAATTACTTAGTATAACGAAAATCTTATATTGGTTCCGATGCTTTTACTTTTCAGTTGTTTCCTTTACACTTCCAGGTAACAATCTCTTCTCCGTAAAGCCGTTCCTTGAAGAACAGTTTTACCTCTTCCAGAAATCCCTTTTTATGTCTACCGAATGTTTGTTTTCATCCCATCCGTACGTTGACTGGAGAATAATTTGAATTGTTCCAGTTATTCTTGATTCAAACTTTTGTTAATCAACTACCTTCTTATTTACTACCTATAAAGACTTGAGACTTCAAAAACCTTGTAATCTTAAAAGCGCTACATTATTTTAATTTTCATAGCTACTGGAAATAATATATGAAAGAATATATTTAAAGAGTTTAATTACAAAAAAAACAACAAATTATAAATATTGAGAATAATATTTGTGTAAGTTTAGTAAATTACACATTTGATGAACGAGAATTCCTTGCAACTATGTAAAGATTTTTAAAAATTTTAAACAAAGAATTTATATAATTGATGTACAAAAAGAAAAGAATGTTACAGATGGAAACAGTTGAAGGATTTATTTGTGAATAAGAAAGAGAATAAAAAAATCCAGAATTCTTTATAGATGCTTGTTGAAATACACAACACAATTTAAAATTTCAAAGAAAAACAACGAAGATTAAAAAATATTATTATGTCGGCTTAGTAACAAAATTGAATAGGATAAAATGATAAATTGTGTATCATATAAAAGATCAGTTAACATATTTTTAAATACATTAAATTTTAGTATTATTTTGATGTGAAAAAATAACAAACAAATTAAAAAAGAAAAGATCCAATCATAATAGTTTCTTATTCTGTTTTATTGATTTCAAATTGAGCTTGTCATTAAATTTATTTCTCCAATTTCGAAAAACGAGTCGTAAAAAATTTTGAATTTTTATATTTTGATAATAGTTTGATTTTCCTATCTTCTAATATTAAATTAAACGTTTTAAAATATGAAATTCTTGACAGTTTGGATAACCATCTAAATGCAAACAGCACCAACTCTGAAAGCAGATATTTCAAAACAAATGACAAAGTGTCATGACCATCTGTGTTGCAACCAAACTATTCCGTCTTCTGTGAGTGAACGAGAGGTGACTAAAATGCTATCCTCTGATTTCTCACGTTCCTTCTGAATTGTTGCAGAGACAAATAGGAATTCTTGAGATTTTCCATATTTTGACTTAAAAACTACTGATTTTGAATTATCATATTCTGACTCTAGAGGAAGGCTAAGAAACAGATTAAATAAAATGTCATTTCCTATATGCAAATATATATACTGCTTCTTATTAGCTGTAATAAAAATTCTGTAGATAGAAACATTTCCACAATGTAAAAGTATGCTGTAGGGCTACGATTAAATATTAGATGCATTTTCAGTAAGAATTACTGTGAAGAAATTATAGATTTTTCATTTACAAGAAAGAAGAAAAACAAATATTTTGTTATATGTATGTCTTATATTTAATCATTTACGGAGCATAATGAAGTTCAACTTCAACAGCTCAGTGTGGTCATAGGAACAGTAGAAGAAAAATATTCTTCAATGAATGTAAAAATATTTCAGAAAATGATATGTGAAATTTTAATTTTTATATAAGTCTGTTGTTGCAATTCATGTTCAATTATTTCCGACTAATATTACTTTGCCAAGTAGGCCAAGTACGGACCTAGCCAAGTGTCCAAAGCCTTTGTACAGATTGCAGCTTCAAACATCTTATTGAATCCTTTGAAAGACATCAGTTAGGTCTTAAAGGACAGCAAATGTCAAAGAAACCAAGTTGCTTTTCTCTATTCTTTAAATAAAATCTAAATTTTTATAAATTCCCCACAAAAAATTCGTTTCCTTTTATAGCAGTTTAAAGTTATTCAGTTACTTATAAATCTCAAAGAAGATATTGCAGAGGAATTACAGAACATTTGAACGTGCGAGGATTTTTTATTAAGCACAATGAAAGATGGAAGATAATTGTAAATAGTTAATTAATTATTAATGCGATGTTACTATGGCGATAGATGCCCAAATGACTTGAGGCCTGAAGGAAAAGTTAATAATAAACAGCGTAATGGTTTACTGAAAATGAAAACCAAATACCCTTTAGCGCACACTATTACAAATTAATTATACATATTATTGATTAAATATAATTCCATTTCAAAAGCTGAACATTACAATGACATACCTGTTCAAATTTCATATGTAGAAAAGCTTTTTAATTAAAATTATAAATATCAACTTTGTATTTTTCAAGATTAATAGAATGAATAAAATACATTAAGATTTAAAGAAGTGAATGAAGACAGGAATACTGAATAGCTGGAAATAATTCTTACTATTGTAAAGTTACCAGCACTTATTCTTATTGTAAACCTTATTAATTCTTAGATCAGACATTGATTCCCCAATTCTTTGATTCGAAAAACAAAATTTCTTAAAAAACCGTTTAACGTCAATTCAGCTTAGCTGAATTTCTTGAGTTTGAAGACTTTTCCATGAAGCATCAAAAGAAAGGAGATGTTAAATTTTTTCAAAAGAACAAGATAAGCAAAGAAATACATCACAGATAAACATTAAGTGCTTCATTTTAAATCATTTCCTTAACATTTGGACCATCGGAACAACCGTTTCTACGTTACTACTGTTCATCACCTCTTATTAGCCAAAGGTGAAGAAATGAAGACAAAGAAAGTCTTGTGCAGTTTTTTTTTTTTATCTGCTTTTATGCCCCATCGATTCTAGACCATTTCGTTCATATTTTGCTGAACCTCGGCTGACAATGGATTAAAAGCAGAAATAGTCGTTGGATGGTCCCAATGAAGAGGAAATGATCTGGAATCAGAAAATTTAATGCTTAATAATTTAGAATGTTGTAGGGTTGGTCGTGCATATCTTTAGGATGTTATATTTTTTTTGAAATGAAGAAAATGCTCGTTAATTTTTTTTTTTAAAAAAAAGCAAAAAGTAAGATCGTCCTTAGTTCTTTGGAATGGATATTATCGGTCCCGTTTTGAAGCAACTACATGGTAATTCATTTATAATAAGTTTACAAGGACATTTCGAAATCTATTCGAAGATTTTCATAAACGTACATACATGCTGATTTGAGATATATATGTATATATTTTTGGAATATACATATTTAGAATAGATGCTATGTATAAACAAAGCAGTGCTTATAAAATCACTATAATTTTCAGTCTTCTTAGATTTCAGAAGTCAACATTGAAACATTATTTTGAAGCGAGACATTTAATATATATTGTCTGGCCACTTTATTAGGTTCACCTATCTAGTAGTGCGTTGGGCCTCTTTTAGCCCTCAAAACAGCCTGAATTCGTCAAGGTGTTGAAAACGTTGTTGAGATATTGTGTACTATGCAGGCATGAGTGTGTCACGCAGTTCTTGCAGATCTGATGTATAGGCCTGAAGCGAACAACCAGTCTCAGCTCATCCCACAAATTTTCAATCGGGCTGAGATCCGGGGACTGAGCGGGCCACTGCACCAAGGAAAAGCCATCGTCATGTTCCTAAAACCATCCCTTAGTGATGCGGGTTTTGTGCACTGGCACATTATCCTTCTGGTAGTGGCCATCTGCATGACCTGTTAACATGTACAGTTGCACTTGGTCAGCTAAGCTGTTTAGGTACGCTCTAGCATCCTGAGGTTCCTCCAGAGGTATCAATGGACCCAATGTGTGCCAGGAAAACATCCCCCGCAGCCTGACACTGTCCCACAACTCGTATCATTTGTGCGTGCAGCAGGGGTGTAGATAATGAAACTGATGAAGCTAATGAAGTGGCCGGACAGTGTATAGTTAATTAACATTAACCGAGAGGGCTCCGTTTCTGAAAAACCATGGGAACCGAAACCTTCATTATTAAAGAATTGATCCTGTAAAAAAATTCCTGGAAAAATAAGGTTACGTTCCCGTGAACCCTCTTCACTATACACATATATCAACGGCTTCAATATACTCGAATTTCCAGAACGAAGCAAGTCAAGCAAATGAATCTTATCCATTCAATTCATCACAATGCGTTTGTTAGGAGTGGTTAATAAAACCCTTTCATTAGCACTACGCTTCACTGCCATTGTTGAAATTAATAAGTTAATTAATAAAGTTAAATTAATTACAAAAACAATGAGAACACGTCGAATATTATCAGAACTTCGTAACACAGCAGAAGCCGCGAGGACAAGACCGCAAATTTTATTGGTCATGTCGATGCTGCGCCTTGAGCATCTCAGAATTTTTTCGCTCCTGCATCTGGCCGCGAATGGCGCGAGGAGACCACCAGACTTACGACGAAATGGTTGCAATTTTATAAAAGAGAATAAATGAATCTTCTATATCCGATCTTCTGTATCCGAATCAGCGGCTAACGAAAGTATCGTATATCATCAGTCTTATATTAGTTTTTTGTTTATAATAAGTTTATAAGTTTATGATTGACTTAAAAATAATTTCCGGAAACCCATAATCTTCAATTCAATTCAATGCTAATTTCACAATGTGAATTGACTTAGAAAATTTAGGAACAAAAGCAAATATAAAGATTGGATTTGAAGTATTGATGAAATGATTTTAAATCTGCTAATGTAAATGCTGCAAAATGAACAAATAAAATAACGAAATGCTCTTGCCAATCTCTAATGTTGAAAGTGATATATTTATGATCATAGAAAGATCTCACGAATTGAAGAAGTTTGCGAAAAATTAGAATAGATGCTATATATAAGTAAAGTACTTATGATATCAGTAAAATAATAACAATAATAAGTTGTTATATATTTGTATTTAGTTATTTTAGTAGTTGGAAATGTATTGTAATAATAAGGATTTGCGGATTTCTTGAAATGCAGAGAAAATCTGGAAATTGAAAGAAAAGAGAGATTAATGATAGTGATTAGCTATTTCGGTTTTGTCACAAGAGGTTACTTTCACAAGAGGTTACTTTCACAAGAGTGATAAAATACTTCAAATTGTGGCAAGAAATCGTATGTATCTCAAGAACCAGAGCACTTGAGATGCATATATATATTGTACATAAAGCCGGCAACTGTCGTTTCGATCCGGAAACCTTGCATAATTATGTAAAGTAAGAAAAAAACCACTATTTATATAGCAAATTAATATCGAGATCGGAGAATATACGTCTTCCTAATCCTTTGTGGCCTTCTCTGCACCTCTACATCATTTGAAACTTTCCCAACTTGGTAAAAAATCACGTAATCATTACCAATTAAGGTTATATTTTAAATTAAAGTTTAATTTTTAAAAACTATCCAACGTATCGTATATTTATACATCACCTAATAGAATTATCAAGTTACTCGTGAGTTAATCGTGTCCCGCGCCTACAAAGAATCTTCTTAAACGTAGTCAATATAGAACTGCAGCGTCCTTTGTGGCTTCTCCACACCCCTATCACTTAAAACCTTAAGCAGTTAATAAAAAATAACGTGAATTAGAAATTAATATTCTAAATTAAAATATTAAATTATTATTAAATAATATTTAATATATTCTAAATATATTCTAAATTAAAGTTTAAATTGTACAAATACCCATCATATTAATTGCCCGTATCGTATATTTATCTCATTATAAATCGCCTAATAGAATTACCAGGTAACTCGTGAGTTAATCGTGTTCCACACCTGCAAAGAATATCCTTAAAAGCACTCGATTTAAAACTGGGGTGGTGCTATTTAGCAATAGCTTTGGGACGTTTTTCACGTGCTTTGGCAGTTTTGGCACGTTTTGCATTCATTCTACGGGAACTACTTGATCGACCGGGATGAAAAGTAATCTATATCCTTCTCCGAGTCATTGACTACGATCGCACGCAAAATTTCACTGAGATCCGTTGCGCCGCAATGACGTATAAAACTTACATATGTTCACTTTTGTATTTTATAGTTAGGGTATACTATATAATTAGTGTATACAACAATAAAATCATCATAACCAGGTTCAGGAACATCTCGACACACTAAAACAAA
>JAFIDM010012231.1:48921023-48949248 GCA_023159025.1 Thereuonema tuberculata | reverse complement strand
GCTGTGGTACTCAACACTACACGCATAGTTAGGAAATTTATGGACACCACCACACATCCCTAATCATTCTTGCACACATCTTTACACTTGGCAGTATGTGCTTTGGTCCTTGACCCGCCATATTGTTTTTGCTGGGGAAACCCAAGGTTTGAAACATACAAACATAATAATAATAATAATAATAATAATATTTAAAAATATCATTTAAAATGATTCGTATATCTTGAAATAATATAAAAAAATACATAATACTTATTTTGTTAAGAGACAATGTTTACTAATACATTTCCCGTCTCTCAGCCTCCGCCCCAAAAAAGAAATAAAACTAAGAAAGGTAACCAGAGACCAATATCTTTGAGAGAGAATTACATGTTCATTGTGAGTCCTGTAATTGAATGAACAAATCGACTGTACTACGACGAAGAAATTCATAGACCTGGTGAAGAAGTGGCAATGTACCTATCAAGCATCAGTCAATGAGAATATCAATCATTTTGGCCTCCAATCAATTGATCAGGCAAAGAAGTGGCCAAGTCGATCCATCACTGTCTTTGACCCCATCCATCACTGCCCGGGCGTTAACATGTATCGGCATGGAAGTATCTATAGGCGTTGAGCAATCCAGCGAAATAGGTAGTTTGTGAAAGATATCAGGAGAGAAACATTCCACGACATTTAGCATTTTATGGATTACAATATTTTTTTAAATATTTTTTTTTTTCGAAAATAAAAACAAATGAAGCAAAGAATAAGACAGGATTTTCAGAATTTTTATTAACTACTTCCTACTTCAATTCGAAATATCACATAATTTAACCTTTTTTTTAAAATTGCATATTCCTTTATTTTGAAGATTTTTCCTATTACTAAGTTTACATTAAGCATAAATATTAATTAAGTTAAAGATTTAAACTTTAAAAAAATATTTAAAGATTTTAAGATAAAATTTTCGAACGTCTCACTTACTTATTGTTTAATATTTTACTGATTTTTAAGCTCTAAAACATTACTATATACAATATACTTCTAAAGAAATGAACAGCTTACCTGAAAAATATTATAGCTCTTTTTATTATATTTATATTTCTTGCCCTAACTAAATTATAAATATACAATATAATACTGATGTAAGTGTACATGTGTATAGTACTGACGTATGTTTATAACAGTATGATATGGAATGCAGTACTACTAATTGTTATTTATAATTTATTATTTATTGGCTTTTAAAAACTGAAAAAAAAGAATATAAAATGTAAAAAAAAAATAATTTCCTGAATACCAATAAAGAAAATTATACTATTTGAAAAGCTTTCGAAGATATCTAGAGATTATTATCTATTATTGTAGAAAAATATATTGAATGTTAAGTTTGACGGTTGATATAAAAAAATTACTTTGTTTCAGTTAATCGAATCAGTTCATTAAATTCTTTACAAATTTTCGAGTAGGCCTAATTTTAAAATCTCAACGTACATCTCCTTTAAATACAATTGTAGATTTCGGGAATTTTTTATTCAATTTTGGATTAGCAATGATTAACATAAAGCAAAATGTCTCCAACAATTTCTCCTTTTATTCAAGTGCTGTTTTTCCTTTCCTTTAGTTAAGTATTTTGCTACTTTCGCGAAATACTGTTCACTAATTCCATTAATTCAATGTTTAGGTGAGATTTTCTAAAAATTCGGGCATTTCTTCTTTCTTTCTTTTTATAGAAAAAAAAAAAAAAATGAAAATTATGCTTCAGTTGAGCCAAAATTTTGAGGCAAACGCTTCAATTAACTTTAAAATCTATTTTCCATCTGGAGAAGATTCTTGGCAAAGAAGCTCCCTGACGACTTGAAAATGAACTATCAAACACATGGTCCACCGATACGATCACAAATAAACTTTCCATAACGGAGCCAAGTCATCCTTTTTAAGAGATAATATCTTTGGATGAATAGAATAGAACACTTCAAAATATATTATATAAACGCCTTCTGTGAGAACAAAAAAAAAAGAAAACCATTTCCTAGTTCTGAATTTAGATTATATCTTCGTTGTGACATATGATGCACGTTCACTTTTTCTTCCTACCCACCTCCCCTACTATTTAAAATCATGATTTGGAAAGTAACCCGGAATGTGTGTACATATTTCTTCCAAACAAAAGCAGAGGGATACTTTTCGATGATAGGCCGCAAATCATGCGGCTTCGTACTTGCAGAATAACAATGGCTGATAACCAGGAACGGAGTCATAAATAAAGTAAGCTGAACAACAGCGACCTCAGGGGACTGCAGACGAGGATGTGTATGCGATCTGACACTTGGATCTTTATGTTGATTCAACCTGACATTTCATGAACTCAGCCCACACATGATTAATTAATACGCCTCTTGGAGCATTTGCAAATTAAATGCTCGTACACAATTTAATTTATAACTTTGCTACGAAGCTGAAGGTCATAGATTCGAGGAAGCCTGGTCGAACTTCAAACTTTTGCTTTAAATCAGCCTTTGCCGATGGTGAATGACGAAGAGTAAAAACTTAATGAATGTGTAAAAAAGGAACCTCTAGGCACAAAATAGTTTTCTATATTTGCGTACAAGTTTGTAATTTAGATGATGATCTTAACATTTGATTTTTTTTATATCTCCAACATTTAAAATACATAAAGGTGAAATGGAAAATTAATATTATAGTATTTTTCTGATACTTTCCGTAGATAATTTGTTTATTTAGCAATATGATTAGTGTTGAAGAATATTTGTTTTATTAATTATTAATTAGCGTTTTCAAGCTCAGTTAACTCAGTTAGATCATGTGTTAAATGCATTCTTGTCCTGATGAGCCAAATGTATATTTTTATCGAGATTTCAAAGTATTTTTTAAGAAAAGGACTGAAATTCAAGGAACAAATATGAAGATGCTTTGAAGATGAACAGAAGAAAAAAAGTTTATGTAATATCGAATAATATGCATTTACATTACAAAAGAAGCAATTATTAACTTTCATGATGTGTATGGATATTATTTCTCCTTCTATATTAGAAGTCACTATTAAATCAAACCTATTAATATTAAACACGGAATAAATCTCTTTTATAAGTTTTTATTATTTTTATTTATTTTTAGTATAATAATTTTTCGAAATTCTCGAAAAAAAAAAACTTTCGTTTTGTCTTTCGTTGAAATTTTGAGATAAAATAATTACTGTATTACATTTACATTTAATATAATGAATTACGTAAAAGAAGACTTATATGACGATTCATTGTATAGTGAAATATGATAATACATCTTGCATGTTTTTTTAAGTCGTAATAATTTGTTTTTCATTTTAAATACTTATTCTTAATTAATTCATATTCTTAATTTCAAGGTTCCTTGATATTACAATTAAGTAACTAAAAAGGAACTGTATTTTAACTTATTAATATTAACTTGACAATAAACTCTGCAACGATTTTCTCTGTCTTCATCTTCAAATTTAACTTTTAGCCCAAGGTAGATAAATCGTAACCGTTTCATTCGTAAGGCCTTCAGCAATTATGATTTATGGAAGAATTTCAGTATTGAACATAAGCCTCACAATGGTCTTGACATCATTTATTTGAAACCAATCTCCCGAGTTTGTTGATGAAATCTTTAAACATGGTTATTGAATTCTTCAGGCGTTTGGACGAATGGATTACGTAATTGTTAAAGCAAGATACAGCTGATGTATTGATATACAGTTTACATCAGTGGCGTTGTGTTCCCATTTAGATACGGTGAGCTATAGGAGAGGGGTAGTTTTAGGTAACCCGCTCTTTAAACTTCACGTCATTATTTGAGTCCATGATTCCATTTTATCGAAGGCTAGAAGTTTTAAAAGCAGATAGAGCAGTAACGATTTTTTAATTGTTCCAATGCAGTTAATTGTAGAATAATTTTAATACTTAATTTATTAAGCTAGTTAATATAATTTTAATCATACAATCCATAAGCTTGGACAACATAAAAGTTTCCTCAAATATAGGCGTACCCAGAAATTTTTAGATGGTCTTCGCTGTACAACAATAAATAAATAAATTACGAAATAAAAGTTATGTTCTTTTCTATATGAGGGAGAGGCTTTACAAATAAACAATGACCTTTCTACCAAAAAATAAAAGAGATCCAAAATGCTACATTTCTTTCATTTTCAACCCCTAGCACCAATGGAAAAAAATAATATAATTAAAACTAATTTAAATTTAAAGATTTTAGCAAAAAAGAAATAAATACTATATAAAATAAATCAATAGGTCTTTTTCCCTTACTGAAAGTGAAGTTTATAATTCACATATAATTATTCAAGAATTACAAAAGCACATTTTTAGTTATTTTAGACACCCCCCTTCGTAAGCAAAAATAAGCAGATGCCCGAACTCCCCCCTTGTTCTTATGTAAAATTTTCCAAATCATTAACAGTAAATATCACTGAACAATAAATTAAAACAGTCAAAATTAAATGATATTTATTCCTGAATTAAAATATAACAAATTATTATTATAAAAGTATACATGAAATATTGAAGAAAAAAAAGACTATCTCGCTCAGCGCACTCTCTCGCGTGCATGTTTGTCTGTCTTACTTAAGCATTGCTCTGATCCCTCCCTCCCTCTTCAGCAAAAATAAGCAAAGCTTGAACCCTCTCCACGGCTTGAATGCTTACGTAATACTTGAACGATCCCATATTACTTTTTTGTAAAGTTTTCAAAATTTTAAAAAAAAATATTGGAAAAAGGAAAGGTATTACTCATTACGTAAGAAAAGAATTATCACGGTGCTGTCATGGTAAGGCAGCTCAAATAGAATGAAATACTCAGATATAAAATATGACGTTGCCTATAACGCAGCAATTCGACTCCCAGCTCTGCGTGCTGTTGTCTCAGAGCACACCGTACCACACATTTCGGACTGATTAAAACCAGTGAAAGGATTGGAATTGATCCGCTGTGCCATCTGCACATCTGTTTAAAGAACTCAGAAGTTCGGTAGCTGACCGCACACCCGCGCTATTAATGGGCCTAATAATGACAATGGGATATCGTTTTTTAGGCTATGAAACTTCTTTCCATGAAACATTTCATTTTAAAAATCACAAACCCTCCATATAACGGATCTCGATTTAACGGATAAAATTTCCGATCAATATGTCGTATTTAATATTAACACCCTGTTAATTTTACCATGTTTTTAATCAAGATTTGTTTAAAATTAAATTAAAGGTTATTTTTTAATTTAACAAATTTTAGCGAATGTAGTAATTTCGCCGAAATAAATAAATATTACATATCTACAACTGTAGTGTGTATATATATATATATATATATATATATATATATATATATATATATATTTTGAAGAAGCAGATGTATCGAAAGATGTCAAACTCTATCCGATCTGAAGGACATCGTTAAACGTCATATTCTAGCAAATTTCAGCAGACGTATCGTTCTGCGGTAGAAAATACCGTTTTGCGAATGGAAAACATTGTTGACAATAATGGAGGACACACTGAACTTTTGTAATGCTGTTCAAGTGATTTGTATTGCTAAATTTGTTTTTTCGATAAACTACTAAGCGCATCGTTTGAAGTAACTGTTGTCCAAATTTCTTTCCATTCCGGGCCTTAGAACGTGCTTCAGAGCTCTCTAAATAGAGGGACTTTAATTTTAACAACCCTGTATATTCGTACCAACGTTACGCAGTTTCCCCTGGAGACTGTTTATTTTTCTTCTGTCAATCTATTGTATTCTTCAGCCATCCAATACACCTTTCATGTTTAATTGTTGTAAACATGAAATGATATTGGATCGTCTTTTTCTTATTCAAGACAGAATCTAAACAACCTAGCCATTAAATAAATAAGAATAAATGCCAATGATTTCATGTTTCATCTAAATAAACTAAAAAACTTTTCAGTCTGACCAAAAATTAAATAGTATTCCTTATGGTGACTTTTTAAACCCCAAAAACATCTTGATTGGTTCTATGAACGGGAATGTTAGTGGATATTGTACTATTGAATACTATTAAGCATTCCCTTTATATAGTACTAAATTCCATGCTGCATGGAATAACATAACATAACATAAAATGGGAGGTACTTTCAAGTCTCTAACACTGCGGCTTCAAAAGGCCTATTGTGTATCCCATGCTGCATGGGATAATTTGTTCTGCTTTACTTTAAAGACAATTGTTTACATTCAATGAAAATCTCAAAGGCAGCCAAAAATCAATTAGAATAAATAATTCAAATTGAACAATTCACTGAAGTTTCAATTTTCTTTAATAAGAGTGTTTGGATTATTGTCCTTTACTGCTTGAAACATTAAAAAAAGTAACTTTGGTCTCTACATCTAATTTTTTTTGTTCGAAGTCCAAATTTACGATTAAAATTAAATGAGGTTTCCTTTTTTTACCTTAAATATACCATTAAATTTGCAGCTCCGTAAATACATTGTCTTGACTTTCAGATGGGCGGGCAGACTTATTAAGTTCTTGAAAAATTGTATTTTAACTCTTCTTTCTTCCAATAAGAGTTATAACTTCATATCTCCATTTTGAAGATTCTTTCGAAGTAACAACAAACCAATAAAACCCTTTGGCTAAACAAATACAAAAAGCTTTTAAAATCGTAGGTGAATTCTGAACGTAGTTCTATTTAATATGAAGTTTACTCAGTAACTTTTATTAATATTTCGAATTCAATAATCGGAAGTTTAGAATTAAGGCAATAACAATTGCCATTAAATACTGAAAAGTAGTCTTCAAAACTGCCTGTAGATATTGTAGATAACTGCAAAGAAGGAATTATTTGAATTTTGCCTGATTTTTTTTATTAATTTTTTTCTGAATTTTTAGACCTAAGTATGTACTAACTAAAATATTTATAAATAATTTATTAAATGCGAATAAAGTAAATATTCCAATTTCTACTACATTTGACTTATTCCAATTTCAGCATTCCCTTTGATATTAAAGTTAAGTTGAGTCAAGGTATGTTATAAATCCTATTCTATTTGATAGAGTGGAATAGAGTAAAAGACAGAGTCATTAGATAGTGAAAATAAGTTGATGTACACCGATAATTTCGTTTTCGCTGCAATTAACAAAGCAAAAGTGTCAATAGGTTATGTAATATACCAAATGAAATTGAGAGAAATGTTTTGCAAAATGAGTGAAACCTACGCAAAAATGATGCATTTTGGAAAAAAGAGTAGATTATATAAAACTTTTAAGAAAAGAAATAAGTGATAGAGCTGAAAACTTTGCGTTCTGCACAGGATAGAATGGATAATCGTCACTGTATGTAATTCATTCGCTAATTATGAAATTACTAGAAGAAATAATTTCAGCTTAGTGTAGTGAAGAACCCTTATTCTTTGACACGAAAATAAGAGTACAAAACTAAAGAATTTATGAAGGAGTAGAAGGAAAGAAGAATTCGGGTGGTAGACAAGAATATCCTGAGAAGAATCAGCGGCAATACGAAGAATAAGATCAAGATGAAGGATGTAAGACTAGAGGAACAGATCACATCAGCAAAATGAAAAATGATAGAATTTTAATAAACTAATACGAAATAAGCTAAATAGATAATTGGAAGAACAAAACAAAATGGAAAGAACCCAACAAAAAGTTTGAATGCAGTGCGAAAACCAGAGACCGATGGGGAAAAAAATAGGAGTAGAGAAAAATATCCTTGATAGCATCAAGGGCCATACCCTACAAAATGAGAGATTAGATATTGAAGACTTCAATTTAAGCATTATTTTAAATGATTGTTATTTGTTTTCGCATTTAAGTACATCGAATTTAAGTACAACAAGCTTTAAAGAAGCTATACTTTAAGTACTTTCAGGAGCTTCTTGTAATTATTAAAATTAATGCCGTTTTTTAATTGATACAAGTTTCCTTAGGTTCCCAGGTCTCTGTTTCATTAGTTATTTGTTAATCTAGATTTTCTGACTTCTGTAATATCCGCTAGGATGATAGGTTAAAGTTATGCGGTTCCGTTCTAAATCATCCTGTATATATCAATTCCAGAAGACTCAAATTGTAGAGTTCGTAGAAATTGCTAGTTGCTGAGGAGCACTAGAATAAAATACTAATTAAAATTAGCAAGTTTACCACCACCCAGAGATGACGAGTAGATGAAATGAAACCACGTCATACTACTCGCAGCTAATTGTGCTTTTCTTTTGTACGGTCATGACTTAAAGTATTGTCTTCAAAATATCATTTTGAAGGTGCACTCTGAGAAAGGATGTATGACTAATATGAACAAAATTTTGAAATCTTTCCTATTTTATCGATGAATGAATCATGAAGTCTATACAGACATTTAAGTGGCCTCCTTCAAACCTTGCATTAAACACACTGGGAAGAAAGTTTCAGATTTTTGAAATTAAGTGTCTGCCATAAATCCTATCATTTTCCAAGAACTATTGAATTACTTGACATTCAAGTATTCAAAATGAAAGTATTCAAAATAAAAAAAAAATTGCTTTCATTTGTAATGCATTTTCTAGGAAATGTAAGTGACGAAATAAAAATGATGTTATATCTAACTTAGCAAATTTAACGCAGAGAATAAATCTATTTCAATACACGACTTACGCATTCTAGAATTTCTTCTCCAAGTAAAAAGTCGCGTAAATAATGTAGAGAGGAAAGAAAAATAAATAATAAGTTCAAAACTTCACCATTTAGTAAGAGCTCTTATCGCTTTGGCCCTAGTGCTAGTGTATTACTTATGATATTTCCCATCAATCAAAGCGAGACCTTCAAAAGACTGTCGTTGCAACAGCATTGCATCGATTCTACCTACGGTTATTGGCTGAAGCATTCTAGCGATGGAAATTGGAAAATTTGATTTATATCCTCCGGCTTTTAGGTCGACCCATTGAGAAACAGCTTTATTTTCGTTGTCGCCGAGGGAGTCTTTCTTTTTTTTTTCCTCTCTCTCTCTCGTTCTTTTTTTCCTACAATTCCCTATCCCAACTCTCCGATCCACCTTGCGTCGAGTGTGAACTGTTCCATCATAAATTGAATTTGATCTTCTGGTAAAAGGGACTTTAATAGATTTCGAAGGAAAGAAGAGGTAAAATTTCCCCATCATCTTCCGCTTAACGAACACTTCAATTATAAAACTGTGATGTCTCAAATAGCATTAATATTTTCAAAGGAAAGGAAGTCTGACGGTTATTCACATTCGAGGTAAAAATAATCGCTCATCCACATTCCCATTATTTCACTTCCGCTTTGAGCTGGATTCAAACCTGAAGAGAAGACAGTTTTAGAAACTTAAAAACAGTTATCTAATTCTCAACATGAAACTTAAACATTAAAAATTTATAAATATTAATAAATATTGATCATAGTAATATTATTTCATATTGATTACTTTTTAAGTTTTAACTGTAAAAAATTAGAGAAAGAACGATTGAATTTGTTCAAAAAAAAGTTACCTTGTTTTGAATTAATTCATTGTTAACAGAACTTTTTATAATACACTGTAGATATCTATTTAACTTTAAATCACAAGAAATGTGTTCAAAAATGGCTGTTGTTGTTCGGCCATGTACCAGAACCAGAAATTGATTTGAGATCAACAACAACCATTTCGCGGTAATTATTTGGCTAATATTGTGATCGCATGTATCACCATTAGTAAAGTATTTGCCATTTTTTTAGCAATCTTTATTTTTGATAATCATCTTGATTGTAGTGCAGCTATTATCTATTTCTGTGATAATTTTTATTAACAAACGAACAAGAGTCCAATAATAAGCATACGAAGATTCAAAATTTTTTATTATACTTTATTTTGTGTGCAAATAACTAAACGAAACAATTTTCTTAAAAAAATATCCCTATCTCAATAATTCTTTCATTAAATGATTTATACCATAGATCAAACAAATGGAAAAGCAACTCAGACTGAGACTCAATCCTGTGTCTAGAATTAATTAATTAATATGAAAGCACGTTCTTAAGACTCACATCATAAATATTAAATTACAAGAAAAATAGTACAATGCTTCTCAAAAGAAACGTCTTTTGAATTTTCTACAAATGACTTAAAAAATAGATTCTTAAATTAAACTTTGATGTTTATTTAATAAATAAAGCTACAGTAATTTTAAAGTATATTTAAACTGAAATCTCAGAAACTTTCAATAGAAATTGGCAATCTTTTTAATATTCAAACGTAATTATTGATAACATATCCAACATCTAAAATAACTAGAAACTACAAAATGAATGGTCAGCCCGACGCCCGCCCGCCTGTAACCCCCTGGAAAGAAACTCGGTACCCATTCTACAGGGGGTTGGGTGGACCCTAGAACAAATTAGGAGGTGAATGAGCATGGAAAACTTCCGCCCTCCGTCGTGGCCGCGGATCGAACCATCCACCTCCAACTCACAGCCAACCGCTCTTACCACTCGGCTACCAGGCCCACGGAAAAGTGGTTACCTGGAATTATCAAAAATTTTTACTTGGTCCTAAGTGGTCTTTCAAGTATTACGTAAGCACATTTTAGACATTTTAAACCCCCTTCCCCGTTCTAAGCAAAAATAAGCAGATGCCCGACCCCTCCCCCATCTGCTTACATAAGATTTGCCAAATCATTAACAGTAAATACCACTGAAATACTGAGAGAAAAAAATGTTTGTCTATCTTACATAACTATTGCTCTGATCCCCCTCTCTCTCTTGTAAGCAAAAATAAGCAAAGTTTGAACCTCCTCCCCCCACCTTGAATGCTTATGTAATGTAATACTTGAACAGTCCCTAATAATCTTTGGATAGAAATCCCTCAAAAAAATCTAAGATATATCTTCCAATATTACATATATATATATATATATATATATATATATATATATATAGCCGGACAGCTGTCGGAAATTTAAAATCCCATTACAAATTTCAGAAAACTGTTTCTGTGAGCGTACGGCCAAACTACATTCACTTCATCAGCGGCATCTGGTGTTAAATTTTGAAACTAAAATTTGGAAGACACAAAAACGCATTATTTAAAGAAATTTGCTCTTTTTTATTGTGCATATTCTTTTTTAAGTTTTTTAATTTTAAATCTTTTTTTAATTTCTTTTATATTATATACTTGTTTTGCTTTTTTATGCTTTTTTACGGTGATTCACGAAGATATGCAGAAACTTCGGGAGCCCATTCTACATTGTAAAAGTAAAGAAACAAAGTTATATAAACATGGGTCCTGAAATGCTTCGGTATCGAGTTATGGCTAGCGAAAGATTCGCCGATAATGTAGTACCCTGGGTGAAATGAAGACTTGCTGGAAGTCTGGGAAGGTAATAAGTGGTTTCTTATAGTTGTTGACCTGAAAAATCGAATGAAACATGTCGCAGAACTGTATCTCCCAGTGGTTGAAGCTTATCCCACGTGGAACCTACAAAAAATTGATCGAGAAACAACGTGTTTTCCATGTGACGTACAACAACGTTATTAAAGTAGGTTAGACACAAAAACTTGTACAACAAAACGTATAGAACATTTATTTCTGAACAAACGGTGCAAATACAGTATACAGAAAGTGAATGGATGTTCGATTAAATGAACTGCTATGGAGAACAGTGCAAAGTAAATTGAACTGAAAAACAGTACTCTATACCTAATCAATAACATTACAGTAAATTCTCAAAATTTTTCCATCAACTTCAATGCATTTTTCTGCACGTTTAATTGCTTTTGTTGCTTTTCGTAGTTCAGCAGGGCTGTCCTTTAACTGCGTAAATGCTTCATTAATACAGTCAAATAGTGCCTCACGGGAGTTTACTTTGATCGCGTAAACCTTTTCCTTCATCCATCCCCATATACAAAAATCCATCAGCGTATGGTCGGGAGACCTGGGTGGCCAGTGTGTAGGACCTCTACGACCGATCCATTTACTTGCGATTTCCAGCACGTCTTCATTTCACCCAGGATACTAAATTATAGGTGAAATCTTTCGCTAGCCGTAACTCGATACCGAAACATTTCCGGGCCTATGTTTATATAACTTTGTTTCTTTACTTTTACATGTAGAATGGACTCCCGAAGTTTCTGCGTATCTTCGAGAATCACCCTGTGTATTTAAATATATATATATATATTATTCCTGTTATTGAAAACTTTGGTCCTAAAGGAAAAAACTCATTGATTATCTTGCAATACTGCTTCTACATATTCTATTTAGTAAAATAGATAAGTTGATGTGATATGGAAAGCATTAGTAGGAGAAAAGCAAAGAAAATATTCTAAAATTACAGACATATTCTTCTCTCTTTTTTACAGATATATTATGAAACAGACAGAATTGGAATATTCTTAATTTATGAATTTGGATAATTGCATTTTCGATGTACCGTAAAAGAATTAGGCAACAGGTGATCTGAAGGAGCCGAAGGAAAAATTGGATTATCGAATTTTAAAAAGCGTGTACTTTGTTCAGTTAATGAGCACAAAAAAAGATAGCTTCATTGAAATGTAATTTTTGTTTAGAAAAGCGAAGCGAGTCTCTTCATTCCCAACTATATCACATTTTGTGAATCGTTTTATTCAAAATCTACAGTAGACAGACATATGAAATTTTGCATGCCCACAAAGAAATCCACGTAGAACCGCACAATCATATTTTCAGCACTAAAAACTATAAATTTTGTAAGAATTATTTGTTATTTTCAAAACTTGGAAGAAGCCATAAGTAAGGCCAAAACAAAAGCGCCATTAGTTCTGAAATCGAATCCAAAATCTGTAATTTCTAATAAATCTACAATGTCGTAGCTTTAGTCACTTCAAAATGCCTCATTATTTATTTATTTAATTATTCTTTAATTACTAAATTATTTATTTAATTACTTAATATTCAATAAACTGCATAAAGTGCGCGAGTCTACTCAAAGCCCGGCTTTTTGCTAGTTTAGGAATAATTTTATATTACTTTTTTTAAATTATGAATATTTAATAAAAAAAGTTAAAATTAAAAATAAGATATAAATTTATTTAAAAAACTTTTTCCCAAAACTACTATTATTTTAAAAAAATTGTATAGAATCAACTAGTGTGAAACAGTTGTATTAGGATTTCATGTCTTCAACTGATTATTTAAAGTAATTATTGAAAAATACTGTTACAAAAACATCGAAGCATAAGATGGATAAGTTCAATTTCAATGTGAAGATCATAAAATTTAATGTCACTTCTGTTATGTTTGAAAAGATTATTCTAATCTTAAGGTAGGCCTGGCCCTTATTACCGAAAGGATTAGAATAGTTTCACTAGTCGTCATTGGAGATCATTAAATTTTTCAAAGTAAAAAAAATCGGAGACGAGAAATATCAGGCTTTTGGATGTATAATTTAGTTGACCAATGAAACAAAAATAAGACATTAACAATATTAATTTTGTATTTGGTTACTTCAAACAGTTCTTACTGCTTACTTCAAAATCTTGAATAGCATCTGTAACTGGATTTTTGTCTTGATATTCTGTGGTTCCATAATACATATGCGTTCGTCTTCCTGTATGTACTTAAAAATAATAATCTCTAGTCGTCTTCAATGATCCAAAACATCTAGGTCTTTTTAAGCATTCTTGGTAATGAATATATCCATAGCAACGATCCAAAACATCTAGGTTTTTTAAAGCATTCTTGGTGAAGAATATATCCGTAGCAACCCGAACACTTAAAATCGTTATATTTAACAGTTTGTCAAATATCTTTGGATTCGAATCGTTATTACCCTTCTCCATAATTAGAAATCATCTTTAACTTAAGGAGAACCATTTTTTCTACAGGTTTGCACACATCCCTGACTCTGTCAATTAATGCCCAACCTATATATCGTAAATTTTTTTTTTTTAACAAACCAAAAACGCATTCCCGGGTTTCGGCTTCCTAATTGTTATCATAATCTTTCTGTGATTTAATGCACATAAATTCCGTTACATTATTATTGAAAAATTAAGACTTTCTACATCCGTAGAATTAAACTTTGTAACATTTGCATGAAGAGATTTGGAATTTCGTAATCAAATTTCATAGTGAAATAAAACATGTTTTGTTTGAAATAATAAGAGCATCGTTATTGCATTATGTTTTAGGTTTTGAACAGTTTTGACTACACTGGCAGCATATGGCATGGCGTTGTCTTGTGGCAAATTACGCAAAGCTTCCTGAAATTGCTGCTCCAAATGTCGGATGTTCGATGATGGATGCAGTTAACGTTGGAATAAGTTTGGGGACATGGCTGACCAAGAAAGGATTTGAATTGCTTGGAGGCACTGCTGGAAAAAGTGAATAATTATTATCCCCGTTTTCCTGTTGAAAAACTTCTTTGGCAGGCGTGACAAGAAGTGCAAACCAAACGGGTTGCAGATCTCTTGACCTAATCGTTATTCATTTAAAGTTCCACGAATCGTTGTGACATGGATTCTAATACCATAAGAAATAGCACCTCAAACCAATACACCTGGTGTATAATGGTTTATACTGCCAGGGTTTCAGCTCTGTTCAGCCGTCCTCCAAAACCCGATGCGATGATCATATGCTGAAAGTGGGATTTATCACTGAGAAAAATACGAGACAAATCGAGAGCAGAAGATGGGAACGGCATCATTTCAGATGGAGTCTCCGAGGAGGCTTGCTAAAAGCAGGCCTCGTACAGGGCAACAGGAGTGAATGCAATTTATCTAGCAATGGTGCGGATAGAGACGGGTTGCTGTGTACAGCCACAACTGTAGCCCTAAATGTAGAATGCTACATTTTTCGGGATGATATAAAGTGAACTTTAGGAGCAGTTAGGGATTGCCTCATAACAAACCAACGCTGACTGGGAACGGTACTGCTGGGCTGACCAGATCCTTGGTGACGTTTGTGAATGCCTAAAGCTGGGCGAACACACAGCAATTATAGGCAATATTATTGGGACAAGATGGCCCAATTTGATTGCTGATAACCGGTTTCAAGCGCGAACACAGAGTTTTTCCTGAACCAATATTGCCCTGAATATGTATAGTTACGGCGCTTCTCACTAGGGAGAGCTAAAGAGAGAGCGTGTTTTCGTACAGAATTGCTATAGTATTAAACGCCGTCCCTCTGTAGAAATCAATTACGATTCTTTCATTATCAATTGACAAAATGTTGTTGTTGGAATTATCTGTTTTGGGCCGACCCATTTTGCTGATTTTAAGCCTTGTTTCTCAAAGAAAATGGCCGGCATGAGTGACTGAATTTCCGATGTTCAAAGTCCTGCCTCCTTCGACGTCAGCATTGTCACGTGATTTCATCCGTTCACTTGATTCGCTTTCGTACCAGCAATATTTTGCGACAACTAAAATTGGGGCAATATTGTTCCTTTTGTACCGACAATAAAATTGGAATTGCAATATTGTTCAGTTTGGGACAATCAAATTGGGGCAAACGGTTGCCAGCAATCAAATTGGGCACGATTGTCCCAAAATATCGCCTCGTGTTCGCCCAGTATTACGCAACAATCGATTCCAGCTCCTTCCCACAGAAGCATCACTACGACCAGCTGCCAAGCGATTCATCTTCATGACCAACCGACTTTTTGCAGTTTCACGATCTGTCTCCTCTAGTCCTCCAATTGCACGTAGGGTTTCAAGCGTGGTGTCGAGACATTAATGATTGTAAACTGATGTAAATGAAACAGTTCTGCAAAGTTGTGAGGTCCATATGTAAAACAAAGTGGGCATTTCCATTGAGCCACGGAGTTGCTGGAGACGTTTCAAACTTCAAATGTAATACGTATTCCCTTCTAATAATTAGAACTTGATGACGTTTCAGTGGTTCTTTTGCGTGCAGAGCTGTAATCCTTTTGCTCTTAAAATTATACACAAAGTTAGCAATTCAAAGTACAATAAACAAAAGTAAACTAGTTATATATATAAACATAAAATGGAATTGGAACTATTCCTTATAATAAGGTTACTAACTTGCAAAGTGTTTTCTTCAAAAAGTGAAGTAAACAATGTTTTATTAAAATAATGCGTTCGAGTTCCAAATAGAAATAAGATTTCGCTGAAGTTCAAAATTGTCTTATCAGATTTTCGCTAGACATTAACCATTTTCAAATGTCTAACTATTTACGAAGTTGAAAAACATATTGCTGCTAAACCTTTTCCAACTTTCTAATACCTTAACGAATTTTGGCATTTCTCAAGTAAACGAACTAAACTCTGAAACTGATCACAAATGATTCTATTCATCCGCTAATTGGGCATTCATCGTACCATAACATGAAATATCTGTGCGTCCTTTCTTCTATAAAAACGAATAGTCTTCTATAAAAAACGAATATTGATATATTAGATCAGATTTTTATAGAAATTTAGCAAATTTTATTTATTTTCTGGGAAAAATAATCGTATCAGCAGGACTTAGAACTTCCTCAATACGTCGTGGAAGTGAGTAGTAGTTTCAGAGATTTTATAAACCGACCATCGGCACCAATAACAGAAAAGGTTTGAATGGCTTCTTCTACTAATGATCATTTTAGTTTTCCCTTGCTGTACTTCTGGATATTGATATTGAAAGAAATGTTTGTACAGATTTTTTTTCCAAATTCCAAAGGAGGTTCCTGGAGATAATTGCCTTGCGAAAGGATTAGCTGCAAATTCGAAGAAATATTCTACACTTATCGCCCAGCTGTCAAGCTACTTGTGAAAAACATAAAAGATAAATGCTGTTTGCGCTCCCAGATTGTAATTCCTACGCAGTTACAGGCCAACTACCTCTACAGTTATCATTTTCTAGATATTTGCTATTTTGGAAATTCGTATTGTTGGTCTTAATACACAAGATTTATCCCTACACATTACATTTTACCTTCTATGTTCGAGCTCATTCTTGCCATCTGAAAAATGCGATGGTCGACACTATTCATCATGAATCTTAACACCTGTTAATATTCTTACAGGAAGATTGTTTTCTGATAGGATGACTTACAGCAACATTTAGCTCTCTTCTGACATTTGATGGAGTAATTTATATAATGGAGTAAGGGTGCAGGAAGAATAAACAGTTTTACAATGCTATGTTAATTCAGCTGCAGATTGCTTCGGATATTCTGTAGTTTTAGGAAAGTAAAGAATGCGAGAAGCTGGACGCATGTAAACTTTTACTTTGTTTGTTAATAAATATAAGTATCTGCAAAATAGAAATAGATGAGAGAACTTTTCTAAACACCAATGGATTGTCTGGAGAGACCAATCACTACATCATTACATCGAATAATCATTACATCGATGTATAATCCTGAATTGTAGAAAAAAAATCCTTTCTCTTCTTGTCTTATGTAGTTCCATTATTACATTCAAGTCTGTATTGGAACGGCTACTTTACACATAAATGAAAACTTGCTAATTCACAGTTACAACTCGGAGAAATCAGCCTCACTTTAAATGGGGAAGTAAGTTTCAGTGGCAAGATTTATTTTGCTATAGTTTGATATCGCAATTAAAAATGCACTACCGGCAAAGTACCGAAAAGAGGTTGGTTTTGCAGTTTGGTTTTGTTAAAAATTCTCGAACATCATACAACAGAGATAAAGAAAAACATCAAAAATCCAAGGAAGAAGGGAAGATGGTGGATGGAAACCATACACAAAGAATATTATGATTCCAGAGAAAAGTTAGCATTTGTTATAGTTTTAAAATTAATTGTTTTCGCCGCTAGGCGCGCTGGTTGCAACTAAAACTTTCAGTTAAAGGTGCTTCAAATTTATTATAACCTTTTGTATATAGGACAAATTTTCGAGCAAGTAAGCGTTTTTCGCTTTCGTGCAAGTTTTCGAGCATGTGTAAAGCGATCAAAAAAGGAGGAAAGGAAAACTAAAGCAATACTTTTACTGAACTGAAGAATAGTAATATATATTTATTTCGTATTTGTATACTTTAATGAATGTAATTAGTAAATGGTGTTGTCTTATTAAAACCGATTACGATAGGCGGTTGAATCGTGGTTCTGAGGGCGTTGCTGATTTAAGTTTGAGGCAAGCTGAAACAATGAATAGCGGAAAATGTCAGATCAACAAAAACTGCAAAGAATTCTAATAGAAAGAAAATCCAGGCCTCATTCTGTCTAAGCCGAAATCTACGTCGGCCACGTTAACGGATCTGTAAGCTGAAATAAACCGGAAAGAATCATTTAAAACGAGCACCTCTTTGTGCATTCAATTTCTGACATTTTCAGCGGCAGCCAGTCATTGGTAGATGAGCGAGCCTCATTCTGGACGGATACCTCTTTGGCATGGAGCCAAGGACGATGACAACTTCTTTTATGATCGGAGATGACGTCTTCTCTTGTGGACGTCGTGAATCTGTGCGGGAGGATTCGCCATGAAATTGTTTCCGTGGCTTACGCTGGAGGGTCTATAGGCGGCAGCGTTGATTGTATAGTGATCAATGCTTTCCTGTAAAGGGTCGGCGGTATTGATCTGTATTGGATTGTTTGAGGCTTAGTTTTGCACCGTTCTTTTTTTTGGAACGGTCATCATTTAGAAGAAATCTCTGGATTCTTCGTCAAGAATAGAATTTGCAACATTCCGATTTGCATGGATGTTTTATCATTCTTCTAGAAATGATAACTTTGCCAACCAGTAAAGTTATTTTTATTGCCCAAAAAGTACGGTTTCAATTCCTTACGATACATTCTCAACATTAAGCTTGTAATTCGATTCAAAACCATCCAAAGTCCACCTTAAGATTTTGTTTCGTAGAGAATATATTCCGAGAATATATTCACATTTCAAGCTATTTGCTCTAATATCCGTCGTCTCTGCAATTCATTTCAATTAAAAGATGCTCGAAAAAAATTAGTGATAATAACAGTCTTCTTAAGTTTTGTACTTTTAAATAATAGTACAGCTTATCTTTAGTTCTTTACAAAGACTAATTTAAATTTCTTAAATGATCCTTTTTTTTAACAATTAATGTTTTCAATTGTATATAGCAATAATATTACATTGAAATACATTTATGATCAAAATAAAAAGAAGAGCCTTGGAATTTCGGGAATAAATGATAAAAAGATAATATATTTGTTATTGGCAGTTGGATGAAATATAAGTCTTTTTAGAAATGTCCACTGTTTTATCCTTTCAAACTTTTACAATTTCAATTATATATGTATTACATAATATCATACGAAATTAAAATGAGTAGGTTTCCATTATTTATTTGGAATTTGACCTAAGTATAATCGGAAACCCTATGTTGAAACAAGAAGCATTGTAATTAAGGTAAAATTAATTTAAATAAGATTTAAGAAGTAAGTTTCAAAGATTTTTCGTTTTTCATTTTAGCAAAACTTTGTACTCTTTTCTGTAAATGATAGTGGACACAAGGATCGAAAGAAGGCCAAGCAATCTTCCGATAAAATCCTCGGTCATCGATCAGATGTAGAGGACCCTTTGCCGCGAGTGAATTGGGTGAATCTGTGGCGACAGTGTCGCCGCCACTGTCCTTAGAGGGAAGCATCTCCTCAATATAAAAAACAATAAATCTTCTTCGATCTCCGATTTCACCTTCCGGTGCTTTTGCAAGGCGTAGTTGATGGCGATGTACGATGCAACGTTCCGAAAAAGATCTCAGAAAACAAAGCATTTAGCATAAGGCAACAAAAAGCATTTTTTATAATGAAATTTAGTTTAGGAGAAACAGGAAAAGACTAATTTCAAAACAAAAGACATATTATTTCGAAAATATCACATTCAATGCTAATGTTTTTTTTAAGAAAAGGAGCAATGAGAAGCAATATTGATTAGCATTTTTAGATTTTAGGAAACTTAAGAAGCTAATTGTAATCCTATCGTCTTTAGAGAGTTATCAATTTGCCAGTAAGCATAGCTACAAAAGATGATTTTTATGCATGATTTCTTAAAATTTTCGTACAAATAAAAATACGGTTGGATAAAAAAATAATAATTTAATACTCACATTTCACTGAAATAATGATAGATGTCCGTTTCAGATAAATAAATCAGTAAACTCTAGATAATTAACCTTTAGTGTTAGGAAAAGACTACGAAGGGAAAATACAATTTTTCTGCCATAGAGCCAAAAGATAAAGAACCATTGACTATTAATTTCCTATTAACGTTTCATTTGTGCTCAACAAAATCATACAAAAAATTTACAAATATATAAAATGTAAAATTTCATTAAGCTATTTTTAAAACTTAAAAATAATTGTTTTGTATTGTTGCAATTATCCTAATTAAGACGATAAATTTAGAAAAGATTTAGAAAACTGAAATTAATTGATAAATACTGCAGATATTATTTTTTATATAAAGTATTTAGTTTTTTTTTTTCTAAATAAATTTTACATAAGGTGAAGTACTAAGTTGTTAAACTCCTCAGAATCAAGAAAAAAATAAACATTTCGAACAGATTAGAACATTGTTGGAATCTTGACCATAATCAAGCACCTCAGTTTTCCTTAAGCATTAAGGTAAATAGTGTACGTTAAAAAAAAAAGGATGCTGCTGATAAACGCTGTTACAGGCTTACTGGAATCATCAATGACATCAGTCTTCCTCAAGCATAATCAAGTGGTCTTGTTCTTTCCTGTTTTCCTGTAATTGGAGCTAACAAATGCGAAGTTGATCAAGAAATGTAGGACGTCGTTTTGTTTTGCGACAATTCATCTCCAAATATTGCGAAGGAGACTAAAGAATTGGTCAGAAATCTTTGAAATATAATGTATCTCGTTCTTAGACCCAGAACAGAATATAATGTCACCAGCCGAGAGGTTAAGACTAGAAGATCAGGCTGATTTAACTCTCAAGTAAGGAATCAGATTTCAATTGGCAAATATTAATCTTCTTGTTGCATAGCTAAGAGCAAGACTAAAACAAACAGAATAACAAGTGAAAAATTCCAGTTGAATTTTTTCAACCCAGCTCTTTCAGCGTACAGACAAGTATGCTTTATTAGGAGAAAATCGGGCGGCGGCTCAAACTGTGTCTTATGAAGTCAGAATAGCCTTAATTTTGTTGTGTGTGTCATTTACCTTCTTGATCCTAAAGTGCCAATAACAACGAGAAAATAATGAATTTTTAAGGATTGAGTTAAATCAACTTAAAGTTAAAATCAATTCTGAAATTTTCAGCAAAATATTTTAAGAATTACTGAAAAAAACTTCTTTACAATCTTAAATTAATTACAACATGAAACCAAATTTATTTGAAAGGCTTTAAACAAATAAAACATCAAAGATCTAACAATAACAACTAATTTCAGACACAATCCTTTTAATGTTATATTTTCAAGCTACTGACTCCTTTCTTGTACTTTATTGGAGATGAGTAACGACATATAGCAACGCCTGACCATACCAGCAATACATCTACCAATCCCTGTCTCCCTACAGCTTCGTCTGACTGAGATCCGATGATTGATTGAATATATGGAAAACACCGTTGCCCTGGAGAAAACGTGGTCTGAGATGGCGTTTCCATTTGTCACATTTTCGCTTTCTTCGAAAAATTGATCGGATGAGCAAGATGCTACCTTTGGAAACACAGTCCAAATCTTTCTCTACTAAGAAGGAAGATGTGTGACGCTTTCCTTCCACCAACTTTATGTCCGATGGGACGTGGCCTCCTTGTCACGCTAGAAAGAGATGTGCTTTCATCGTGTACTCTTTCAACAAGAGGGTTATTGTTGAAACAATTCCTCACTTCTACCAGTTTTTATCTCGCAGCATAAATACGACTTTCAGTTTGTTATTTTCTCTAAAGAAATGCAGGTTACAAAACTAAGTTGTATGGAGCAACGGAAGTTGTCAAAAATCTCTTTAGTACTATTTAAAATTAAATTTCCTGTGATTTTTTTTTTCAGTAATGATTTGTTTATAAATGATTCTCTTCAAAAGTGAATCTCTTCGGATAATCTATTAAGATGTAATAAAACATGTATATTAAGATATGTAAAAGGCACAAATTTTTTATTAATATCTAACAAAGGAATTACGACTTCAAAAGTTTAAACTTTGAAAAGTTATTTAATTAATTATCATTATCACCTTACTCATTCTTCTTAAAAATTAAGCTACCTTTCGATTTTCATTTAACTCAAAGGAAATCTACACATCTACACGACGATGAAGGAAATGAAAAAGAGGATTATTTCCTTTAACCTTTATTGCCATGAATAAGTGATTTATTGATTTTTTTATCCACATAATCTCCTCGTCATTCAATGAATTCGCGCCACCTTACAAACAATTTATTCAAATGAAGTTGATTTAATGTTTGTAGGACGTATGGGCAGTCAGACGTGTACCGCAGCATTCACATTCTCGACTGAACGGATTTTCTGGCATCAAAACTATGGTATTCACATTTTCGGCGCTAGATTTAGCGAGTAAGATGATAGTGAGTAGGCATTTCAGATGGAAATATTCCATCGTTTCACCAGTTATACGCGCAGTACGGTTCTAGCATACTGAAAAATCACACCAAGGGGCAAGAGTTCGAAGCTTTTTGTTTAGGCTGCTCTTGGTCGGCTTCACTTGGTTGTACAGTTGATCTCTGTATTTGTCCCTGTAACTACTCTCCGTCCCGCTTCCAGTTTTAAAGAATTGAACCCTTACGGTACCAGCAAAATATTTCCAACAGACGATCGATAGGAATGTTTTCGGCTTAGAAAAGGATAAATACGGCTACTTTTAGCCGCTGGTCTGTGGTTCAAATGTTTCACCCTACTTTCTTAGCCAGTAAGGCCGATTCGAAATAGTTGTTCTATTCTTCTTGATGCTTTTTTATTCTTTTCTCCTTAATCTCTGAGGGTAAGATGCAGGGAACTTTTCTGTGCATTAGCTCTTCATGAACAATATGCTGAACAGAATCTTAGCTCATCTCCACAGAAAGGATGCTCTTTTCTCCAGAGTAATTCGACGAATTTAATGAATCAGTTGGTCTATTATCACAGTGAAGCAGGGTGATACAGCTCGATTCGCCTGGCCATTCATCGGATTGTAGCTCTATAATTCGCTTTACTGCACGTCCTTTGTCTTTAAACAACTGATGCCCTACTCACATTTTTACCAATTTTTTTTTATTTGATTCTTATATAAATAAAAACCTGCATCGAGATGTCTTCATTTTCTTTATCGAGAATAAGTTTATCTGAACCATCTACCCCAGGCAGATTTACTGAATAAAACAATAGATATCAATTACTTAATCTATATTACTAAAATCTTTTATTTCTCTGTGTGTCTGTCCAGCGCAGTTTTGTGTGAGAATGAAAAATTAAAACAATTTTTACAATGAAACATCCGTGACAGGAACCGAACCTGCAACCTTCCGATCCGAAGTCACACATCTTATCCATTAGGCCATGGGAACCATGACTCTCTTCATATTGCTTTTTTGACTTATCTGTCAAAACTGAACTGACTTTGACTGAAAAGTAACAATCTATATTATTAAAATCATTTATTTCTCTGTGTGTCTGTCCAGCGCAGTTTTATGTGAGAATGAAAAATAGAAACAATTTTTACAGTGAAACATCCGCGACAGAAACCGAACCTGCAACCTTCCGATCGGAAGTCAGACATCTTATCCATTAGGCCATGGGAACTACGACTCTCTTCATATTGCTTTTTTGACTTATCTGTCAAAACTGAACTGACTTTGACTGAAAAGTAACAATTGTAATTAAAAAGAAAGTCAGAAAAGAAAGAAGCAGTACTTCATTAGGTAAAATACTGGGAAGTCACTATTTGAAACTTAAAAACCACTGAAAAGTATCAATTGGAATGAAAAAAAGTCAAGAAAGAAAGAAGCAGTATTTCTATTATGTAAAATACTGAAAAAATCACTATTTGTAACTCAAAAACCATCATTATTTGTAACTCAAGAACCTCTCAAAAGTATCAATTGTAAAAAAAAGAGAGTCAAGAAAGAAAGAAGCACTATTTCTATTAGGTAGATTACTCAAAAATCATTGTTTGTAACTCATAAAGCTAGAATCACATCAAAGTAAAAAAAAACTCACGATAAATATGCGGCTCATCAACCAAGATGAACGAGAGTGTCGATAACATGAATGATAAGTCTGAGAATACAAGGAGAGACTACAGAGCATACAAGTGCGAATAAAATTGACACTTCTGATAATCCACCACACGAACATCTCTATCTGCCCGAGTATCTGAACGCATTGAATCTCAGCGGTATTCCTCAACATCGTTTGTCATTGAAGATTGGATCTCCAATAATATTGTTGCGAAACATCAATCCCAAGTTTGCATACTGCAATGGAACTTAACTTAAATGCCGTTTTTTCGTTAATGATCTCATAGAAACCGAAATTATAACAGAACTCACAAAGGAGATTTTGTTTTCATCCATAGGATGTCTATGGAACCATGCGGTAATCTAATTCAGTTCACTTTCACAAGAAAACAATTTCCGATCAGACCTTCTTATGCGATATTTATCAATAAAGCTCAAGGACAAACTCTAAATAAGGTTGCCATACATTTGGAAAACGTTGTCTTCACTCACGTACAACTTTATGTCTTTGAGTCAAAAGTCAACAGAATTTGGTTATCTTCACTCGAAAGAATAGTCACAATCAATTTGTCGCGAAGAATTTCGTATACAAGCTATGATCTTCATTTATCATCTATATCAACTAACGTCCATCTGAAATCTCTTCTTCAAATATCTATATCGAACAATCTGATGGCCTAGATTAGTAGATAATTTTCACTATTTGTTGCTCAAAAACCACTGAAAAGTATCAATTGGAATTGGATAAAAAAGAAAAGAAAAAAAAAAGAATCACTATTTCTATTAGGTAGAATACTGAAAAATCACTTTTTATTACTCAAAAACAATCACTATTTATAACTCAAAAATCACTGTAAAGTATCAATGGAAATAAAAAAAAAGAGACTCAAGAAAGAAAGAAGCACTATTTCTATTAGGTAGAATACTGAAAACTCACTATTTGTAGCTCAAAAGCCACTGAAAAGTGTATCTATATTAATAAAATCTTTTATTTCTCTTTCGGTCTGGTGCAATTATTGTAATTTATAAAAATAGGAATAATTTCTACAAGTTATCTACTGGAATCGAACATGCAACCTTCTGCTCCGAAGTTAGACGTCTTAGGCATTAAACCACAAGGATTACATTCTAATCTCTATAAAAAATAAAAATATATCACAGATATATGATTCACATGCTGATTCAATCCACGACTGCTTTTAGAGAGAATATAGACACCAAAAATTAAATAATAATAAAAAAAAAAAACTTAAAAAAATTTTTAGTTTTATTTTACTTGATATAGTGTGTGTGTGTGTTTTTTTTTAATAAATACAAATTGTTTTCCGTTACATTCGCGAGGCTTCCGGAGCGAAGCGACGGGTAGCCGACTAGTTGTTTCTGATTTGACTTTTTATTTTCTATTAGTTTTTCTACAGTTCAGTAAACAATCTCCTGATAGCAGATACTTACGTACAAATTCGTATTCTACAGTCTTATCTCCATTGATTAATATCTATCATCTTATCTGCATTAATCAAAAAATGTATTTTATTATGATTATTTCTCAACATAATAGAATGCTAAAGTAATACAACTTATTAGATAATGAAAAGAAACAGGAGGATTGACCGGTGTTTTTTTTGGTAAAAATGTTTTTAGATAAAAAATTCAAAGCAATACTGTTAGGGAGAAAGATACGATTAAAATCAAATTTGAGAGATTATTTTATAATTTATTTATTTCTCATAACCAATAACCTATTTTACTGTGTAATAAAATTATTTTTTGGGTTTCGAAAGAATTTTTTGAAACTTATGGCTTCAATTTCTAAGGCTTAGTTTAGATAAAAATTATTTATATGTAGAGTTCAGTAGTTTTGAATTACTTAAAACTAAATTTTTAAGTAATTTTTTGTTAAAAATTTTTGTTAATTTTTGTTAAAAAAAAAACCCTGCTTCATAGACTTTATCCTGAAATACTGTAACCTCCTTGTTTATTTACAAACTTTAAAACTAAAATTTAGTAAATGCAAGCTGATTCTCATTAATTTTCATCTCAAACTTCTTAAACATAATAAGTTATTTATGGCACAGAATCAAAAAGTGAATTCCACATCATAATTTTGATTTCAAAACAAAACATCATTAAATAATGGACAAACAAAATGTAAGAATGCAGTTTCTTCCTAATGGGAAGATCCTTTATAATTTCGTATTTAAAGTTGTTACCAATTATTTATAAAATAATTTCAAATAAAATTACGAACTGCTAAAGCGGTGTTGTTGTTTACTTAAACAATCAAAAATGATTATATATTTAATACTCAAAATTGAATATTAAATATAAATGTATTTTACTATGAACGAGATTGTTATTATTGAAGAAATAAATTAAATTTAAAATAAATATTATTTAGTATGCAGTGCCAATAATTACTTAGTCTTCTCCTTTACATGTATACCTTACTCAACATCGTAGCCAATTTCCTTTCATTTTAATGGCATTAATAATTTTGTATTAAATAATATTTTTAAGACTGTAGCTTCATAGTCTTCGCTTACTGAAATTGAAAGTTTAACAGAAAATGAATTTTGTTATCAGGAAGAATAGATAGTTTCAATCTGAATTGATTTGATATTGAAATTCAAAGGAATAGAAGAAATTTACAAGTGTCACTATGATATCACTTAATACAGATACTCATTAAAAATTAGTGTCCCACTACAGACCTATGTGACCTTTGGGGTCGCGGGAGGTAAGGCTCCCGGTGCGTCGTTCCGTGGCAGAAGGAACCAAGTTGAGGTCGGGTGGTCAGGCCAAGGTCCGCCCTCATTTAATCACCGGGAAAAGAAACCATGTAGCCATTCAACAGAGGGCTGGGTAGACCCTAAGACCAATCTGGAGGAGAATGGAGCCGGGCAAATCCCCCGACCTCCGCCGAGGCCTGGGAATAGATACTCATTATACAAAGAAAAACAAAACTTATTAGGATTTTTATTTGATCATTTTAATAAAAAAAATCTTTCAAAACGAGTAAACTAACATAATTGAACCTTATATTAATTATAATTGTTTTCTGTAATTGTTAATATTATTGTTATAATATTGAAAAAATTATTATATTTGCAATACAGCAGTTCTCCATAATGCTTACCATCATTAGTAAATTGCACATAATTAACAACAGCAATCAAAAGCTAAATAAAATAATAATAAGGAGAACAATCGAGAAATAAAATTTTGTCACAAATTCAAAGCAATCTCAATCTTTCGATCCTATACAGAAAATCTTAATCAACGAGTTACATAAGGAAAATTTAAATTCTAATCCTGTTCGAAAGATCCAGTGGTTGACTATAATGACAAAATGATATCATTACTTTCTAATCAGAAGCGATGCTGTGGGTTATCCAAAGGCAAAATATTGAAAGTATTTGAATAGGATGCGAGTAATTACAGAAGCTTATTTAAGAAAAATTAATCTATTGCATTTTCGATAAGTTAAAGATGATGCAAATGAAACGTATATTTAGCTCTTACAGAATCTTAATGGATCAATTACGTCATTTTAAATTAAATTTAAAGGGTACACTATACAGTGTGCTAATCCTGTAGCAGATATATGAAGGAACAATCATTAATAGAATATTTACTACGCCTAGTCCGGCAGCCATCTTCAGGGAAAGATGGCTGCCGGACCAGGCATAGTAAATGGATGTCCCGAGCCAGATATTCCGGATTCCATTAATAGAATGATTAAGTTAAGAATTTTTTAATCTAAAAGCTTTTTTATGCATCTCATCACTTTCGAGATATTATTTATCGTCAACTGCGAACTCCAAGATCTGAAATTGTTGCCATCCAATCTTTTCTGAGTATGTTGATAATTTCCGGTATTTTTTTTATTAATTTACCACAAAACTAATTCTCTACTTCATTTTCCTTACTTCATTTCTTTATAAAATTCGATCTTATCAATTAAGAATTTGTCTTTTTTTAGATCAATACCATCAAGAGCCGAAGGCAGGAAGGGCACTACGTACCTTTTCTGGAAGTGTTTCGTCGTATTTTCGAACCCTTATAGCTTCGGCCTGAATATTACTAGAGAGCTCAAATTTTCAGGATATGATGCAGTTAGCGGATTAATGAA
>JAFIDM010012231.1:48784346-48894158 GCA_023159025.1 Thereuonema tuberculata | reverse complement strand
GGATCCATTTTAGAACATTCACCTGGAAAGAATCTACCATTCCATCTCCTCCTTTATCTCATGGTTCAGTGCTTAAACCACCTAGCCATCTTTCAATATATGACTAAAGTATTATTAAAAATAATAATCTAACTTTTTTTTTGTTTGTTTTAGTCTAAGTATTGATATTTCAGTTATAGAATCGTGTGTAAAGAAAACCCTTCTGATGGTTTACATTCATTGTTTCGAATAAATTAAATCCTGCTCTGAAATTTGTAGCCCAATGAGAAAAAAGAATGACTCATATTGGCATTCCTATTTGCACATTCTATTGGAGTTTTTAGTCTTGGAAAAAAAATAGTCTTGGATCTGAGAAATCACTATTAGAAATGAGATGAGATGCACGAAAAATTTTATTACAATTTCTTTGGCAGGATTTAAGACTTATGCAAAATAGTGCAAAATAGTATATTGTACAAAATATCATTTTATTGAAAGAAGTAAAGAATTATTTTTTCTTAATTAATGGAATTGAAGTATGTTCCTTCCTTGATTAATAGAAGAAATTTTGGCAATGTAAAAGTTGAAACTTAATGGATGTGCTAAGTGGATGTAATAATCCAATTTTAATTTTACTCAACATAAGAAACGAAACAAAGGAAGGAATCATAGAATTTATTAAATTTATCTATTAAATTTATTGAAGAAATGAAAAAGAATGGAAATTGTATAAGTTGGAACATTATGGTTGTTCAAGGCAAAAAAATCCTTGGAATCAACCAATATTTGGTTATCTTACTATTTTAAAAGAAAAAGAGAAAGAGAACGAGAGGAAAAGAATCGATTTAAAAATTTTGAAAACTGTTGAAAACATCAACCGTTACCAGTTATCTATAAATCACTTATTAAAGATTTTTCAAATCCGTTGCTAAGACCTTGAACTATTCTCTACTCACAGAGAAGAGAAATGTCTTTCGAAATACTATTAATTAAGGAAAAACAACAATATAGTTTAGCTGTTTGATTCTTTTAGTGAATTTCATTCTTTGAAATATCAACAGTAAAAAATTTCTATTTTAAGATATTTAAATTCATTTTAAATGATGATTTCCTACTAGCTTTATCAAATATATAATTACAAGTAGGCAATAATAAGAATAAGTTCACCAAATTCTTAGAGAAATAAAGTCCTTTCCATCATTAATTTCATCATTTAAGCTATGCGAACATTTTGCACCAACTTAGTTGGCCGACTTCAAATTGGTCCGATTTTGTCAGCCGCGAACACCAGCCAACTTGCAAATGAAGTCGGACGCATTAGCGGCAATCCCATAATTTTATGCGTTTCCCCCGGCAGCTGTGGAAAATCCGAAATAATCGAGGTTTTAAAACCTCTCTGATAAATTCTGCCGCATACAAATACTGCATTTCAGTATAAACTTTATTTATGCGTGAAAGAAACTCGCAATACTCTGATATTCATTGTGTACACGCTTGTCGTCTATTCGAAGCGGTGATAATAGTTTATGGACGCCATTTCTTTCCATGGGCGTGACGTGTTCCAACGCTGCCCTGTGATTGGTAATTCCGACCTACTTTCACGAGTTGGTCCTGCACAACCGACTCGAGTCGGCCAACTAAAATCGCTGCAAAGTCGCTGAAAAACGTGCTGAAAGTCGGCTCTAGCAATTCGAAAACTGAAAGTTGGCCAACTAAGTTGGTGCAAAATCGGATGGTGTTCATGGGCTTTAATCTCTCTAATAAATTTCGTAAATGATTACTTAGTACTTTACGAAATTTATTAGAGAAATTAATGATGAAATTAAAATTGTGAATAAATTTTCGGAAATAAATTATTTATCAGAAAAAAAATTTCTTTTTGGAGCAAATGTTTTTGATGAAGCATTTGCAATTAGATTAGATTTTTATATAGCTTTCGTTTTGATGTTCAATTTATCTAGCATATTTTCCCCATAAAATTTAAAAATTTTATAGTTAGGTCAATTTGTTGATCTATCAATTAATCAGATAGTTTACTGTAGTCTAAAAAATTAGAATAGAAAATTCCAAAAATAACCAGATTTGGTTTAAATCATTTCACTGTTTAGGGGAAAAACATCTTATGGTTACAATTGTTGTATCTTAGAGCTACAAATTTTCAATTGTTTCCAAATATATTTTTTCTTTTGTAATCCATAGCGAATTTTGATCATTTCAATTTTTATTGTATTGTTTATTGTATAATGTTTAGCTTCTCAATATGAAATTGTTGTAAAGGTATATTCGCATCAATATAAAAAAGTGCATTGTATTACATTACGTGTAAGCCATGCGTAGTAATTTTACAGTAAAATTTAAAATTATGTAAATATCAGCATTTAAATGAGTTTACATTTAATGAAAATGGCAGTCATTAAGGAAAGAAAATAAACTACTTTCAAAATATTAGAAATGTAATTTTCTTCTTCAAATTCAAATAAGACAGTGTAAGAATATAACCAAGACCGTTTTTCTTAAAAAACTCTGGAGATGTCAGTCGTTTATCTTATCTTCGTGAAACGAACATTTCTAAGACAATGGAATACTTGTGTCTACCTCTGGCGATGAATATCTAAGCTACACCATCTGGAGGTCGGGTGCATTTGGAATGGGGAAGGAGAATGCACTCCCTGGGGTGAAATTGAAATTCAGGTCGGCGGAAAGTAGGAAATTCACTTTGCTTTCGAAAAGGTTCGAATTTGACAGTATGACACCGAATCTGATTAATTTAAATGGAAGATGATTACGTCAATTCAAAATAGATATTTATAAGATTCTATATTTTGTCCCAAAAATGAAAAAAGATTACTTTACAAAAGTACTTTAAGAAAGAAGGAAAAGGAAATTTCCCTGGTTGGATTTCTAGATATATATGCAAATATTCTTGATTTTTTTTTTTTGTAAATTGTTAACAACTGAACGTTTGCATGTAATACGTGATTTAATCTCCTTCCTAGCAGTGCCAGTTCGAAATTGCAGCCTCATTATCTATTTAAGGTTCCGGTGCTCTTTGTTATTTTATTGTATTGTCAAGTAACTTTTTGTTACAAAATTCTCTTGATACAATGCATTTTACAATTTCTGAAATGTAATTTTTAAGTCTCAATCTGTAGGTTAAAATTTCTGGTAAAAATCTTTTTAAAAATTTGTTATGCAGACTTTCGTGTATTGTTTGAACGTTATTGTTTGAACCTAGCGCAAATTAACTTATTTAAAAAAGACCTGCTTGATGTCCTAAGTACTTAGTTCAAACGTGAAACTTGTCTTTGTAGAAAAATCAAGCAGACACTTTTCCATCACAAAAATTTGTGACGTGATAATCGAAAGTTAGCCTTTTCACTAACATCAGAACAATGTTTGACCAGTCCCACAGGAAGGATAGAGTTACTGATGACTCAGCATCAGTAGAGACGCTTTCTATGTGTTTTAACAATTTTCTATTTAATTCAGAAAACAATTCATATACATTAATTTAGTTTTAATATGTCTCCTTAGCATCAATGAAAAGGAAAAGAGAGTCAGTCAAAACTACATTTATTTTTTTTTATTTTTTTTTTTTATTTATTTATTTATTTCTTGCAAATTTAAACATTACAGTGCTACTAGGTAAACTCACGTACCTGTGTTGTAGGTGCTGAGAGTAGTTAAATATGATAGATAATAAAGAATACATTAAGTAAAAATATTACAAAAAAATCTTTTGTAAACATATTACAAACAAAAATTAGAACAGTACATAATTAGAGTGGAGTAAAAATATTATATGACAAATAAGACCAGTACATAATTAGAGTGAATTAAAATATTATGTAAAAATAATAAGAGCAACATGAATAAGATATAAAATAAAACAAGATATAAAGATATAGTTTCTTTAGCTTTTTCATTTATATGTTCCAAATTATTTTTTCGTTAATTATTTTTTCTATTAGAAGATTTTTCAATTTTCCGATATTTTTTACATTATATATCTCAGGATCTAACTGGCTGAACAGTTTCGTTAAAATCCTGTTATTGTTTCTAAGGCCGTAATTATTTTTTGGATTTTCATACTTTAATATATTCTGTAGTTTGCTACGAGTATTTGTTATGTTAGGAACTGTCTTTATTTTATTATTTACATTATAAAAGTTTTTTATTAATAGTGTATAGGTAATTTTTTGTTTTGGTAATAAAATTTTGTGTTTGATTCTTAATTGACGTTTCTGATGTTCGTTTAGAGTATTATATTTTGAAAAGATTAAATTTAATATTTTCTTTAAAAGCCTTTCAATGTTTTTCATTTCTGTTTTGGTGATATGTATCCAACAAGATAGTCCGTAGTTTAATAGAGAGTCAACGAAAGACTTGTAAATAATAATTTTTTGTTTGAGTGGAAATAAGTTTTTAATGTGGTGAAACATGTAAGTAAAAGTGTTTAGTTTTTTTGTTTTGTATGTAATGATTTGTCCATGTGAAGTTATTGTTTATGTGAATACCTAAATATTTATATACATTTATTACATCTAGTTTACTGCAAGAGCAGTTTATTGAAAGATAGTTTTGTCTGTAACAAGAGTGTTGATGTAATTTGATTTGTGGAAGGTCCGTCAGGCTTTTGTTTTTTGTTTTAATCAACATTAGTTTTGTTTTATCATTGTTTATGTGCATTTTGTTATCATGTGACCATTTCGTTATTTGATTAAAGTCTTCTTGTAGTCTATTCTGAGCTGTTGATAAATCTTTGTGTGTGTTCAGTATTACAAGATCATCTGCATAGGCATAGGCCGTTGATGTTTGTAGTTCTGAAAAGAGGGAATTTAAATATAGAATAAATAGAAGAGGTCCAAGATTGGAACCTTGTGGAATGCCAGACTTAATGTTGTAGATCTTACTTTGTTTTGTGTTTAATTTTATTCTGAATTTTCTGTTTTTTAAATAGTTTTCTATCAATTTATTGATTTTGCCTCTTATTCCTAAATTATGCAATTTCTTTACTAAGATATTGTGATTTACGCGATCGAAAGCTTTACTGAAGTCAATGAAAATTACCAAATTATATAGGCTTTTATTAAGATTATGATTTATAGTTTCATTAAAGTTAGTTAGAAGGTTGATAGTGCTCGAATTTCTTTGATAGGCATATTGTTCTTTTTTTAGTATGTTATAATTTATTACATAGTTAAAAATTGTTTTTGATAGATAGGATTCTATTATTTTTGAAACGTTTGATAGAATTGAAATAGGTCTATAATTTTCTGCAATATCTGCTTTACCCTTTTTATAAATGGGAATGACTTTGGCAATTTTCCATGCTGATGGATAAATACTCGAATTGAACATGATTTTAAACAGCTCACTTATTAGTTCTGCAAAAATCTCCCTATGTTCCTTTATATCTTTTGTCTTAATATTATCAATTCCCACTGAATTTTTGGTTTTCATAATGTCAATTAAACTAATTACTTCGCTTATATTTGGTGGAAAGAATGCCATCGATTGAAGTTGACTGCTTGTGTTATCTCTGTGCTCCTTGAAATCGCAATTACAATTTTCATTGATATTTTTCAGTCTGAACGTTTTACTTAGTTTATCATTTGCTGTTTTTATACCATGCTTTTGTATGAATCTATCGATTTGTGTGTTGTCTTTTGATTTGTTTTTTTGATTTATTTCTGAATTGATAACACTCCAAATTTTTGCAGTGCTGTTGTTATTAATATTTAATGTTTTATGATAATGATTGTTTTTGGTTTTGTTTATAATATTTTTTACCCAATTTCTTTTGTTTTTGTACTGTTCTTCGTATTTAGTGTTGGTCCTGTTATTTTTGTATTTTTTAAATAATTCATCTTTTTCTTTTATGTGTCTATATATATCGTCTGTCATCCACTGTTGTTTGTATGAGTTATGTTTATCATTGTTTCTTCTACTTTCTATAGCATTTACGGCTTTTTTATTTTTTATTGTTTTATATGTATATAATCTGGCTTTATTGGTAATGTTGATTAGTTTACTTATGATTTTTTTTGGGTCAGTTTCTATGGTATTTTTTATGTTTGTTATAAGTTTTGTAGTATTCTCTTAAAGTAGCTTTCGTCCATTTTTGTGTTTCTTTTGTTGTTGTTTTTATGTTTTGAGTTAATGGTCTGCTCGTTGGGGGTGTGATATTCTATTATGAGTGGATAGTGGTCAGATATATCGATTCTAATTATGTTTCCAGTTAATGTGGCGTTGTGAATTTTTGCAAAACAATGGTCTATACAAGTGGCGGAGGTATTTTTTGCCGTTTCTACATTTCTAGTTATTTCGTAGATATAATTTTTGAGGCCAAATGATAAATAGGTTTCCAAGTATTGTAGTGTAAGTGAATCTTGCTTTAGAATGTCAATATTCATATCTCCGACAACTATGAGATCTTTACTCAAATTTGATTTATCTGTTATTTCTTTTAGGGTGTTATTTAGTTCATCTAGAAATTGTGGCTTATTAGTATGCGGTGGTTTGTAAACTGCTAAAATTGTAAGATTTTTATTATTAAATGCATTTTGATTTTTATTTAGGTTATTTTTTAGTGTGCAGGTTATATTTTCGAAAGTAATCGTGTTTATATTTAAAGTCTCAACATTGTAGTGTTTTTTGAAATATATCATTATACCACCTCCCCTTGTATTTTTCCTTAATTTATGTAAAATATAATAATTTGGAAGGGTATAATAAGAAATTTCTTCTTCTTTTATGTTTACTTCTACTAGAATTATTGCTTCGAAACTATTTACATTGTTAATGTGACTTATAAAATAATTGAAATTTGTTTTGAGGCTTCTGATATTTAAGAATAATATATTTTCGGATTTCATTTGAGAAGTTCGAGTTTCATTATTATATTGCCATTCTTTTAAATTTTCGTAGTTGAAGAGAACTCCCCTGGTGGTGTGATCTTCCATTTTTTCTTATTTTTGACATAAATAATTCTATTCTGCAGGATTTGTTGAGGTCTTCTTCTTTTTCAATTTTGATAATTCTTGAGTTTTCATCTTTCCTCAAGAAAATATTTTGATTTTTGGTCCATGCAAATCTGTAATTTTTTTCTTTTGAAAACATTTTCGTTTTTCAGAGGAGTTCTTTCTTTTTTAATGATAAATTATCATTCAGATAGATTTTGCTCTGATCCTGATTGTTAAAGATATCATCACTGTTCAGGATTTTCTTTTTTTTGATGCTATCAACCCATAATGTTTTGGTTTTTTGATTGGTGAATTTAATAATTACAGGCCTAACTTTGGTCTAATTATAGGATTGATACCTGTGAACAGCAACGATGTTCTCCCATTGGTCTTTAAGTTGTAAGGCGTTGGTTAGCCTGCTGATAGTGTCTGTTATGTTTTCATTTGAGGGTTCTTTGAGTCCAATCACCTCTAAATTGTTTTTCCTTGACATATTTTCCAGATGTTCAATTTGTGTTTCCAATTGAGTGATTTTTTCCGAATTGATTAGCTTTGCTTTTTCTATAGTTAATGTTTTCTCATTTATCTTTTTGAGTTCTTTTTGATTCGTCTGTAATTTATCGATAATGTCCTGATATTGTTGATTTATGAAGGTCATACTATCTTTCAATTCGGATAATTCTGTTTTGAATTCCCTCATTTCTTGTTTGAAGCCCCTAATTTCTTCTTTTATAGCCCTCAGTTCTGAGAGGATGGTCCGGGTCAAGGTCACTGATGTGTCTTCGGGGGAATTCTCCTTATTGCCTACTGAGATTGCTGTTTGTGATTGAAATTCGTCTCTCGAGATTGAGACGTTTCTGCTTTCTAATTTTGTTGTTGTAGCTGTTGCTGTTACAATTCTGATACAGTTTTTACATTTCCATAAGTTTTTTTTAGATGGGCTAGCTTTTGCTGTTTCGTCACTGCCCTCCGCACATCTTAAATGCTGTTCCCCGCCACACGATGCACATTTAAGTTCTTCGCATTTCAAGAGTTTCTTACATTTAAGACAATGAATTTTGGATTTTTTGTACTCACTCATTTCTGCTGTTTCTTTGTTGATATACAGAAGCACTTGAAAGTTGAATTAGCAATGGAAATAAAAGGATTTTTTGGAGAGCGATAAAACTGCACGTGCAGGAGCTACACGCATGCGCTCTAATGACATCAAATAAAGTTTGCTTTAAGCGCTGCATCTGACTTTAAATAATAATTAGAGGTAAAAACCTTTAAACACTGGGTAAAAGTTTCATAATTACAAATATTTTTTTCATTCTTAAAGATATTATAGATATTTTAATAATGAACTGGGTAAAAGTAGATATTGTTTCATTATTAAAGACATTACATGTATTTTAAGTGTTATCTTTAGATGCTATACAGAAAATTTTCTAAATACAAATTCAACGAATTTGAATTAAAGTCATTAATGTTATCTTTCGGCTTTCTTTATGCACTTCAAATTTAAGTGTGAAATTATAGCATATACACATTAAAGATTGCCAAATTAAAGCATATGTTACAATATCAATAAAAAGCATGACTGCTTCTAGAACTTAAGATAACTTTATTATTCTGCATTTACGGATTTTAAAATTATTAAAAACTAGTCATTCCATAGAAGATAGATACAGTCCGTTTATGAATAGCAGAACTATCATTTCGGGACGATTTTACTCCGCAGAGGGGTGATACGCTGAGATGGATACTTTCCTAAGAAATTCTTTTGGACATTTTCGCTTTTAAGAAAAAAATAACGAGGAGGATTTTTGCAATAGTATTTATTCTTTCCCGAAAAGCGCAAATAGAACTCAGCTACTAGTAAACTAGCACCATAAAAAGTAAATATCCCATCTTCCTCGCCCCTATTTGGAGGAAATCGAAGGAGACCTGACGCATGCGCAAAAGCGCTGAAGGCTCTCGTAAACGAAAACGGACTCATCACAAATGCCCAAGAGGGCGGGAAGACTTTCATTTACCCGGAACTGTGATGAGGTCGGATGGTAAGCCCAACGCTCGTGCGCTTGTACCCTGGGAAAGAAATCGGACTCCATTCTACAAAGGGCTGGGTGAATCTGAGGGCCCGTCTGAAGGAGAATTTAACGTAGAAAAATCCTCAATATCGAATGAACCCCACTCTTTCCGTAGTAATCGATTATTACTCTTTGAAATTATAGATTTATTCTGTTGATTTTTATCTGCAGTATAAGGCAATTTTAATATTTTCTTCATTAATAATTTTGTTTACTTAGAACAGAATAAGTTATTTACATAATTTAGTTCGCATTTATAAGCAATCACATAAGCAGTTGTGGTATCAATTCATCTTTTATTAAAATTTTCAGTATTTTTCAATGAATTAGTAGAACTTATTTTTTTTTAACTAACTTACTACATTGTTTTTAAAGTTAAGTTATTTTTAAGATGCAAAAACAACTGAGCGTTTGCTACACGGGAACAAGTTAATATCAACAACATTTTGTAGAAGAGATAGAAAGAAAATTCATTGTCTTCGATCGGCAAATGATAGAAGAAAAAAACGGTGTTTTAAATAGATTTCGAACCAAGATATTATTCCTAGCATTGTCATATTATGAAGCTAGCAATTAGAGAGCTGATTTCAATCTATCGCCATCTGATAATGTAGCCTAATACTTTTACTAGTAAAGTATCCAAACTTTTATTCAATTTAAGGATTTCTAAATTTAAATTTCAGACTTAAAAAACAAAAAACAGTTCTATTATTCTTGATTTTAAGTATGTTTTCCATCTAATATTATGTATATTATGTATTACGGGTGATTCCATTTATGTAACAGTTTTATTTAGATATTATTTGCAAGAAAAGCCATAGCGCCAACATCTATTATGTTCTATGTGACAGCCCTTATTGCCAATAATCCCTCTGCATCGAAGCTTTCATTGTAGAAGACCATTCTGCATAGAAACGTGTGAAATCCTTGTACGTGTGACTGGTGCCGTTCCTCTTGTGGGACTATCAAAGACCTACAATAGTCTTGCACTGACGTTTTCCGAGTGCCCTTTTTTGTAATGTCAAAAGCCGTAGCAATCCATGGATTTAGCATCCGGAGACTTTACTGAAATGTGGATAAAGGGAATAGCCTGAATTCCGGTCTCGGCTTTCATGGTGGCAATTAACATCTTGGAATCAATTTACCAGACAGCCAAATGCCAGACCTGTATATAACGATGGAGATCATTATCAGGACAAGTAATACGACAAAGTCTTCGATTAGCCTGATAATAAGCACGATCTGAAATCTACCTTTACGACGAAAACCAGCAACCCACAATGAAGCCTTTAGGAAAAATATCTTTTGCATAGCCATACAAGTTAGAGCGCCCTTTTCGTCACGAGTGATATAAAATGGCTTGTGAAATCTCTATAATCGCTTAAATAAACCCAAACTTCATCATGAGTCACAATTAATTTCCAATTATCGCTAGTGAAGTATCTCTTGTCACGCTTACGACAGCTGATCCTTCGTTTTTGGATATGACGAGACACAAGTATGTGAACCCATGCGTTGTGATATTTTTTCATATCGAGTTATCTGCTAATACACTTATTGACAGTTTATAGAGCTGAATTTGTTCCGTGATAGTTTTCTGTATGGTAAGGTTTCCATAGATGCCGTGACATATCTGATGCAGCAGGGGTTATCTTTGAGGCTTCCCGTTTTCTTGGGCGTTTTGTTGGCGAATTCTTGCCGCCATTACTGCGCCGATGGTTATCTTAGAAAAAGCATATTTCCTTTTTGTTTTAGGATCGTAGAATAATTGAACTGAGCATGGAAAAGAGCTGTTAAAATTCGCCTTCCAATAGGTAGATTTTTTGGAGTCATAATGAACGAATAAATATTTTAACACAATGTGTACGTATTAGACCAACATGTTTCATTTGATTGTACATATATTTTGAAGACTTAACATTCAAAGAATAATTACATAGAAAAAAACAATGTATGGTAATAAGTAATACTTTTAACATGATCAATTTATATAATGTAATATATTATTTTAGCATTACAAGCACCCTCAACTATTGTCCAAAAAGAATAGCATTTCTAACAAACCGTAAAACCATTACATTATAAACTTATAGTGTTCAAAAATTTCACAATTTCAGGTATTTCTTCTTTCGTATTTAGTAAATTATCATGAAATTTCTTTATAAATTACGCCTCCTTAAACATAAAATTTTCTCTAGAATTAGAATTACCTAATACAATTAGGTTAGTCGCCTCTTTCGAAGTAACTCACGGATAACTGAAACCGCGGATACTGAATCACCGGATACGGTGTGCTACCGTATTTTGAATAATCATATTTTCTTCAATATTACTTTTCGTATTACTCGATATGCTTGAAAAGTATGAAAAAATAAAGAAAAATGAAAACAAAAATTGCACTGAAATACAATCGTTTGAATTTAAGACAAAAATGAACATGTCTTTATGTTGTACGATTTACTTTGAATAAAATAACAGCGACTATTGCAACTACTCAAATGTAAATGATGTAAATGATTAATTCAAACTTTTACTCTTACACGTAGTATATGAAAAATTTAGGGGAAACTTAATAATTAATTTTTCATGCTTAATCAAAGTGTAATATGTGAAACGTTATTTTATCTCTACAACTTTCAATATGGTTTTCATCTTGTTGTATAAGTTATATTGTTGTAGAAATATTGTTGTACAATTTCAAATGGATAATACTAATTCCCAAATATTTATTGGAAAACCATTAAACATTTCTTGGTTTCATTTTATATTAATCTTTTCAGTTATAAATGTGGAAATTTTTTATATCATTCTCCCACATTTTACAGAATAAAAAATTTGGTGATTTTTTTAAAATTTTAGAATTAATTGATTTTCAGTTTTCCAATACCCTAATATCTAATTTGACATACTATCATCATGCACAGCAATTGATCAGGACAGCAACAAAACTAAGAAATTGGAATTTCAGTAGATTAATTGAATCCGATTAAAATTATTAACTTGATGATTTCTGGGGAACATACTCTCAGAAATGATGCTAATGTTGATTTTTTAACACGTCATGGTGTTTAACATTAGGTCACTTTCTTCTCTGTCTGTTTGTTCGGTACAAATTTTGCAATTGATAAACTAACATCCCGATGAGCTAGCGACTTGAAACTTTAAACATAGCTCAGAAATGAAATGACAATGCAATATTAATTCGCTTTCTTGTCTGTCTGTTCGTTAGGTAATCCTAATTCTTTGGATAACAGGTCGGAGCCACACGGCTCGTCTGCTGTAAGTGTTTCTGCAAATGGCCGCAAGGCACTGAGTTGCCGTGCATTGCAAGGCAGCATTTTTGCATTGCAAGGCAGCGTTTTTTTTTTCTTTTAATATTAACATGTTTTTTATTGTGTTTAAAATTTAAATTCGTGTTAAATGTTTATAATCGATTGCAAAATTTCATACACACAAGACTAAAAAGCAGAAAATAATTATCTTTTTAATATATCACGTTTTTAAGACAGACTAAAAAGTATAAAATACTTAGTATAAAAGGTATAAACGAAAAACGTGGGGTGCAAGATAATATTCACTCCATCCGTACATCTCTATTATCTATTGCATGCGTAAAAAAAATATTTTTTTAAATAATTATTTAAATTTAAAGACATGGCAATTTTAAGATACAATTCTCATTATCTAACGATTAACCAATTTTGAATAACTGAGCAGACGAACTTTTATTATTCCACGTAACCTTTTTTTTTTCTCTTTGTTTGTCCATTGTTTGTATGCGCATCACGTTAAAACGGCGGAACGGATTTCCATAAATGATGTGGTTTATTTATGGTCTTGCTGAAACCATAAGCATATTTATTTTGGTCTCGAAATCTCCCATCCCTGCCGAATGGTTTCCGAAATCCTTTGCTAAAATGGCTGGATTCTTATTTTTAAATTTGTAACAATGCTTGTTTACAGTCCAATTTGCTTATTTTGTTCTTCAGCTCCTGCAGTCCTCAATATTTAGTGCTGATGCTCAATCCCAATAAACGATGGATAGCTGAACTTATACCTTGTCATCTTTTTATCTGAGCATTAACATTCTCATTATTACACTTTTTTTCTTTGTTTGTTTGTGTTTTTGCCTGTTAATGTGCACATACAGTATACGCTAAAATGGCTGAACAAATTTTCATAAATAATGATACTCTGTTTAGTTCTTTTTCAACTTAAAACATAACCACATTTATTTTGGCTCCATCATCACAATCCATCTATTATTCCTGAAATTTCTTGCTAAAACGGTTGTATTGACATCTATAAAAAAACAGGTGTGTATAAATGGTTCAAATTAAAATATGACCACGATTGTTTTATCCACCCTCTCCCTCTAGTTTTAAAGACTGACCCTTAAATGCTATATCCTTATTTCCAAGCGGCACGATTGATAACTTACCTAGTTAATAATATATCTTTGAATGTTATTTTCATATTGTATGATTTAAAGTGAATATAAACTTTATGTCGGACATTAGTTCCTACATATATTACGGTTACAACTCTAGATCATCTTACTTTATAATTTAGGAGAATAATTAATTTAAAAACAAGTAGTAATTTTAATCAAAATAATGGTGTTGTTTTTTAACCTCTTAAAATAAATTATCTTCTTTTAATTGTAAATGACTTTTATTTTTTATATTTCTTAATCATCTGTTTACCGTAGTTTCGAAGTGATCCACCATACCTTTTATTATTAGCAAAAAGTAAGGAGGCAAGCAAATCTAGACACAAATATGTGTGTCACTAAGATCATTTATTAAATATTTTAATCTTAAACTTTATTAAAATTTTATTCTGATATTCTAAAATTGAATTCTACAATTATATTTTATTTTCTTTTGCTTTACAAAAAAAATATTACCTTAGTTAAAATGCAAAGATGGCTTATTTTGCAATTCAGCTGTCTCTTCATCGTTACAAACCGTTTCATCCTTTCATTGCTGTAACATTGATTTTTCAGTATCATAAAAGTTCCAATATAATGAAGATCTCCCATCTCCCAATGCATTTGAAAAGGTGTTATTCATTCGTAGTAGCATTACTTGGAAAGAGATTTTTGTCCCAACAACTCTGTATTTCTTTCATGGAATTTTTATGACAAAAGCAAACGAGAGGAGGTTAGCACAATTTGGAATCTTGAATTTATAAACATCTCAAGAACAGTAACCGTTCCCAGTTAAACATTACGAAGAGTTATTGTACGACATGTGACAACTTTATTTGCACTAAATGCCAAATGAGGGCTTCAATACCGCTCCCGACTTCAAGAGCTATAGACCAACTATTTCACAGGCAACGACTGGCAGCCAGACACTGATTGCAAGTCGTTCAACCATATGGTTATTAATTTGGCCGCCGAAAAAGCATCGTCCTTGTAATTGATGTCTTCCATGAAACTAGTAATCAAGTAACATCTGCCTGGGTTCTTCGTCTCTATTAAATACCTACATAATGAGTCGCCATTTTGAAACTTGAAAAGTGAGAAGGCCTTGACGGAGTTAAGAATTAAAAAAAAAAAAAAAGAAACGATGAAAATTTCTATTGAAGAACTTGTAACGAAAAAAAAAAAGTGTCTTACAAAGAAGACTTTTTTTTCTTATTTTTTTTTACGGAGTAGAACAACCTTGAAAGAGAGAAGCTACGGTATATTTTTAAGATTTGCCTTCATTATTTCGTGTAATTTCTACACCGAATTTACATTGGCCTATTAAAACTGTATATTTTTCCTTTGAAATGACAGAACGGTTGCAAAATTCAAAAACAAATTTCCTCCTTATATTTCTTTTCCTCATTAATTTTTTGTCATTTTTGAAGCAGACTAGTGTGTATCGCTTACTTCTCCTGAAGTCATTTAAAGAGATGTTTCAAACGTAGTGAAATTGTTTAATTAAAACTAAGTGTTATTAGTAAAACTTTTACTGAAGTCACCCTTTCGCTTTTCTCTAGCAGTTGTACTGCAATATTCGATTTTGTACTGGAGTAGCTTGCATGTTTTCTTTTTCACTTTAGGTGAAAGTCGTACATTGTTGGTTTCTTCATTTGCATTTAAGAAATATCATAGAGATAGTTTAACAATAAAAATAAATTAAATCATAGGTAATTTCTTACCGAGTGCTCTATGCCTTTAACAGTATGATATCAAACTTATGATGCTTAAACTTTTTATTTTAAGTTGAATAATGATTATCTTTAGCATTATGGAATATCCGTTGAAAACGTATGTATCTGCATGATTGACAGTCTGATAAAGTAGCTATTAAAGCCTTCAAAAATAGTTATTTATTATAATGAAATTTTGTAAAGCCGAAATTCCTTATGCTATGCACGTAATTTAAATGCTGAGTTTCCAACCAAACTACATTATCTACAGCAGAATTAAACTTTCCAAAACTTAATGAACTCTGTAATGATGACAATGCATCATGTTTTAAGATTGATGTTTGAAGCAAGAAGCAAGAAACACGATGCCAAAATTCCTAGTTGTCTAAATGTTATACTTTATGTTTTGTCAGTCATTCACGTAAATTATATTGTATTTTCTATCTTTTTTAAATATTTATCTCATGTTTTTAAAGTAAGTATACAAGTTGTTTGCTTTCTGATATAACTAAGTAATTTGTAGGTCAAGTTTTAAACAATCCCATTCATAGCATCAGTTAAGTTTCAGCTGTAAAATATTAATAAAAAAAAATATTTTAATTTATAAAAATTGATCATAAATATTCGTTATTAAAACATAAATATAATGAGAAATCAAAGTTTAACATTTTTCTATGTAATAAAAAAAAATAAATAATAAAAAGCAGAAAGATCATTTTTTTTCTTCACTACAAATACGAATCTAGGAAATTCTCATTGTATCTCTTGAAAACTAAAGCAACTGCACTGCCTTGATAAGAAAATCTATAATCTAAAAGCTCCATTTCTCTGTTTCAGTTTATTGGTCACTTGTCCTTGTTTAGATAAGCTAAAGTTTGAAATTCTTAAGAATCAATACCACTGAAATTTCTAGAATAAAAATACGAATTAGAAAGATTTGATCAGTTAAAATAAGGTCAGTTAAAACAGTTTCTTCATTTTATGTAAAAATAACTCAATTTTTTTTCGAAAATAAATGAGTAATTAAAGAAATATCGAATAGACATTATAATGTTTGTACATTATTTTCTAGCTTTATTTTAGTATTTGTTTTTCACTTTTAAAAATAAAATCTACATAATTACAAGAAGACGTAATAAAGCACAACAAGGCTAAATAATTACATTTAATATTGAAAAGTTAAAATAAAAATTCGATCTTTACAAAAATTGAAAAAAATCAACATTTTAAATGGGTTGAATCACTATGTTCCTAGTTTCAATTAAAATATGATATGTACTATTGTCTAATTGCACTGCAAATGTCCTTTTTTGTTTTGTTTTTTCTTCATATAAAATTTGTGAAAGATAAAATTCATAATTGAAAGTAAAATCTTTAAGCTGTTTATGTAGATTGTTTGGTTTTATAATATTTGATAAATAAAAGAATCAGGTGACCATCTAATAATACTCGGTATATAGAAAATTATGCATCAGGTGTGACTGAGCAGAAGGGATCATTAATAATAACTTTTCAAAATTATTAGAATTTTGAGAGTTGATGATGCTTCAAAAGTAAATAATCGTAATTATGTGTTTAGTTAGCTTATAAATAAAAATATTACTAAATTTTACGAAATTAGCTTCAGTCGTGTTAGCGTGATGAACATACAAACTGACAGAGAGAGAGACCAGAAATCAGAATTTTGAATAGTGAGAATTCGAATGCCAGTGATAAAGGCATATAAGAGATTTGGAGATATTCAGCAAAATTTCGTGTGTACCGATTTAAAATGAAGGTGGAATTTATTTGCGTTGTAAGTTCACGCAGTTTGAAAAATAGTGTGTCTTTTCACTGACTTTCCGACACATTCATTTCATTGTTAACTTTCTAGCAGTCATGATGAGAATTTTTAAAACGATAAGGCACCCATTCTCATTTTGGTAACTTTATATATCTTTATTTATTTTCGATGAGTTTTTATTTTATGAAAATCATTTCATTATGTCAATTACAATACAAATGTTTATTTCAAAGCTATCAAAAGATATCCACCAAAAAACATCATTTCCACTATTCCTTCGATGTAATGTGTTTTATTTTATGTTTGGAAAAAAACTATCTGATAGAATAAAATTAACATTAATATTCCTCTATGTAGAGGGCTCTGGAGCGCGTTCTCTGGCTCGAAATGGAAAAAAAATTGGACAAAATATACTTCAAACGATGCGCTCGCCGTTTATTGAAAAAAAAAAAGTACAAAAAAGGGCCAATAGATGGCGCTGCAGCAATAGCTAACCATAAATAACATAAAAACAATAACTATGTATTACTCTAAAAACATAACTTAAACACTTAATGTAAATACTGTACTAAAAACACAAAAAATAACGAAAGACAAGAAGCAATACTGTCAAAGCAAATCCGACTAGTTTAAAGTTCTGCTCCATGTGTCGAGGACGGAGCGAAAAGTTTCGTCACTGGCCACATTTCGCTCTCTGACTGGAGGTCGCATCACAGACGTGCATAACGTTATTTGCATAATGTTGACTCGCAGCTTTATAAAAGAAAAGAAAGCTCCTCAAAAGCATTAGATACTTACCGGCACTTTACGAGCAAAGCCAACATTGCAGGAAAAAGCGCTGATTGGGAAGTTGTTCCGTCAGAACAATAACAACGCAGCTGCTGCTGTTAGAGAATTCCGGAGTCAGAAGCAAGCAAGGCGTGGGTCAATGTCTGCTCGCGCTGTTCACAAAATTATTACAAAATTTGAAACAATAGGACAGCTTGAAGTTCTATCAGGTAGAGGTCGAAAACGAGTGGACATATTCTACGGCTGTCGTTGATTTGTCACATTAATCTCTATATGGTAGTTGTAAGTGAGCTGTTGCAGCGGATATGCCATATATCACTGTAAGGGTAGTGATGCGTCAGATATTGTGGTACTATCCGTACATGGTAAGGAGTTTACACCAGTTACAGGACGGGACGCAGAAATTCATGTAACATTTGCGCTTCAGTTCTTGGCGCGAATGATAGTTGATATAACTTGCCCATGAAACATTCTTTGGAGTGATGAAGTTCACTTCTGCTTAATTTGGGCAAGTGAATACCCACATTTTTCGCACAATGGCAACAGAAAAACCTTGTATTATCCAAGAGATCCCGTTGCGATTGTGTGATCTTCGAAAACGATTGTGTGATGTGGATTTACGGCTAATTTCATCAATGGGCCATATTTTTTTGAAGAGGTAACTCCAACTGGACTCGCATCTGTTCGATAACCGGACAGCGATATTATGTTGGTAATTTCGTGATACCAGAGTTTCAACAACTCGAGTGCCTTCAGGAAACCAACATCACCCGTTGTGTTCAAAATTTGTTAAAGCAGCACTTTACAAAAGAACGGGCTATCAGCCATTATTTCCAGATAACTTGGCCTCCCCAACACCAGGGTTACTGGGATTTTTGAAGAACCATCTGTTTCGTGAAAGACGTCAAACTTTGTCAGATCTGAAGGACAGTATTAGACGTCATGTTCTGGCAATTCCAGCACACGTATTGAGTTCTGCGATAGAAAATGACGTTTTGTGAATGGCCACATTAAGGACACATTGAACAATTGTAACACTGCTCAAGTGATTTGTATTGCTTACAGCGCCATCTATTGGCCACTTTTTCCTACTAATTTTTTTTTTTCAATAAACGGCCTGTTGTCTAAATTTGTTGTCATTTAGAGCCTTAGAACATCCTGCAGAGCTCTCTACATAGAGTACTTTAATTTTAACAACCCTGTATTAATAAATAGCTACAATCTACTAAGTGAAAAGTAATGACGAACTAAAGGAGGGAAATGAGTTAAATTGGAATTTATTATTAATTCTACTAACCTTTGGTGGTTCACCTTCTTGTAAGAATTCGTTTGAATTAATGAGATCCATGAAGTATAAACGATTATATTTAATTCGGGATCGATCGTGTACCTATGAAGTAAAAAAAAATACGATTAAGACGTTATTAAGAAGAAAATATTATGAATAAGAATTATATATGAATAAAAATAATTTATAAATATTTATAAGTCGACGTTTCTGAACATACTATCTTCAGTTTTTATATTAGATTCTACATTTACTGTTGATGGCGAAGTTTGAATCAACTTAAAATATTTGGAAGATTTGAAAACGAAAATGTCGTTTTATTTATTAAATGTATAGGGTTTTCAAAAGCATTTCATTCTATCTTTGTTTGCAATAAAAAAAATTAAAATGGAAATGATAACAATTTAAAGTTAAATTTATCCATTTCAGTAATTTGGGAACTTGCATTGAATTTGGGATACACATCTACTAGTGAATGCTTTTAAATGAACAAAATGTGTAAATTCAATCCAATCCAAGTGGTTAAAAATGTTATTGGCGATATTTGAATAGATACGATATCTGACACAAGTCGCAAACATTGGATTACTTCTCAATCTCAACTAGTTTCGATGGTCATTGAAGGCTTTTATGGAAAATATCAACCAAACCAGTCTTAAATTATTCATCTTTATTATTCCAAAATATCTATAGTGACCGAGTTAGCTTATCTGAGAAAACCGTCTATGGAAAAACAAAACAGGGGGGTCTAAATCAGAAGGGGTCTAAATTTTAAACATGTTGGATGTTTCTTCGGTATTGCTATGAATACTTCTGTAAATTTCCTAGTTATCATAAGTAAGGGAGGAGGGAGGCGGTTGCCAAGTGATTTGATTCGGGTTCAATCCCCGGGAGAGATAGGAGATTTTTTCCAACTGAATTCTTCTCCAGATCTACCTAGCTTCTCTGATAAATAGCTATCAGGTTTCGTTTCCGAGAGTTAAAGGCGGATAGACGTTGGGCTAACCACCCAACCTCGACTTAGTCCCGTTCGGGAGCTTCACCTCCTCCGAACCCAGGGGCTCATAGGCTTGTAGCAAAATACTTTAACCCTATAACAATCACTGAATTTCAAAATATAATAATGACGCTGAGAAATTAAGATTAAATTGTCTAAAGTAACAGATACCACTCCTTAAGTAAAACAAATGCCCCAGTACAATATTTTCTAAGAAAAATACAAGTTTTCATATCATACGTTTCAGGAAGCTTATTTATATCATTGATTTCTAGGTGGGGTGTTAGGTGATCTAATTAAACATTTAAGAAAGACAAAAAAGAAAGATTAAGTTGCTCAGCATTCCAAAAATCCTTAATTATGAAAGATGTTTTTTCATTATTGTTCCATTTTTATAACTAGTAGTTCGGCTAGAAGATCAGGAAAGGATGATCACTTCATCTGTTGAATTTCATTGTCTAAAAATCAGTTGTATCTGATAATAACATGCATCACCTTGTTCTTTATAACAGTCAAACTTGAATTTCTTCCAAATTATTCATATAAACAAATCCTTCTTTTTTGTACCTTAACTATCCAGTTTTGTTTTGCTACGTTGAAAAGCAGCATACAGCACGACTACTATTATTTTGTACAGAACTCTTCTGATATGATGCCAGTTTCAAAGTCAGTCATAATGATAACTTAAAATATCCCAGGATACGAAGGAATGATGAGAATAAACAAATAATCTAAAGAAAATGTTTACTTGAGAAATTAGGGGAAAAAACTTGTACGTAAAAAGAATGAGATTACGCTGTAATCTGATTTTAGCTCTCCTAATTACACTAAACATCATATAAAATGAAAACAAGTTATCATGTTTTATAGGCTACAGATTTTAGGCAATTTGAAGATGTTTGCTGTTTCAATACGATGTAATTGATAATCATTCTTCCAGCATTGAAGTTGCACTGCAATCAAAGAAACATCGAGAACAAAAGGATATTAAATGCTATTTTCTGGTGATTAATAACTATACGTCTGGAATAATTCATATTACTCAGCTTTTATTCAATCTTAGTATTTTCTGTTTCCAGATAGATTAATTTAATTTTAAATAGCTTATGTTTTCTTAGAATATTATCTTGTTTTGTGTTTTTTTAGTTTTTTACTTTGTGAGACAAATCATTAATAACTTTTATTTGTAGCTCTGTATTTACTTTAGTTTTCAGTATATGAAGGAAATAAACATTCTGTGAGAAATTTAAAACTAAAAATAGTAAAAACCATATCATACATATTTAAAATTAAATAGATAGTTATCACGTAGCTTTTTAATAAATTTCACTAACTAATTTTATAATTTAAATGGTATGAAAATAACCTGACATGACTTAAAGTTTTAATTTACCTCTCTCGTTGCTAAAATAAAGACTTAAGTGTTTTTAAACAAGGTCGAATTTTTTAAAAAGAAGAGAGAAAACCCAGATCATTTTGACTGCTTAATTCCAACTCCTTTTGTGTTTTTTAGTTGAGCTATTTTACATAAAAAGTATTGTCCTTGTCTTTTCTTTTATTCTATTTATCTCTTCATTGCGGTTCTCTGCTCTTCAAATGGACGAAATTCAGCAGAATACTATCTGAAAAGCAGATGGGTGTCTTGACAGGCTGCCAGGATACTAATATGGGACAGCTATTTTCTTCGACATTAAGGAGGCTCCGTTCTAAGCAATCGTAGAAATCTTAATTGCACTGTCATTTACACTATATTGTAGCAAGTAGGAGATTTCTTTTTTCCTCCCTCTATTAGCGCCGTTGACGTATTTCTTTTAACGCTTATTCTGCTTCAAGTTTTTATGGTTTATTAGACCAGAGAGAGCTTTTCTAAATCAGTTATGACCCCGCATGATGGCGCTGCGATGAGCTTTGGTCTCACCAAGTAACATGTTTTTCGTATTTTCTGCAGGAGATGAGAAAAAATAATGAGCTGACAGGGTGAGATTTTTCCTTCGCTTTGCAAGACGAAGCTCCATTTACTGTTAACCTTCTCGAAAATGATAAACATACAGGTTATTAAAATTAATTTAACTCGATTTCTTCAAATAAATGAAAGCTTTCATAGAAACATTACAAAGTTTTAATTTTTTTTTTTAAGAAAAATGATTTTGGATGACCCTAATTCAATTCATAAACAGCTTTAATGATAAAAATTTCAGATTCAAGTATAAAATAAAATAGTGGGGAGCTTGCTGAAGAGTTATGAGTGCAGATTAAAAGAATAGTGGGCTTAGTATTTGGTAAGAAGATATTCTGAAAACATCTGTTATGCTCCTATTATAACTAAGCATATAGTTACAATAAGCAGAACAAGATATAGATATCGTAAAGTTATTGTAATTTTCCATTTATATTTGTTTACTTTAAATTATACATAAATTTGTATAATTAACATCATAATTACAATACTTTTTTTATTTGAAATGGCTTTCTTTTTGTTATAATAATAATAACAATAACAATAATCACTTGAGAAGGCTGCCTCTCGACAGCGAAACGTCGTTTGTATTATATTCATGTCTATAAATGATTTTTTGTCTATTCAGGTGTATGGCTTATTTATTGAAATCAATAACAATAATAATCATAAAAATAATAAATATCATTCTATAATAACAATTAGCTAGTTCATCTTCATTAAAAATATAATCTAATTTGGAAAGGGTATATTAAATTTTTCTGATATTAAATTGTTGCATTCTAAAATTTTTCTACGTAGTCTTACAATCTCATTTGAAAAATGATGTTCTTACTTTAATTTTTTTTTACTTTTCTTCTCCATGGATTTTTTTCCCCTTCAGATTTATAGAATAACTTCTTTATTATAGTGAATTGGACTATGAATTTATTTTTCCTCCTGTCTTTTCTTCAGTTATTTTGTGCATAAAACTAGAAGCGGAAGTCCTCTTTTGTTATCAATCCCCATTAGTTCTTCAAAAAAAAAGTTGCCTTGCTTATTTTCTGCGAATAACAAAGAAGCCGTATAGAGAGTTACCATAATGAACCCTCTATTGCTTTGGGTGGATGTCATACAGACCAGTCTATTCATCGAGTCTCTCGAATACTCGCTCCGATTTCAAAGGGAAATGCCTGCTATCTTTTTTTTTTCCCTCTTATTGTGAAATGGATATTTTTAGCCGTTTGCAATGAGGCATACCGCTGTGGCTTACATGAAAAGCAAAATCATCTATAGGACCCTGTGACTCCGACGCGAACAAAGGAAGTGCCGCCAGCAAGAAAATATACTAGTAGACAACCAATGTACAATCAAAGCGGTTCTTACAGACACTGAATTTTTCACCCATCAATGGCAATTGATTTGGCTGTTTCCAAATAGAGAATGTCTGAAATTCACTTTCTCCAACAATATTCTGGGATTTTTTTTTCTTATTCTTGGTAAAATATATATCCATTGTTTTAAATAATCTTAAATTACTGATTCTAGCTGGTCTCAGCTTCTGCAAAGTAGCAATAGCTATTTATTTATATTATTATATAATGTATAATATATAAATTTCGTTGCAACAGAACATTTGCTAAATATTCACTGGATATTTTAATATGAGATTTCAATTGAGATTTTAATCGATGGAAACATTAGAAAAGAAAAAGTAATTGATTCTATCTTTTTTTTTTTTTGTTACTTAGAATAAATTTAACACATCAGATAAAATATGAGAAATAATCGCAAATAAATTGATTTCTGCTCCAAAAACGAGGGTTAATAGTAATTATTTTAGATATTAAAAATAATTTTGTACAAAACCTTCAATGGAAAAAAATGTCAATTAACTTTCATTGATTTTTCAACACAACATACTGCTTGAAACTTGATAATGCCATAGAAGTTGATAACTTTAAAGATGAAAGGAAATAGATAGCGTAGTGGTATCGACACTGGATTGCGGATGGAAGAGCCTGGTTCAACCACACTCTCATTTTTCCCTAGATTATTTCTCATCCTGACGGGACCCTAGGGTTCCCCCAACCCTCTCTGAAATAGGAATCGGGTTCCTTTCCTGGTGATAAAAACGGGAGAGCATTGGGCTAGTCCCGTTCAGCATTGAAACGAGCCTATATGTTCGGTGCCACATGACCCAACCGTCGCTCTAATGGGAAATATTTACTTAGGCATGAAGTATCAAACAATACAGAAGACAAAAAAGCTTTAAAATTGTCCTAATTAATTCTTAAGAAGACGGAACTGATTGCGGAAATAAAGCATTGATTTTTCTTTATTTCTTTATTCAAAATTTACAATCTTAGAGTTCAATAAATTTTAGTAGTAATTGAAACAGTACAAATTTATAAACAAATTCTTCATAAATAAAAAAAAAAAAGATTAATGGAAAAAAAAGGCCGGTTAGGTCTTCGAAATATTGTGGTTTAAGTAATGGAAGATTTGTGGAATTAAAGGATTTAGGAATTTTATAACAGTATAAATTTATTCTTCTAGTATTTAGATTTGCAGGTAATTTCTATTATTTTTTTTCGAAGCTTTTTTAACTGAAAGTTAGCTTAAAAGTTTCATTTTCGTTATAAACAACAAAAAGTAGTTCTTTTTTTCTTTTTCTATTTACGAGCATCGAGGGCCATGCACAAGCTTTATGAATTGCCCAAAGTGATGAAAGATAACCGCACTATGGTCTTCGTGATCGTAATACATCTGATCTTGTAAAGAGAAGAAAAATAAGGGGCAGAACCGCTGACTTCATCGGAGAATGGCGTGCTCGCTATCGGATATTAATAAGGACGAAAATAAGGCAGAGATGATGATGAGAGAGGAATACCATTTCTTCACGGTTTCAGCGTTCCACACAAAAAACGTAGGAGGAAGCAGGGAGCAGTTCAAGGCCTTCGTCCTCAGTCCACGTAGTTTTTTTTTATTGAGAATGGAGATTTTAATCGATGGAAACATCAGGCCTTTTCAGCGGAGGAGCAATGCAGTCCTCGGCGGCGCGGGAACAATGAACCCCGGGACCAATAAAAAGACCATCGGAATCGGTTGGATACGTTTCGGGAGTTGGTGCCTACCACTGGGCTGGTGTAGGGACGGAGGCATCCTCCTCCTCCTCCCTTTTTTTATGGAAAACATAAACTTGGGGCAATCGAGGTGTACTTCTTTCTTCCTTCAGTTTTGCAGTCGAAAAGAAATGTCGGCGTCTGGTCGAACGCAGGATGGCAGCGAAACGCTTCCCCTAGGAGAACTTTTTATGGACATCGTAAAAATTACCCAAATGAGACGATAATTTCTGGGCGAAATGGGCATCCGGCCCCGAGAATTTGTTTTCGTTTTCGTTATCTTTCTTTCCCGGTCCGTTTTCCGCGATTTACATTCACTTTTGCAATCGTACCATTCTATTTCGATGGTATTTCTCTCGCTCTTTTCTTTTAGTCCAGACATTTAGAAACAACTCTTTTACAGTCTATCATTATTATACATATAATTTATATAAAGCTATGAAATGATTTTTAAAAAAAATCACGTTAGTTAGCATTTTTTCAGAAATTAAGGTAGTCCTTTTAAATTTTAACATAAATTCTTTGAAAAATTACTTAATTGCTCAAAATTAATAATCCTTTTTTTCTACATTTCAAAATGAAATTGTCCACATAATATTCCATGGAAAAGACTAATTTGTGAAACAAAATACTGAATAACAATACAAAAAAAATTCTATCTAGAATATACACCACAAAATCGTGTGCGTCATAGATACTGTCAGCAATAGAATGCAATGAGGGCAATGAAAAACTTTGGTGACTTTGAACAGGATCACACACACCTTAGACCTGTGAAACATTATAAGACCCATGGACATAAATTACATCCACAGCATATGAAGGAATATTCAGTTGGCATTAGGTAGGCTAGGATTCATCTGGACGTAAGACGATATAGGATCATAAAGATCAAGCCGATTTCGTCCAGCAGTGTAAAGAAAAGTTCAGCAATAGTTTCACGTGTTTGGAAATTGCTCACTGTGTTTTGCGCATCATCACAGTTTTCAGTAAATCTAAGCAAAATCAAAGTACTCCAAAAAGAATGTCAGCGCACTATTCTTTGTTGATTTACACTCCAGTTATTTGTAAGAACGCCGAAAATTTTTATGGAAAAGCTTCATTAATTCTCGAATATCACTGCATTTCTATGAGCACGAGAGATTAGAGATGAGAATTTCGTACGCAGAAATTCTCATCTCTACATAGTTTAAGCGATGTAAACGTCAAGTGGGTTGAAGTGATTCCAATGGATTTCTATACCTAACCTACTTAAAATATGAGATTCTCGATGTTGAAGTAGAACAGAGAGAATCTCTGGAAACTACGTCAGAAACAATTGTTTCTGGCTCTATATCACAATCGAAGTCTGTTTAAATGGAAACTGTTGTGTCGGATAATAGTTCGGAACAAGATTGTATAGAATACAATTGACAATGGAACAGTGAATCATAAAGAGGGGAACTTTGAAACGATTTTCGCTGAAATGACCCTGTGTAAACCACGTAAATACAAATTTAATTTTAGTTAATTTGATATTTGAGTTTAAAGATGTACTGAAGATAAACAATTTCACTATTCATATTTCCAAAGTGAAATTTTAAGAAGCAATACATTACCATCAAAATACTTTACCATCAAAACACTGGAAATATTTCTTTTTAGTTTAAAAAAGCAAAATTGTTTCAATATTCGTTTTTCAGTAAATGAGCATGACTATCATCGCTATTTGATTACAAGTTCTTCAACAATTTTCAATTAATTACGGAAAAAAGTTCTCTCTGATTTTTTTTCTGTTCTTTCGTTCAGTTTTTTCCTAATGCTGGCCGAACGCGTGTCAATTTTCTTCAGTATTGATGGTTTAATTTTATTGATATCAACCGTTTCCATCAATAAAAATGATCAATATTGACCAATATTGACCATTTCAAGAAAATTGATGTTGATACAAAAACAGGATCAACTTCAGTTGTCGAGAAGTATTGATGGCGCGCGAGCGAATCACATGAACCGATGAAATCACGTGACAATGGTGAAGTGCAAGGCGCCGCTTTGAAGATAGGAAAAGCACATCGAGCACTGTTTTTGAGATAGAAGGCGTAAAATCATCGAAATGGGTCGGCCAAAAAAAAGATAATTCAAACAACAACATTTGGTTAATTGATCATGAAAGACTCCTCATCGATTTCTACAGAGGTAAAGGCGTTTAATACTAGAGCGATTCTGTACGTTCCTAACAAGTTAGGCTTAAACGCAAGTAAGCACACTGGATAGGTCCCATTTTATTCGCAAATAAATTGTATAAAACCGATGTCGTACAATCGCTGGGAATATTGTCCCCAGTGCAGCTATGCTCTGCTCGTGTGGTGTGTTTATAAGGCAAATAAACTGTATGCAAAGACGCTCTCTCTAGCTCTCCCTAGTGAAAGACGAAGCGCCGTAAAGCATCAATAATCAGGTCAATACTCGATTAGAAAAAACTGTGTGTTCGCGCGTGATATCAACTGTCAATATAAATTTTAATCAATATCAACCGTCAATACTGAAGAAAATTGACACGTGTTCGGCCAGCTTAACAGAATCAAAAAAATGTTTATTTTTAGTTATCATTCACATTCTGTTTTTTTAAATCTCTTCTCATTCCTGAAAATGTTGTTTACAATTTCTGAAATCAATTTTTGGCCATCTTCTTCTTCCTCCAGATTCTGCTGTATTACATTCCTTCTCTGAATATAAATTACATATACAGGGGGTTCCGGGTTACGAACGACGTACGTTCCTGAGAACGTCTTTAGATCGTACTTGTATGTAACTCGGGTCCCTGATGAATAGCGTATATATTATAATAATAATAATAATAATAATAAAACAAATGATCATGTGTGTTAATAACAATACTATAATGTATAATAATAAAGCTAAACACTAACTCCCAAAATCGAATAAAAAAGTTAAGATGAATGTGATGTTGTGCTTAAGCTACTGTATAAACAATAAGACTAGCCGCTGGCGTAAAGATACAGCGCCAACGAACCGCTTACGCCATGCAGGTTTATTTACATGAGCGAAAGAAACTAGTTCTCGAATTGCTAATTTAATTGTTTAATTATAAATTATCCTTTCGGAGAGCCAGTTCGAAAGTACGGAACGCAATAAGTTGGGTCGTACGTAACCCGGGATCGTAACTTATTTATTCAAGCTGATGAAATTCAAGGCTGAAGGGCAATTTCAAGCGATGTCTTCATTGAGTAGTATGTCTTTGTCTCTAATCTAGCGAATCTAACTAGGGAATGAGCCACATTATCTAGAAGATATAGTAAACGTACTCAGAATGACTAATTACAGATAGACTTTGATTTTATTTTCAATTACCACAATTTTTCTGACCAGGTCAATCACCATCTAAAGCTAGAAGTAATCTGGACTGGCAGTAAATTTTTCCTACACCTCCCAACTATGTAGGACGTTGCATATATACACCCCACACACGAACAGAAATGGAATTCTAAGCTGTCTAAAATTTTCAAGTTAATACTATTCCCTAGAATTATTTAAAATTTCAATCTTAAACTCTCATGCTCAAAAGTTAAGAGATTCGCAGTTTTGGACGCTTCCAGACATCCAAACGTCACCAAAATTAGTGAAAATGTGCAATAAGCCTCATTAATACAAAGTAAACACAAAACTTAAAGGTGGCAACACAACTACCGGAAAAAAAACACAAACTGTCAAAGATATTGTTGTGGGGCGAACGTGCAGCCTATTCCAGCCCATCCCGCTCCTCGCGGATAGTACCGACACTATTCACTAAGCTGTCTGGTCACCCCACACTGCAGCACATATGGCACAACACGCCGCAATGCAGATAATTAGAGTATCTAGCAACACTTGAGGCAGTGATTCCACTTCCCACTTCACATAGCAATCCTATGCGAAACTAGTGAAGATGGCTGCCGTTCCGTGATACGCCTTCCAAGGTATGTTAAATCAGATTCAGATCGGGGAAGCAGGCTGGACAGTGCATTCGTCGGCTATCCTAGTAGGAGGAACTTCTCCACTAGTCCAGTCCTAAATGGAAGGGCACTGTCGTCCATGTAGAGAATGTCAAGCCCTCACGCTGCTCTATAAGGAACGCCGAAGTACGCTCTTGCAAAATGTCTGACCCGTTAGAAGATGTGGAGTTGTGTATGTGCGCTCAACATTGTGTGGTGTTCGAGGATGTTGGATGGCCTATATCTGCTCCAGGTATCTTCTCGCCAGATGTGGACTCGTCGGGAATAACTTTCCAGACTGAATCTGGACTTATTAGGATATATTATTTTAGCCTGTGTTCATGCTGAGTGTTCTCTGAATCACGGCACAAGGTGTCTTTTTATCAATATCTTGGGGATGCACCATGTTGGTCTCCGAGGATACTGTCCGGTCTCATTTAATCACCTGTATACACTAAGCCTCATTACAGCTGTTCCGTGACTGCTTCCATGTGGTCAGTTCCCATCTGTGCTTCGGTTGTGGCGTATAGCACTTAGCATGAGATATCAGTTCTGCCGGGATGTCCACGGCCAAAGCGTTTTCGAATGCCCCCCCCCCCCCTTCCCAATCCCGTTAGGAATCTTCTCCATAGTCTGGATGTGATGGCCGAAGAAATGTTAGGGCTTCCTAAATTTATAACGAGATATTGAAGATACTGAAGATACTGAAGATAGGGATAAGAGGTGTGTAATTGAGATTACTAAGCAAATCAAAAAAGGTTAATTTTGACTAATTATGCTTTAGAGAAACTATTTTGCGTTAGTTATTGCAAAACATTCCTAAATACGTATAGTTTGCTATTTTTAATAGAAATTAACGAATGAATTAACAAATTCATCATTCGTTAAATATTACAATTTGCTTTTTAAAATATTTACTGTAGTACGCAATTAATCACTTAATTATAGCTTTAAATAAGAATTTGTATTTTCAATTTCATCATTCGCTAAATATTGATAGGATTAAATAAAAGCAGTATCAAGGATCAAACTGTTTCCCTTAAAAAAGTTTATAACCATTCAATAGATGTCGCTATTGGCCATTTATTTTTAGCAACCTATTTGAAAGCTAATGCTACAGCAACCAAAATCGGCAGCTATTTGGTGTGTCCTGTCCGCCCGTCTACCCGTCCGTGTCTGTCCCTCCCTACTCTCTCCCGGAAGGATGATCGGATCGGCAAACGGACTTCACCATCGTCTTCAGAGGCCCACTGTAGGCACCGGGTATTGTCAGGGGCCAAAGCCCTCCCTTGTTCGATATATTTGGCATTGTGTTTCATAGGATTTCCGCTATTAGCTTAAATGTTAGAAATGTAGCCATCTCATTTCAGTTGTCAACTATAGCTTGGTGGGTAAGGTGCAGTACTTATTTTGCTGGATGTTTTCGGTTCGAATCCGTATAACTATTGTTGGTTTTTGTTCTCTTAATCTTCTTTTTTTTTCTCAATGTCCGCCTGGATTTTTTTTTTCTTATTTTCCTGCCTTTTTTTACTTACTTTTTCTTAACTTTTTTTATTTATTTTTTCTTAATTTTTTTTTATTTACTTTTTTTTTCTTTACTTTAAGAAAATTAAAAATTATTATTTTTTTAAAATTATTATTTATTACTAGACGGGTACCGTCGCTTCGCTCCGGAACCTTTGCATGTATAGCATTAAAAAAAAAAACAATCTTTATTTATTTAGCAAATTAATATGGAGATCGGAGAATACACGACTTCCCAGCTCGTTGTGGGCTTCTCAGGTGTATTGCGCGTTGGCACTCACACGGAGGGTTGCCGCAAAACACTTCATTTTTGCATGTATCTTCCAAACGCAGAAACGTTTGTTAATGAATGATATACCGTTCGATAGAACTTTAAAATACCAATATTTTCTCAATATAATGTTCTCTTCCAACTTTTATACTTTTCATTTTAATTGAGAAAAAGTCAAAATTTGACCCTTTAAAAGGCGCCATCTTAGAACCAAAAACTTTTTTCGAAATATTTTTGTAGCATTTTGTTTGTCTTAAAAAGCTCTACATTTTATCCTTTTACATGACCAATCTATCTCTTATAGTTTGGTCACAAAATTTGGAAAACGTTAAGTCTTATGACAATGAGACAGACAGAATAACGCTTTTATATAATAGGCCTATAATAATTCTTTTTTTATTATTATAGGTCCCCTTAAATTTATACTTTAGCACAAAATTATATTCATAATAAAAAATCGGAAATTATGAAACTTAAAATTTATTGTTTTTATTACAAAACTGTTAAAATTATTAACAAATAATCACTCTGACTTTTTTATCTTAATAATAATGGGTTTTTTTTTAAAAAAAAATTAAGTAATGAGAACTGCCAAGTATCGAACCAGTTGGAAACATTTTTTTTTTTGGGTGGGTGGTTACAATGTGTTTCCGTTAAGTTTTTAATATTTTTATTATCTAAAAAATAACGAACAGATTCTTTAATTTTTATCAAACCTCAAGATTATTTTGTCACATGTAATAAAACATAATTCACAAAAACTGTTAAACATTTCATATAAAATGCTACTTTATTACAAAAAAACAAATATATACTCTCCTGAGTAAAAATAAATAAGAAAAGAGAAAGAAAAGAATCTTACCTCTCTCTAAATAATATAAAAATATAACAATACAATAATCAGACTTCACACTACATCGTGTCATTTGTTACAAAACAAAATTAACAACTAAAACAATATTTATTTTGTATATATTTTTTTTTTTATTTACATTTGAGACTTCGAAAAAGTTGATCTGTTCGATTAACGAAATATTGGTCGTTTTCAGGAGAGTATATATTTGTTTTTTTTGTAATAAAGTAGCATTTTATAATAAAACATAAGTTATGGTATTAAATTACTTCTAAATTACATGACTAATAAAAGCAAGTCCTCACCCAGTCTTCGTAATCTATGCTTGTTCTGCTGGTAACACACAGGTGCAGAGCGCTCTTATTCGCCAGATAATTGGGGAACTCAATTCCGATGATTAAACCTGAAACAAGGGAAACAGTCAATAAAGCAGAGGACAAACAAACAACACAAAATCAATTGGAGAATTTATTAAATGAAGCTCAAAGCGCAGAAAATTTCGTTTGTGTTGTAAACAAACCTAAGCCAAGAAACTATGCAAATAAACAAAAAGTATTTACACAAAAATATTGATGCTAAAATGACATCTTTTTTATTATTGAGTTTTAGTATATCAAATTATATATTAAAACTGAACATTAAAAAAAAAAAAGATGTCATTCAATATTTTTATATAAATATTTTTTGCGTAGTTTCTTGACTTCTGCGCTAGATAACCACTTAGGCCTATCTTTAATCAAATTTCCATGATTATATAAAAAAAAATCAGCATAATTTTAATTTAATAAAAAAATATTTTCGAAGGCCATTCTGAAAAGAAAGAAATTCAAAATATAATAAGGTAAATTTTGAATTAAAAGTTTTTTTTATATTATGTGACGTGTGTTGAATGTGGGTGGTAGGGAAGCCGAGCAACGCGAATTTAGATTTATTGTGCTATCTCAACGGAAAGAAGAACTGATGGTCAGAGTGGTAAAGAAAGAATCGTGGAAGTGGTGCAAGGAAAATGGGAGAATCCCGAAGAAACCTGCTTAAGGCGGATCGTCTACCACGGAACCCACTTAAGAACCGAAGCCCGGTAGTCAGGGATAAGCTGCCGATGCCGTAGCGATAAGCCAAATTCTGTGCCTGGAAGTTCTTTATTTTATTTTTTATATTTTTTTAACTTTAAATATTTGTAATTTAATTGTCATTATCTCATTCATTACTCCAGTATATAGAAAAGTGTTTTTTTAATAAATCATTAATATTCAGTAAATACTCGTAGATAAGTCGGTTTTTTTTAACTGAAAACAAGCATGTAAAAAAGACATGCGACTTATCTACTGAAATTTAAAGTACAAAGTAAAAGAAATAAGAACGTTACGAAAACATCAAACAGTATTTCTGTAATTGAAAAAAAAAACAAAACAAATATTGAGCCAAATTTTACAAAGTTGTAATACCCGAACTTTTCTTTCAAGTATGTATTATTAAAAAAATTCACATTTTTTTATTGAATGATCGAAATGTATCGTTTAGTGGGGGTCATCAGGATATTTATTTTTCAGTCTGACGTTCATTTCCGTATGTTCATTTGCAGATGTGAAACAACTTCTGCTTCCTGTTTTTTGAGGTGTGCACGAATCAATGAAAACAACAGCAAACGCAGTAGCGGGTGTGATTTTTAGAAAATAAACTGTTAATGTAAGCCAGAGGTGCACAACCTTAGAAAGTTGGAGGTCATTATTTTTGTAAAAAGTTCTGATGGAGGGCCTCAGCGTCCCATACTCCAACCTCCCAACCTTTACTCTACATCTTACTAATTAATGATTTGATAATGTCATTTATAATAATAACTATTAATAATACATGTAATTTACATAAATGTCTTACTAATTAATGATTCGACAGTGCCATTTCCAATAATAATTAATAATAAATGTAATTTACATAAACTTCAAATTCTCAACTAATGCGGTAGTTGTGTTTCATACCAACAATCCAATAGTCAAGCCTGAAACAGTTACTTTATTGCAAGTTATGACATTTTTCAATGTATTTGTTGGCAGCAATGTAAAGGCTCAAATTTAATTCTAAGTTTGACACTACCGGGCCGCAGCAAAAATATCGCCGCGCCGCATGCACCTCTGTTGTAAACTAAGAGATATTAATTCTACTTTCTGAGCTAGAAGACTACTGTGACACTGATGATAAATTTTCAGATGATTCAATGATGCTTATTTTCGAAATTATAGAGACTTAAGAAAATTAAATCAGTACGGTTATTTTATATTGTTAATAAAGATTGGTATTGGTAATAAACTTCACTTCTGTCTCATCTTACTTCAATAGGTATTGAAAGCTATACATACTTTTAAGTTTTTTTAATGTTTATTTTTGGCTATCTACAATTTTTTTTTATCTTTGTGTATTTGGTAGCAAACAACATTCACAAAGACAGCCTACAACTAATATGGGAGTCAATAGCTGAGACAGGGTTGATATAGACAAAGAAGGGTGTGATTTATCTACAAGTACATACCGTAATTTAAGGAAGGAAGGAACAGCAGACAGTAAGAGTAAACAAAGCAATAACGCTCATAGGGCAACATCAGGTTTTTAATCTAGTACTCAAACTTACATCATAAACCTTTAAAAAGAGTTTAGGATTTAATTTTTTTACCATTAAAACATAGTAAGGCAAATACTATCAAACGTCAAATAATACATTTTTGAAATTCGACACTAAGCTAATGGCTGAAAAGGTATATTTTATGCAAGAGATACATTAGCATTTAGACTTAACACTCAGTCTGCAAAGTTTCTATGAAAAGACTGATATTGGTGATTGCATTGACTTAAAAGAAAAACACTTTTTCGAACTTCTGATTTAAAAATAAAAATAAAAACAAGGAACTTTGGATAAAATCATTATATTTATTTAATTATGTTAATTAAACATAGAATATTAAGGAATTCACTGTCAGTATTTTTCTTAAATTTACAAATACAATATTACTTATAAACAACAATGGGCGAGACCAAATTGTTTAGTAAGTGACACTGCGCTACAGATGATCAGAATATTAAGTTAGTTTGTTTTAATTTTCATGCTTATATATTTATCAGAACAACATAACAGAAGATAAATCGAAACTATCTTAGAAACATTTGTGGATTTGTTTAATACCTTTAAACCTAGAGTAAACCTAAATACCAGAGTTTAGTTCTTATCTTGAATTAAACTGATAGGAAGCAACACATTAATTGAATAAGAAGTATGAATATATTCTCAGTTAATTATTGACATTACTAATTTTCAGTGTAAACCTTCAAAACCAATTGCATCTATACTTGTAATGAATCTTATCAGATTCGTCTGATTCTGATTTCAAAATCACTAAATTAAAAATTACCTTGTCTTGCATCTTTAGATTGGGACTTAATTTCACTTGATGAATCTTGTATACCGTATATGCTCCAATAAACTCCGAGGCTCTTATGGTCGCCGGTCTCTAATAAGCGCCGGGCTGCAGACGGAACACGGCCAAATAGTAGCCGGTCTCTAATTATACCTACCTAATTGCCTACCGGTACTAGTGTAAGCGTCCGTATCTTTATAGTCGTGCGTAATATCTTACGGTACATTGTCTTATCAAATGCCACCGAAACGGTCATTTGACATTAGAGAGTTTTTGCCATAACGTGATTTATATACGGGAAACGCAAATGTCACGTGAACGAATAAGGTAACCACAATAGCGGGCTCTGTCATGAAGAGAGTTTTTGCCATAACGTGAAAATTTACACTTCTCAGTTGTCATCATGCCTACGGTTTATTTACGAAAAAATAGCATTGATTTTTATAAATACATTTAGTCAATGCATCGAATAGATGAAAGAATGTTTTTAATTAATTAAAATAGGAAATATTCTTTTTTATTTTCATCGTTTTGTCTTTCTTTGTTATCAGTTTCGATAAATCAATTTCAATAAATAATTCAGTCTCGTTAAATCTCGATCAATGGCGAGATCTTTTCGATATCTCGGATCGCTGTCGATTCAAATTTTCAAGCCGAAATTATGAAATGATTTTGATTAATAATGTAACATTTTATGAAAGCATCCACGAAAACATAAGGAAAAGATGCCCTCCGATCGTGAAAATCATTTTTGTAATCGATAATTTCGAATAAATAGATACAAATCGATTGGACTTCAAGTTCTACAATTCTTCACCAGGAGCGCTAGTGTCGGAACTCATGTTTATAGGAACTCGTGTTTCCTATCGTAAAGCCATAGGCTATTCGAGGAAAATTAACGTGTCACATTAACTGTATTTCCTCTACGATATAGTGACGCATGCGCAGAATACCAGTCATGCGACTTCAGCGTTACCGTATTAGAATAGCGAGCTGGGCAAAAACTCTCTATTGTCTTTAAGATTCGCGCAATGGAATACGCGAAAGAAAGAATTTAAAGCGTCTTGACAAACCTGGAAGAAGAGGAAGACGATAGTGAACTGGACAACAACGAAGCCGTCATTGCGGATTCGGACGACGAATAGCAGCGAAAGGTACAGAAAGACATTGCCATTTATCTTTAACAGTCTTATGTAGCATGTGAAATTCAAATAAAGTAGCTGTTTGTAATATTAGCCGGTACGGTATTTATCCCTAAAAAATACTGCGTTCTGAAGGTTTTTGTTAATAATGGCAGGCCTCTAATAGCAGCCGGTCTCTATTAAGCGCCGGGAGCCGAGGCTAATTTTGAAATAAACGCCGGGGGCCTCTATTGGAGCATATACGGTATATCAGGACACAGTAGTTGTGTAGAATACCGAACCAGTGGAATTAAGATGAATTTTCGTTGTTTTGGAACGAAACGATTCCTAAATGCATAGTAGATATATAATCGAAAACATAGTAGATATATAATCGGAAAACACTGATTGGGGTTTTTTTTTTGTGTGCGCGTGGATTTTAAGAAAATTCAAGATTTAGTTGTAACTCTTTCGCTGGCGTTGGATTTGGGCATTTGAAGACAAGAACTTGTTGCGCCGTTAAAAAGTGAGCAAGAAATTCACCTGGCGGGAAATTCATAAGATCCCTTCTACGATGTTTTCTTTGGAAATAAAACAGAAAAAAATTAACATTTTCCTTTTAATTAACATAGATTAAGATAATTGAGGTATGCGTTGCCAGAATATTTAATTTGGAAATACAACAGAAAAAAAAAACAAATTTCTCTTTTCGGAATGATCCTCAATTTTAATATAATCATCCGCCATTCTCAAACTATTCCAAAGATCGACATTGTTCTTATTTTGTAGGAGTGCTTCCACAAACGAGTGCCATCTAAATTTCTAAATTTTGTAGTTCTTAAAAAAACTACAAAAAAAATTCATCGATTACTTATCTATTATGTACTTCGGAATCGTTTGGTTCCAACATTAAGAAACATCGTCTTAATTTCACCGGTATTATAAACAATTATCCACGACACTGTAGGTTAAGACAGTTCGATGAACCTAATGGGATGTTGAATGTGCATATCATTACTGCAGTTCTTTGAAGTTATTTTCATTTATATTGGAACAAAATTAAACTTGATGTACACTGGACTGTTGTATTTACATTCTTGATCCAAATATCAAATGGCACTTAGCACTGTATTGTTAACAACTAATAAAACACAGTTCTGAATTAAGGAGAACAAATCTTTAACGACTTTACTTTTACTAGTCGTTCATCTTGTTGTTTACTTTTTCTTGTTGTCTCAGCAACCGTTTTTTTCTTACTATTGTTGCTCATAGTTAACAATCACCACACGTTTGTTAACAAACGCTCATATCACGATGATACAAATCACATTCTCAAATTATCTTATATTATAAAAGCGTTATTCTGTCTGTCATAAGACTTTACGTTTTTCCAATTTTGTGTCCAAACTATAAGAGATAGATTGGTTATGTAAATGGATAAAATATAGAGCTTTTTAAGACAATCAAAATACTACAAAAATCTTTCGAAAAAGTTTTTGGTTTCAAAGATGGTGCCTTTTAAAGGGTCAAATTTTGACTTTTTCTCAATTTAAACGAAAAGTATAAAAGTTGGAAGAGAACATTATATTGAGAAAATGTTGGTATTTGAAAGTTCTATCGAATGGTATATCAGTCATTAACAAACGTTTCTGCGTTTGGAAAATACATGCAAAAATGAAGTGTTTTTGCTGCATCCCCCCGTGTGAGTGCCAATACGCAATACACCTGAGTTAAGCGGAGAAGCCCACAATTTCTGCGTTTGGAAAATATATACATGCAAAAATGAAGTGTTTTTGCTGTATCCCCCCGTGTGAGTGCCAACGCGCAATACACCTGAGTTAAGCGGAGAAGCCCACAATTTCTGCGTTCGGAAGATACATGCAAAAATGAAGTGTTTTTGCTGCAACCCCCCGTGTGAGTGCCAACACGCAATACAGCGGAGAGTTAAGCGGAGAAGCCCACAACGAGCTGGGATGTCTTGTATTATCCGATCTCTATAATAATTTGCTAAATAAAAAAAGGTGTTTTTTTTTTTTTTTAAGGCTATACATGCAAGGGTTCCGGAGCGAAGCGACGGTACCCGTCTAGTTAATGTAACAATACATAACTTTTAATGCACAAAATTTTATCTCCATGCAGATTATTATTATTATTATTATTATTATTATTATTATTATTCTCTTTTTTTTTGTGTATTTTTACTTTATTTTAAAGATTTCTAGTAAATCAATCAGAAACAATCTATTCTATCCAAGACTAACAGTTATCTTACGATTATAGAATATATTAAAGATTTCATTAAATGTGATATCAAATGTTGGAAGTTTAGTCTCTGAATCTAGTTTATAAGAGTAGCAAAAATATTAAAGGTGGTTTTCAGCTTCAACATCTATTTTGAAAATTTGGAATGTAGGTTGTAGTTATTGGTAATTCTTGTTCCAAAAGTCAAATGCCAATTCTGTTTTCGTGTTGTTGCTTCTAAAATAATTATCATTTCGTGTCATGATGCTTACATTCAGCTGTAGTCTCTACTTTAGTTGTTATCTCTGAAATTTGAAATCAATTTTCATGAATACTTGAATTGCGAAATTTTTGTTGTTAGGCTACATGTCCGTCGTTAAGCCCACATTCTTCCATTTTTTTTAAAGAATTATTTTTCTGATTTTGAGACACTTTGCAAAATCGTTCAGCTGTTGTATGATTTCGCCTATTATATGTTCAATCCTCTTATTGTTAATTACGTATATAAGCCATTTGCTCGCCTGATTTAACCCCAAGGAAAATAATTCATCCCCCATTTTATAGTAAACTGTAAAGTTGCAAGTTTGCCAATAAAGTTTCAAGTTCCTAGAACTTTTAATTTTTTATGTAGCCTAATTCATAAGTTAGAGATTTGGTAGGACTGACATCAACGCAATTTGCCCTCTTCAGCATCAACTTCCTTTAACAAAAATCCAATCTATTCAATCAACAGAAATCTTGCGTAAGCCTTTCATGCAATTTGAACTTGTGGAGATAAATAGTTTTGAATTAGAGTTATCGAAAATGGATGTATTATAATATATTTCTAATTCTGATTTTTTTTTTCTAATACTTTTTTTTTCATTTCGATAAATTCATGAGATTAACATTTGCCTGAAGAGACCTTTGTAGCTAAGCTTCTCAGGAGAGCATCAGTAAACAAAAAACTTCTCTGAAATTAAATAACAAAAGGTAAATTTCAAATTAAAAAAAAAACTTTATTTTCGCAATTAAAAAATTGAAAGAAGCTCAAAATATCAACAAAAATGTTTGGACTGTAAAAGTAAACATTAGGTCTGAAAATTTGAATTATTTCTGAATATTTTCAGAACTCTTCTCTTATTCTATTCTTATTCTTATTGAAATAAAAACAACATTTTTAATAAAAGAATACCACAGGAAACAGCAGCTGTTGACTTTTTAGAAGTATCGTAGCCTACATTGTAATTATGACAGTTTTTAAATAATCAATATCTTTTAAATATAATTATTGAATTTACTTCTCAGTATAGGCTTTCTTACACATTTCGTTTTGAAATAAAATTTGAAGCTTTCAAAATAAATTGGCTTTTGTTACTTTATTTTTTTCATATTTTGATCAAAATGCTAATGCCGAAACGAAACATCCGCAGAGAAAATGAAACAAAAATATTTTTCACTTTACTAACTATTCTCAATGATAATACAGTTCTTAGCTATTGAAGTTACCGTAGATTCCGCATAGAAAACAGAAAGAAAATGAAAGGAAAAGTGTAGATAGCTTATTCAATTCATTCTTCTGTCTTCTGTCTGTTTTATCACATTCCCTTTACAGCCAAAGAATGATTTCGAAGTAGAGGCAGCGCTATTTTTGCCGTCCCTGCATAAAGTTCTCCCTTTTATGCTGTGAAAACACATACCCAAATATGCAGTACCGTATATCTAATTATAACTAGCAGTCGTACCGGTAAACATAGAAATGCACATCTCTTCATATTTATTGATATAATTTGTTATAATAAAAGAAAACTATCAAAAGCATGCCCCTACCCCTATGAGAGTGCCGCTCTAGGCAGCTCTGTAGTTGTCTAGGCCTAAATACGGCACTGCTTTAAGCTAATTATCATTAACTTAATACATAAGAAAATCACTGAAACGTATATTCATTGAGTTGAAGAATTTCTATGTTTAAAAGCCAGTAATTCTCTAGTATTCCTCTAAGTATTCCTAAATTGATATTTTATAATATCTCTAAAATTAATTTGTGAAAATGTTTACATATGAATGAACGTCAAATGAATGGAAAGCAGAAATGTAGAATAATTGCTGACGAATTCTTAAATTATCCTTGTCTTAATGGTTCTATGGACATGTAATGAAACTTTCTTGGAAAAAGTAAGGGCAAACTGGGAACTTATTGTTGTTCACAGTTGTAATATACGACAGTTGTAAAAATTTTTTAATTCACGAATCTTAAAAATAAAATAAAAACAAAGTAGGGATAGTGATTAGTAAACCAATCATAGTGCTTCGCAACGGCTTCTGAATCACCTTTACTTTAAAATAGACTGTCCCGGGGTGGTCAAGAAAATGCTGGCGCGGGTCTCTTTGCGACCCCATGATATATCACCCACTCCTATTTGTATGGAATAATCGTCATTCTTAACACAAACTGGTTATTAGTAGACTGAATTCCTCATAATGATTTAAAAATAGACTGCGCCGGATTGGGTCTACAAAATGCTCGCGCGAGTCTGTTTGTTTGTTTTTAAAGATACCCCATGCTATCTTACCAAACCCTATTTATATGGAATAATCGGCATTGTTAACTCAAACCTTGTTCATACACTGAATTCCTAATAATGATTAAAAAAAAAAAAAAAAAAAAACTTAAGTTGAGAAACTATGAAAAGATTTAAAATGGGGAAAATGAAGAATAAGAATTGACCATGAAGGGATCGAACCCACGATCTTCGCGTTATTAGCACGTCGCTCTAACCAATTGAGCTAACAGGCCACCTACAACATTCAACATTCAGGCCACCTATAACTGAGCTAACAGAAGCCTTTGTAAAGCATTGTGGGATATGTGTCCACAGACAGACAAAACGGGGATATAGGGCTCTTTCAGAAGCCTAAAACTTAAACTGAGAAACTGTGAAAAGATTTAAAATAGGGAGAAAAAAATGAACAAGAAGAATTGCCCATGAGGGGATTGAACCCACAACCTTCACGACGTTCTAACCAACTGAGCTAGCAGGCCACCTACCACATTCAACATTAGGCCAAATAAAAGTTTTGTCAAATAAAAAAATCTTGCTCAATTTTTTTCGAGAAATCCTTGAATATTATAAGGACTACTAAACGAGAAACGTTGATCTATGTTTTCCTATATATTTTTGAATAGATATTTCTTATTTAATCCTTTCCATTACTTTGTATAAAAACAATTTTTTTTTTAATTAAAGTCGGCTTTAAGTAAGAGGAGATATGGATACTAAGACAAACCTAAATGAATGGGAACAAGTGGGGAATTTACTCAAACAAGGTGTTGAAAGCGCAGCCGGCAACAGCAATGCATGCATGACAGCGTGAAAGCATTGATTGTCGTACAATTTGAAAGATCCCCGGGGAAAGATTCCCGGCATTTCGCGAACAGTTGCAGATGCATGTGAGCCATCTCAGCAGTGGTGAAACTCAACTCCATTTTACATGTAATGCATCCGATTTTCGAATGCCGCGACAAACACAAGTACGTTCCTCGTTCCAACTTAGTCTCTCTAGCCAATTGCAGCGCCTCTTAAGTAGCTTTCTCTAGCGCCGAAGTTTGCTATCTGTGAACATGCATTCATAGACAATAAAGGTTTGTCTTGGTGCTCTGTCTCAACAAAAATTTGCATAGAGAGTTTTGATACACTCTGTATATTTCTCTTCTGGAATTAGGCAATTATTTATCTCTGAATTTAAAAATTCCTAAAAGATTAAACATTTACAATTTAATTTCATTGCATTTCAATCTACTTAATAATGATAACGCACCAGTTAAATAGCTTCTATATCTATATTTTCAGAGCAGTTTTATAAGATTATTATTTATATAAATTTTAAGTTCTAAAGAAAGGTCGAGATTGCTTATGCATTTAACTGTTTAAGTTTTTTTTTTTAATTTGCCTTACTGACATGAAATTTATGTGAACAAAATCTTAACTTATACGTTAATATTATAATAGGAATTTATTAGTAAAAATTCGGATAAAACAGATAAAATATCAAGAAGTGACGTTTCAAATTTGCTGCCTTTGAATTTCTGCCTAGACGACATATAGTTCAATTGGGAGCCAATGTCACAGCGGAACATTGACAGAAAATCTCTTTTTCATTCTCTCCTCTCCTGATGGATGAACAGGAGCAAAAATAGCAAAGAAAAGAGAAAGAAAAAAGATGAATAACAGCTGAGGGAAGAAAAGAACTAAGAAAGCAAAAGAAGTGGATAAAAAAGACGCGAAGGCAAGAAAGGTGAAAAGGATTGGGGATGAAGAGCGACGATAGATACGGAAAGAAATTCGTTCATCCCTGGGAGAGGTCGGGAGAGTAGGAAGAGTTTAGCGACTGTCAGTGGCACTCCCACACTCTCACCCTATCCTAATTGTGAACAATCGAGCAGAACGTGACCAGAAAACAAGATGGCGCCCCGCCAGACATACAAATGGAGAAGAGGAGAGGGAAGAATTAGAAGGTTATTACGGTGGAAAGAGAGGGTGGAGGAAGAAGATTACATTGGAGATGTAGAAAATGAGATAAACGGACTGGAAAAAAGTAAATGCTGTCGCATTTGTTAAGACTTTGTAAAAAAGATGGTGAGGACAGAAATTAAATCTAGACATTTTTTATATAAAACATCTAATTTTAATGAGAGATAACTAGATTATTTCACAAGAATTTTTCACCAGAATTTAACAAGAATTTTTATGCTGAAAGTACAACCAATTTTAAATTGTGATTACGATTGTTAATAATGTTTGATAATCTTAATCAGATTTTACGAGCTTGTAAACTTCTTCTTGAAAGTATTATATTTCTATAAATCAATACTTACATAAGTATTTTGTTTATATTTATTATCAATATCTAAATTCTGGTTTTATTTTTCCAAGTTTTACCTGTTGAAGTAGTATTGTGCCTAAATCTTTTTCTCGATTCCTTATAGTAGTGATTACACTTTTTTTTTTCAATAAATTAATGATCGTGTATTTGATTCAATAACCGTATTTTTAAATAGTAAATTTTAAAAATACCCATTTGTAGAAGTTGAAAGCCCACAAAGCAATTTATTCACTGTAATCCGGAATTAAACAAAACCTCTGTAGCAGATTTTCTTCCATTAACTTTCTTCACTATGATCTCACTTGCTTCGTCCATTACATACTGAAGACATTCAAGCACAAAGTCAGGTATCATTTTTATCTCAGCAGCAGCTCATTCTTACTTCAAAATTACAAGAACGCCTTTTCACCACTTGTATTAAGTGAGGGTAGGTTTTCTACCTCTAATTCAATCTGCTAACAATATTGATACTGTGCAGAACGTTAATGATATTTAATATTGCTCTCAAAAACATAAGTGAAAATCAAAGCTTTGAAGTAAACTTCATCAAATTTATAAATATTGTAATGATTTTTATTCACTATATATATATTTAGATAATTTTGTTACTTGGTTTTTAGATTTAAGTAATTTTATTGAATTTTTTTGAATAAAAAGGAGCAAAGTCTTTAAATATTGCGTTGTTGTTTTCAAAATTGCTTCTAAAATTTCCCGCTGATGACGTGTTTGATAAATTGGTTTTATCTCCATAGAAACAGTGATATGATCTTTGTATAGGCATTTTCAAATTTCATATCATTGTCCGACTATATACAATATATATATCATTTATTTGTTTGTAATAGTCCTATTTATACATTGTATATTCTTAGTTATCTTACTGTTTATAATTATAATAATCTTTATCAGCATTTATTTTATTATCGATTGAGTATTCTAATTTTTACTGTTTCTTATTTAATTCCATTATTTTCTTCAAATTTTCCATTGACCGTGCTTCTCATCCCTTATTTAAAAAGACATTTAAAAGTTAGTTAAATCTCATGTAGAATTTAAATCTCCCAATCAATTTGTAAAGCACGGCAACCAACCACAGCCCTGTAAATAGCCTACTTTAAACCCCATCATCATGTAAATAAATGAGTTCTTGCCAGATCTTACTACTAGTCGATTTCAGTCTAATTTTACCGAACCAATGGCCGCAAATATTCACCACAAAATACCTAAGTTCTTTTTCAGCTCACTCTCCTACGAAAGTGAGACTCTTCCAAGCAATGAATCTATATGTGTATGTCCCTCTTAGCAGCTAGAGAACAGATAATAGATTTTCCTGAAACTTTATGTACATAATAAGATTAATCGAATTTAATCAACTGAAGTAAGTAATGCTGATTTAGCTACATTTTTTTTTCTTTTTTCATGTTTTTTTTAGTTTAAATTACATAGATATTATAAGGAAAGTACAGATATTCTTCGTTTGTATCAAGAAATATAAACAAGTTTTAAAACATTTATTACATCTGTGATCAAAGTTGTTTAATTAATTTATTTCTTGATCTGTTCATTTTTTTCCTGCAAGAATGATTGGATGTTTTCTTTTGTTTACATTAATATCTTAAATGAAGAGATAATTTTGTGAAAATATGTTAATCGCAGAATTTCTTTTTGAAAAACTAATTAAAAATCGTGTTTATTGATTCTAGGTAAGTGCTCCTCTATGATTTCATTGGCATGTCAGTCGAACAATTCTTAATTCAAATGTCATTATTCTACTAATTTTGAATGAGCTCGATAGAATGAATTTTGTTTGTCAGAATCAGATTTTGTTGATGCTGCTATTGGATATCATTATTTGATATTATTGGACTTGAAATTCTCATCTAATTTTTGTTTCTATACAATAAGCAAATAAAGATGTTGCAAATAAGTTATAGCAAATACAGAAAATAACAACGGATAGCTTTATCACAAGTTTCTAAATTATAATTTTTGCTTTACATCAAAATGAGTTATTTTCCTGCAAAAGACTAAGGATACATACAAGTTCAGTACATGAAAGAAGAGCTTTTGATGACGTAATTTCTTTACAGATTGATGTTTCAAGGATATAACAGCGCCATGTATTGCTGAAATCCGTAACTGAATCTTGTAAACATTACGAAAACATTCTGGTTTTTGTATTTTCTACAGTTACGAATACATAATAATAATTAAAATTGAAATAATTAAAAACGTTCCACACTAGCTTGGCTATGCAAAGTTTGTCCTTTCTTGGTCACACTGGTGACGTTTGTTCCAGATAAAATCGATCGCTACATAATATATGGGACCATATATGGGAAACCCTTTTTTTTAAAAAACTACTACAGTTTTCTCCATTCTTCATTAACAAGCAAATCATGTTATTGGTTTAATAATACAAAATATTTAAATAGTATGGAAAAATAAATAGTAAGCAGTTATGATAAACTGCTTAGTAAACAGTTTAATAGTAAGCAATAAAAAATATTTGAAGGGCAATCTCTTTTTGGCAACTTTATATTAATAATAATTGATAAAGTTTAACATCATTAACTTTCAAAAATATACCCACATTCAATCATAGCATATAAAATTCACTACAAAGACTTTTTTTTTAAAAACTGAAAAAAAGCCTTCAGTTTTATGCTTCTTTTTTGCAAATATTAGAAATGTCAAGAAAGTATAAAGGAAAAATAAGTATATTATTAAATATCGTAAAAAAATAAAATTCAATTAACTAAAAAAAATTATAATTGATCTTTAAAGACAAAACTATTTTTGATTCACAAAATATCACTCAAATTCCAGTAGAATTCTTAGCAGTTAAATTCAAAATCATTATTTTTTTTTAGTTTTCTTTTTCAAATAACAGTCTAAATGTTAAAATGAAAAGTAAATCATTAAAAAAAGAGAAATTTAATAGAATGCAAAATACAATGCATAGTTTTAAATAATAATAATCATTGATTATAACCTTGTCTTGTGGATTAACCGATACCGATAGCTTAAAATACTTATTTTTTATTTTCCTTTAATTGATTTCTGTAAAGATAATTTTTTCTCTGATATAATTAATGGAATTTGAAAATAAATAACTCAGAAAAAGATACAATTAATTAAATTTTCTTTTCAGGAAAAGTTAACTTTATTTTCCAAGGTTGTCTCAAAGATGTTGTTAATGTTTCTTCGACAAATCTCTGAAAAAATGAAATAATTTTAAACAGTTATTCCATTAATAACATGTTGCCAACAGTAGATAAGCATATAGAATTAAAAAAGATTATAAAAATTCAGAATCCTATGTCAAAATCCTAAATATTGAACTGTACCTTTAATTATTCTCTTCTTTTTTATGAAAACATTATATTTAATCTTGAATAGAATCAATCTCATAAATTTCTTATCCATTTTGAAAACCCTTCAGTACGTTACTGCTCTCTTATTGGCCTTTGGATCACAGCACATTCAGAAGACTAACGTTTGCGTATTGAGCACGCAGAATTACATTGATTTCTTTACAGTACTTATTGGTTGACGACATTGAATAGATAATTAATTTACAAAAGCAATTAACCTTCGCTAACGCTAACATTGACTTGATATTGCGTTTAGTACTTTATTCGGCCGCGCGATTGGCGATGTCGCTAAGATGTTGCGGTTGGCGATGTCACTGGCCTCTCACCTCTGAGTCCCGGGTTCGGTTGTCATGTCGGTTTCGTTGGTGGCGATCCGCGCTGGGCAGGTTTTCCCGGGGTTCTCCCATTTCCCCTGCATTTCTCACACCATCCTTTCTCAGTCTTTCTCTCCGTCTGTCCTTCTTTCCGTGGGGTGGTACAAAAGGTCTTTCAGGTCGACGTGCTCGGCAGTCATGCCACCCACTTTGAATTAATCTAATTAATCTAATTAATCTAGTGCTTTATTCCCATCTTTACACTGAAATAATAGGGTAACATTGTTTCTGGTTAAGAGACCCGATTAAAAAATTGATGAAAACAACAACATGAATTATACAGTAGTCACTTTTAATGTTTTCTTGTGCTTGATACAGCGGAATTACATGAAGAAATGTTACCTCTAACCGAAATCGCAGAATCCACCTCAGAATCTATTCGAATATCACCCCAGACATCTGATCAGTGGAGGTGATTATGACTTCTCCCTTTAAGCTACCGGGGAAGCTTTTCTTCCAGCCATGGACTGAAAAAAAAAGCCTTAAATAATAATAATACGACAACATTACGCAGAGGCGAGTGGTAATGGAATCAGCCATTTCTCTCCACTTCTACTTTGAACTTTACATATTTTAAAAGAATTTTATCTTTTACAACTTTAAAACTTATTTTTTTTTTAAATGAAATAAATTTTCTTATTGTATATTTTGTTCCAGTTTACATAGAATTTGTAAATATTTTTTTCTGTATACAGTGCTTTTTTATTTGATATAGTGTATGTGTAGTCGGTTCGCACCGAATTGCGAGCTTCGTTGCCGAAGAATCCGTGCTCCAGGGAGAGCTAGTGTTCCCAAGACGGCGAACCCCTAGCACACTCCCTAGAATTACAAGGGAAAGATACTGGGGTGGTTTCCCGTGGCCTTCCCCAGGACGCCATTAAGGAATGACGTCAGACCGAAGAGAAAGTGAAGAAGAGGCTACAACACAGGAAAGGAAATTTTTGAAACATCCATGCTCGCTACCGGGATTTGAACCCGGGCGCTGGCACATTGATCTCACGACAGACCGACGCCTGAGACCGCTCGACCACACCAGCGCGGCTTGATATAGTGTATAAATGCATTTATTTTGGATTTTATTTTACTTTGCTTTATACTATTATTTAATTTTAGCTTCTTGTGGTGTTGAGAACTAATGTTCTCTTTTGACAATTGCGTAACGACGAAAGATCAGGAACAACAGATATATTAAAAATTTATCAACAAATAACTGCAGAGATTAGTAAGTAAAGCTGAGAAAAACTTAGGTTTCCTATACGTAAGTAGAGAGTAATTCTTTGACAGTTTTATCAAGATCAATTATCTTATTTATAAGAGAATTTGTTTATTAGCACGATTTTCTTAATATTTGAAAAGAATGAAAAGGTTACAAAAGATCCTGAGGTTGAAACCATGAACTCTCTGCAAGACGTTTCCTGCTCATTTGTTAATTCAAAAGCCGAAACGGAAGCAAAGCGTTTTCTATTGGCTCAATGAGCAATGTTACCCATGCAACGTTGAAAAGCGATGGCAATCTGATAAATGACAAACAATGTGCTCTTCGTGATAATAACTTGAAATAAATAGACCTATGCCATTTCATGGTATCCTGGAGTGTTTGTGATGACCGTATATAGAGTGATTGTCAAGAAGAATAACAAGGGGAATTGAAGTTTCCAGTGATTTTAATGTCACTTCAATATCCTGTATTAGCACAACCTTGTGGAGGAAATTATGAATTCACATTAATAATGGCAGCATTGCAGGCGTCCTGATTTGTCTGAAAAGCACATACAATTCGTTAGTGTTAAAGTGGATAATTGAACTTCGTAAGCTTCGTAAAAGTAACGAAGTTAATTGAACATCTAATGCTAAAATTCTTGCGTATTTAAAAAAAAAATATAAACTTATTTTCTTAACTATATATTTAGCAAACTACTTTCATAATATTTGAATTTTGTGAAATAACTGGGTTCTGGCCACCACACACAGTTCTAATTAAATACATAAATATAAATATAATGAAATGCGAGCGCTTTCGAGATGGTCTACATCTCATTCTCAGGCAGAGAAATGAATAACGTATTTCAATAATAAGAAATGAGGTCCAACCTCATTTCTTATTTTTTAATTAAAATGTGTGTGGTGGCCAGAACCCAGTCATTTCATATTAACGTAAAACACACCTAAAACATCTTTAATTATTTTAATTTTAATGTACAAATATTTTTCGCAAGTGTCATTTCAATATTTAAAAGATGATAAAATAAATTTAATTATCTTTGAATTAGTATATATATAAAATAACGAATAAACACACTCTTTCTCATTTCTTCAAAACTCTATATTTCATCCCAACTAAAGGACTTCATCAGGATTAAAAGAAAATATAAATAAAAAAGGAAGATAAAATCCTTCTCTTTCTCTTAATATCATAATCGAAATGTAGCAAAAAAAAATTTCAATAACCATAAATTATTACATTAAATAATTAACATAACATATTACATCCAATAATCAGTAATAAACATTATATTTCAAATAAAATAACAATTTTACCTTTGTTAACATAATTGATAACAAATTAATTGTAATGAACAGTAAATTAATTGTAATGAACAGATATGTGATTATTTTAAAATTAAAAAATCTTTAATTCTCTTATTCTTTATTTAAGACTTCTTAAAAATGCTTAGGGAATCATCATTCACTTTAAGTGATTTATCCTTATTAAAGCATACACGCTATTAATTAGGCACGATTCTAATTTAAAGGGTTTATTCTCATCTTTGACATTAAATACATTGTGTACTATCGGGTCTGGACAGTGATTTTTCTTCATACAATGTCTTGCCCATTCTGAAATTTTGTCATTTCTTTTCTCATATGCTGTGGTATGTTCTTTGACCCGTTCGCTTACCGTTCGGCCTGTGCTTCCAATATAAATTATCTGCAGTCCCTACGCTGTAGTGCGTATATTAATCCCATCCAACTGTGTATTTTCCTTTCTAGTTCTCTTTTATCTAAACAAAGTGTTGTCTTCATGAAATATCGTATTAATTTCATTACATCTACAAACGTCTTTGACATGTTTGTTCACCTTTAATCCTATTGGTAAATTTATACATTTTATAAAATTCTTTTTATCTATCAAATGATGGTGAGATCTTACAAATTTCCTCTTTCTGAAAAATTCTCCAAATGTCTCTTCGATGAATTTGATTGGATATTCATTCATTAATAGAATTACTTTAAAATTTTTGATTTTATCTTTCCAAATCTCTTTATCTTGTGTAGAATTAAAAATTCTTTTCAAGTTCCCTTTGATTATCTTTTTTTTAGTAGATATTAGATGATTAGAGTTATAGTTAAGTATGTGATTACTTTGGAGTGGTTTCTTATAGTATTCACATTTTACTAATACTGATTCATCTTTCTTAATCTTTAAATCTAGAAAATTAATGCTTCCATTGTTCTCCTCCTCAACTTTAAATTTGATATCCTTGTGTATGTTGTTGATGTGGTTTAGGAAATACAAACATTCCAATTAAAGAAGCTTTGAAAGTAATAAGTGAGAAATTTGATGAGAATATACAAAAGAAATTTAAAATAAATAAAATATGGTTTTTGGAATTCATACGCATTTGTCAATAAATAAGCATTATATAAATATAATATAATTCGTTGTAGGCCGCGCGGTTGGCGATGTCGCTACGACACTGGCCTCACACCTCTGAGTCCCGGGTTCGGTTCTCATGTGGGTTTCGTTGATGGTGGCGATCCGCGCTGGGCAGGTTTTCCCGGGGTTCTGCCATTTCCCCTGCATTTCTCACACCATCCTTTCTCAGTCTTTCTCTCCGTCTGTCCTTCTTTCCGTGGGATAGTATAAAAGATCTTTCAGGTCGACGTGCTCGGCAGTCATGCCACCCACTTTCAATTAATCTAATCTAAGTCTTTGTAAAATTTAATACGTACAGAAATATCAGTTTATTAGGTTATAAGTTTTTAATTTAGTTGAACCAATTAAAATTAATGTAATCAGAAAGAAATTAATTGTCAGCATTGAAAATGGAATGTAATTTCGGCATTCCGAAACTGTATGCTCATTTGTTTTTAAATGTATTTTGATTTTATTTTGAAATTGTGTGTATGCCTTTTCTTTTTAGTAAATTAATTAAAAACACACGTAAAATGTTTTGATATGTAGATTTGAAGGCTTTTTATTTTGTTACTCATCGTTATTTTTGAGTTTGATTGTAGGACCTCTGGTTGCCCACCAATGAAATGCCTCAACCGTTACCCGCCTCAACTGCCATGCTAAATTCAACATGTGAACTGTTGGACTTGGTAATGATTCCATTCAAAAAAGAAAAAAAAAAAAAAAGAGAAAAATTTGTGAACTGTTGACATTGGACAATAAGGCTCCGATTCCCGGTGTTTACAATTCCAAGACCATGTGCTTCTGTTGACGTTTGACTACCGTCGATCAACACAAGAAGGCGCTTCCAGCATTCACCGATTGGTTTACACCTTGAAGATTCTGATTGATGCCGATCTACGGGGTTATCCACCCGTGGTTTTTCCTTCGCTTTAATTGGTGGGAGATTACTTAAAAGGGAGACTCCTGCAATTAATTGTCAGCATTGAAAATGGAATGTAATTTCGGCATTCCGAAACTGTATGCTCATTTGTTTTTAAATGTATTTTGATTTTATTTTGAAATTGTGTGTATGCCTTTTCTTTTTAGTAAATTAATTAAAAACACACGTAAAATGTTTTGATATATAGAAAGAAATTATTTTTAAAAAATTTTAATTCGGAATAAAGTTGTATACAAATAGTACTAGTATGCTCAAGTAAAGTACTGATGTACAACTGACCTTACTTAAAGTAATCCATAATACAGGACTGTCGCGATTTTGGTTTCATCTTTTTTATAATGTTTTATAAGTTTTGTAGTTTCTGAAAATTTAATGCTCTGAGTGCTTCTGCTTGTGTCACCGCTTCACTTTCAATATCACTGTCGTTGTCCTCACTTTCTAATGCATTGGAAAATTCTAATGCATCTAAAACTTGCGAAACAATTTCGGAAATTGAAGTTTGAAAAGTGGTAGCAATTTTATCATCAATTCTCACATATTCACTTTCCCCTTCTATAGCACAGCCGCAATTTCTGAGATCTTATATTAACACGGGTAAAGGAATATCGCCTTCATCATCTTTTTTCCTAGAATTTGAGGGGATGAAGTGCTTTGTGGAAAAGCTGTCCCCTCCGTCAGTAGGAGAAATGACGCCGATAAAAGATCGCACCCACGGAAAAATTCTTGGAATTGACTCAGTGTGGCACTGAAATCACAGACCAAAGTGACCTTATATGCGATTACGGTATTTAAGGCCTGACCATATATCCGATAATCCATATCAAAGAATTCATATTCAATTAGCCGGGACTTTAGAAAAGTGACCTTATATGCGGGGTGATCTTATGTGTTGGTGACCTTATATCGAGGTCCGACTGTATTATGTGTATACGTGACAGTTTACAGAAAGTTTCTATTAAGGCTGTGATTTCAAATCGTCAGTAACATTAACAATAAAATACGACAGGTGATTTTTTTTGTTTTATTTATCTTAATCAATCATGTTTGTTTTGTTGTAAATAAGAAATAATTTCGATAGAATAACTTCGTTCAGATTTGTGTCGCCTGCTGTTAATTCAACTAATTTACGGACAAAACATAAGAACAATAGAAGGAAATGTCAGAAATATCTCAGTTCTAGTTGTTTAATGACACATTTCACATTATTATTACTTCAAATATTGCTCTGCAAACATTTAAAAATGATCCAAATAAATTATAATTAACTTCTTATTTTCAATTTAGTTTTTTAATAAAAATGGTTTATTCTGAGAAAAATATGAACCACAGCCATAATAAAAATCAGGAATTTTCAAACGAAATTTAAGACTTTAATAAAGAATATAATTACATCTAACAGAATCCCAAAAAAGTATGTACCATCAAATTTGCTCCTGTACCTACTTGATATATAGATCTTTATTTCGACAGCAGATTTATAAAGCAGATCTGTGCTTGATGGCTTTTATTTTTGATACTTAAGCCTATATTATTCATTGGTAAACTATCTGTGTTTCTTTAAACTTCTTGTTTCTGTCTCGTGGTATTAGTGTCTCCAGAATAGCTTAGATCCTCACATTAGAGAAACTACAATAAGTAATTGCAATCAATTTCTTCTTGTTTGTATACCAACAAGGTTTCCTATTGAAGATTTTAATAAAACGTTTGTTTGCTGCCCACCAAATTAACCCCAAGTTCAGCCTAATCTGCATGTCTTTGCTTTTCGAGAAGCTGGTTAAAAAAACAACAATAGCAAGGGTCTGTGATGTCGTGCAGTCAATTCTACTATTCTTGGAATTTGGATTTGTTTGCTGAGTAAACTAAGAGAAGGAGATGCGGATTCTTCAGTTCATTACAGAGATTGTTTATTTAAATGTTCTTCGCTATAATTAAATTCCAGTGTAATTAAAATTACAATGCCTTGTTTGGTTTGGAATATGCAAAGTAGGCTTCGTTTCTAGTGTTCAAAGATCGAGAAAGTTCATTGATTCGAGAATGATTTTATTAATCTTATAATAGTTGGGCAATTTTTTCGGAAAATAAAAGTTGGAAAGCGTATTTAGCTTAAAATAATTTCGATAAGAGATATTAAACGATTAATTTTACACCCATACACACTATGAGCTAACAGCATTAGCTAACAGACAAAATAAAGTACAAATAATTAAACAAATGTAAAATTCATTCAATTGAAGATAATCTTAAGAATAACATGCAGTAAAATCCTTCTAAAGATGAGTAAATTTTTTTTGTAATTTTTTTGTAAAAATTTTTGTAATAAAATGATATTTAATAAATAAAACAAAATAAATAAATAAATAAATAAATAAATAAATAAATAAATAATAGATAATACATAAAATGGTATCTTATCAAAACTACTTTATTTTTTCCTAGAAAAGAAAAAAAATATTTTTAAGAACAAAAAATTTAATTAGTACTGAATGAACTTGCAAAATGAAAACCTTTATCTTTTTTTCCCTAAGAATTAAATGCGTGACTTAAATAGTCCGATAGGTAGAATCCAGTCAATTAAGTGCAACTATTAGGCAAGTTTTCTTTTTAAAAAAACTCATGAACAGCTGTAAGATTTATTAGATAGTTGGTGTTCGTAAAGAAAAGTGTATCCATCATACAATAATAAAAACAAAAACAAAACAAATTCATGCTAAGAGTTTGTCAACGAAGTGGAGTATATGGTATGGCCGTTTCATCATTGTTATGAATCCTCAGCCATACTTACCACTTCGATGACAAGCTTCAAAGACATGCAGAATATGTGGAACCCATACTCAATCCCGACTGTGGGTTCCGACACAAACAAACAAGAAAAGAAAATTATCTGTTGCTTAACAGGATTTAAAGAATAAGTTGATGTTTCTTTCTGTTTTTTTATTTTTTAGTTAATGGGAATGATAGTTTTATGTTGTCATAAAAAGAAATTATATCATAAAAAGTAGAAGGTTCCAGAAGCACTCACTAGATGGAGACACATTCTGTGTAGTCGTAGTATTTGCTATAAAAGATTAATTTCGTCTTTTATTTTCATTCAATCTTGACGAAATTTGGAGTTTATCACAAAATTTCATAAATTTCCCTAAATGTATGAATAATTCATTACGGACGATGAACAACAGACAGCCAGACATACAGTAGGGAACAGTTATTATTCGCACATTTTAAGTGTGAATGCACTTCCAAGTATTCCATGGAAAAACAAACATTTCTATAATTACTTCTTTTGCCTCAAGTATTTACAGAATAGCTTTTTGCTAATTAAAATATTCTCCAATAATGTATTTGAAAAGGTGTAAACTAACTTTTTAACTTTTTTTGAGTTAAGCAGAATGTTTAGAAATCTTTAACATAACACACAGCTGAAGGGCTAACATTTGATACATTTCCTTAATTTAACGTAAAGTTTTTAAAATAAAAAAAAAATTTACAATAGTTGAAATCGTTAATAAACAAGTTTCTTTGAAGAGAAAGCTTTTCCTCATTGAATTCATTAAATTCTAATAAAAATCTTATTCATTACCTACAAAAAATATCATATGTAAATCTTAGATCTTTTGTAGGTAATGATTAAACTTTAATGTTAATGTTTTTCTAATTCATTTTTATAAAAATGATTTTTTAATGGATTTTACAGTAATTAGTTAGCCATTTCTATGTTTCAGCTTTGTTCCCATCTCTGATAGACCAGCAATTGGATTTCGGTGCAATTCCCCGAACTGTCTTGCATATTTTATTTTCTTTCTTTCTTGTTTCCAATGAAAATTGCCATAATGATAATAATGGTTCTCTCAAATTATACTACACTTATTAAGCTTAAGCCATGGATTAGGCAATGAACAGAAAAAAAAAACCTTCTCTTTTAAAATATTAAACTCCAAGATTATTTTGTGGCAATCAATTTATTTTTTAATAGGAGTAGCGATCGAAAAGTAATTGAGTAAATGTTTTGCATGAAAACTTTAATCATTATACAGATATAAAGATATAAACATGAAATGGCATGCAGTTAATAACTACTTTTCTACAGTCTCAATTCAGATTGATTACTTATCCCAATGTGAAATTAATTTATGTATTTCCTGACTAATAAAAGTCATTCAGGCGCGAAGATATTGACGAACAGGCTGCTGTATATCTTTATTATTTTTGACCTAGGCCCCGGCAAGGTGCCTCTTCATTGGGCCGAACAGGTGGTAATCAGTAGGCGCCAAGTGAGAACTGTGGGCAGGTTGTTTGAGAACTTCTTATTGCCAGAAGTGGAGTTTGGTGATCATGGCTACAGCGACATGGGGACGAGCATTGTCATGCAGCAACAACGCATTGGACATCGCCCTCTCTGGACGTTTCCCTGAATGGCTCATTCAGAATCTACGCAATGGCTTCACAATAAGCTGCAGTATTGTCACTTTATCCTTTATGAAGGAAATCGATCAGCAGAAATCGATCACCTTGGCTTTCCCAAATAAAACATGAATCATCAACTATCTAGAAGACTGTATACCTTTAAACATTTTTTGTTTGAGGATAATTTTGGTGTTTCCAACCACACTGTCTTGCTTCCTTTCGGGTGAGAAATGAAGCAGTCACTTTTCATCTCCTACAACGATTAGCTTCAAATTGATAACGCAGCAAATGTTCAAGGCTGTAAACATTCTATTTTCCACGTGCAATGACATTAGTTGTCTTGGTATCCACCTTGCGGTATTCCAGAGATTCGTGGATAATGTTCCATACGATATATCTAAAGCCTGCGGTTTGTCTTTGGCTTTTCCCCGTCGATCTTCTTTAATCATTCCGTTCACAGCGTCAATTTTGAATCTGTGTGTGGTGTTCTTGGTCTGTCTGATCGATCTCCAGTGAATACGCTTGTGAACTTTGGACACCAGTTGATACCTCCGTAAATGTCCTGAAGCATCTCCAAACGTTAAACAGATTTCACGATAAATTTCACAAGTTTTCTTCCCCTCTCCATAAGAAATCGAATGACACTTCTAATCTCAACCTCACCGAACGTCGTTATCACACCTGCATTTTGAAAGAGCTGTAATGTACGCTGCGGACTATACAATGCATGCCATCTAGTGAGAAAGTAGTTAATTACATACCATTTCCTGTGTATATCTTTATATCTGTGTAATCATTAAGTTTTCATGGAAGCAATGTACTCATCTATTTTTTTGATTGCCCCTCGTAGTTTTCTATGAAGCCAATGAATGCCAAAAATTTATACCAACTTACAGTAGCATAAATAGTGTTCGAGCATGGTGACTTTATAGTTTAGATCACAAATGAATATAAAAGGGGAGTGACTATTACAAATAGATTAACCATTCAAGAAATCTCAATGACAACTATTATTAAAAAAAGTAACCGTTGTAAAATGTTCGTCAATAAATGTAAACATAATGCGATGTTATTTAGTATTATAATTCCTCATACCTTGCGAACCACTAATATTGTAAATTCAGATCTTTACTAATAAGTAAAAAGGATAATTAAAAATTACTTGACTTAATTTTATTCGAATTTTGAATTACTTCTGTCATGATTCAGAGTTATGGTCATTTCCCTAAATGGCAAGATTTCTTTGGTGATAGCAATTATAATATCTGGCTGTCGATCGCTGTTTAATTAATAGCAATAACATGACTAGTGATTGATCGTTTTTTTTTACAAAACTTCAATTCTTAAGAAACGAAAAATAAAAGATCAAATTAGTTGATTGCGGCCTCGGATAGCAGCCCAGGCAGAATAGGACAAAACGCGGAATAAACCTATGTAGTTCTAAAATTTGCAGGATTGTGTAGGGGTAGGTCCCCTGAACAACGTCCAATAAAGTCCTCTTGATTATAGGCGCCGCGGGGGGTGGGAGGGGGCGTTAAAGGTCCCGTTTTTCATTGTTTCGCTCATAACTCGAAAACAGTGCGCCTTAGCGACAATACCTACGTAATAAAAATTAAAGCTTAGTAAATTTCCCACAACTTTGTTCCTATACATAATAACGGAAAAACGCATGGTTTGCAAGATACGCCCTATCCAAAGTTCGTAATTTTCATAAAAATAAAATTTTCGTAACATTTTGCATCAAACTGACCTTTCTAGGTCATCACTCGGTCGTTTCACAGAAAGATCGTTAGAAAGAAAATTATAGAGCATGAAATTTCCTATAAGAATATATATACATATATACAGTTATATTGAACACGTCAAGAGGTATCGCGTTGAGAAGATTGTTGCCAAAAATAGTGAATTTGCGAGAAAACTGCTCAGGTCTTTTTTTTTTACATCCAGGCGGGCGATAAATGTCCATATTATATATATGGTTTAGATATATGTTTATTGTCCTCCCAATGAATGATGACCGGCGGAAGTTTGAACTGCGCAGTCCTTCCGGTATCTGATCAATTATGTTTTCCTGTCACAATGGACGCCCGTCGTCTGTTTTCACTGAGAAAGACATGTTGATAAAGCCATAATAAAACTTCTCTCGACTATTTAGCGTTATTTCAATACCAGTTGCTAATAATAAGTATTTATATAAATAAATAAATATATATTATTTATAAATACAATGCTCTTTTGCAAAGTAACAAGCTATTCGCACAATGGCGGCGTCCGTCTTACAATCAGACGGAAGTGCCTGACCAGACTAATCGATGATACATGCGCAGATCTCACAAAAACAGGGCGGCCATCATTCATTTTTTTTACTTTAGATAAACTTATTATGTAGTGCGTATGTATTGAACAAATAAAATTGAAAATATGTATTGTTTTTGAAACAAAGAGAATTATAGAGAATAAAGTAGTAAAAGTTGAATGAAACACATTTTATTTGCAAAAAAGGGTTAATATACTGTATAAAAACATTCCACAAATCTTCAATCTATCAACCAGGTCCATCGCCACATCTTCCTCCTCTGAAGGTCGTCCGCATGGATTGGCGTGCTATTGATAAGTGGGGAAAAGCTACAAATGAAGTGAGTGAAGTTTGAAAGGTATAGTGACAAGATCATTTTCAGTACGGTGGCTCCACATAAAACGGTTGTATGCTTTCGTGATATTGGTGAGAACATTTTGAACTCTGCATGGTATGCATCTCGAACTGATAACGATGAGGAAGAATGCATAAGAATAGTACAAACATTTGCTGCAATTATAAAACAGATCCAATCTCAGGCTTATGATACAAACAGTTACCCTCCAAGCAATGCTTTCTTGAATGGCGCTGACCAGATGGTACCGACTACGCTACAAGCTTTCATGGAGGCTCTGATCCCAAAGCAAAGACAGGGTAAAGAGGGAATTGCGAGGAAACAAGTGGGCATTGCCCATGCCATTATTTCTATCATTCGTCCACGATCGTTTATATCGCCAATCCTCACAGGAATTGTCTACTTCACACACCGAAATTTGGGTCCAGGAATTTAATAAATTTGCTAGCTAGCTTGGGTTTTAGTGCAACATACTATCAAGCAGCGCAACTGGAAATGTCATCCCTACACCAACAGCAGACATCTATGTCCGCGAAAAACTTTTTGCCAATACGTGTTTGATAAAGCTGACTTTAATGTATTAACTCTGAATGGCCTCAAAACGTTTCATAGTTTGGGAGGCATGAAATGTGCGACACCAGCAGTCGCTCTGCCGAAATCAGATGAGATTAAACGACTGACAACAGCTCCACCTGGTGTTGAAATGGGAAAATTGGATGTTTTGGAACTGCAGACGTTATGTAAACTTACCAAAACTGGGAATAACGAATGTTATTGTGCAGGATGTGAATACTTTGAATCCTATCCCCCACGATCCACTGCTACCAAGTCTAATGGATACGTAATGGGTGTGTGGAAAATGGTTATCAGGACAAAACATACCGGAGATTCCTTGCTAATGATAAGAACAAGACCAAGCTGATAGCGCAGCTGATGATGACCTTTTTCCGCACGAGGGATACAGGCGACTACCTCCCCGGGAGATGCTGATGGTTGTATTGTACGATGTGACTTGAACAAGAAGACTTTTCATTCATCTGTTGTTGTGATTGGAGAAGATGTAGACCTGCTTGTCCTGCTGATAGCCCTCTCACCATCAAACATCTACTTCTTGAAGCCTGGAAGAGGAAACACCGAGACCACATTATTCTCCACCTCAGAATTACAGAAGCCCCCGTTTAGTGGATCGATCCTCTTCATTCACAGCTTCACAGAGTGTGACGCAACTTGCGGCATCTTCGGCAAAAGCAAAGCGTCTATCCTGAAATGCTTCACCAAAAGGCCGAGGGAAACCAAAGCCATAGCTGAGGTATTTCACGAACACACTTCAACACGGGATGCTGTTGCAAAAGCTGGGGAGGAGATATTCCTCATCATGTACCATGCACCTCCCGAAACAACACGATTTGAACAGTCACCGCTATAACTGCTTTGTGAAATCCTCCACCAAGGTGAGGGCCAATCTGACTTCCTTACCACCAACCAAAGGTGCAGCACAACAACGCTCGTTTAGAATGTACTTACAAATGCAGATATGGCTGGGTAACTTTCGCCGTCCAGAACGGTGGGGTTGGGTTCCAGATGATAGTAGAGTCCTCAATCCCATCAAAACCACACACCTCCTACACCTGCCAGAGTTCTTGAATCAGTGTTTTGCCGTTGTCCTACCGGCTGCAGTACTAAGTGTGGCTTCAGAAACACCACACTGTTCGTCAGTTTGTGGATGCGAAGGAGCCTGCCTCAACAGCAAACCAATCCATGCGGACGACCTTCTGGAGGATGAAGATGTGGCGATAGACCTGGTTGAGGCGAAAGAGTGTAGATTTGTGGAATGTTTTTCTACAGTATATTCACCCTTTTTTACCAATAAAATGTGTTAAGTTCAACTTTACTACTTTATTCTCTTTAATTCTCTTTGTTTCAAAAACAATACATATTTTCAATTTTATTTGTTCAATACATACACACACTACATAATAAGTTTATCTAAACATATATCTAAACCATATATATAATGCTCTGCGGACATTTATCGCCCGCGTTGATGTCAAACAGACCTGAGCAGTTTTCTCGCAAATTCACTATTTTTGGCAACAATCTTCTCAACGCTATACCTCTTGTCTTGTTCAATGTAACTGTATATATGTATATATATTCTTAAAGGAAATTTCATGCTCTACAATTTTCTTTCTAACGATGTTTCTGTGAAACGACCGAGTGATGACCTAGAAAGATCAGTTTGATGCAACATGTTACGAAAATGTTATTTTTGTGAAAATTACGTACTTTGGATAGGGCATATCTTGCAAACCATGCGTTTTTCCGTAATTATGTATAGGAACAAAGTTGTGGGAAATTTACTAAGCTTTAATTTTTATTACGTAGGTATTGTCGCTAAGGCGCACTGTTTTCGAGTTATGAGCGAAACAATGAAAAACGGGACCTTTAACGCCCCCTCCCACCCCCCGCGGCGCCTGTAATAGAGGGGACTTTATTGGACGTTGTTCAGGGTACCTACCCCTACACAATCCTGCAAATTTTAAAACTACATAGGTTTATTCCGCGTTTTGTCCTTTTTTGGTTCAGTTTGCCTGGACTACAGGGATCAAAACTATATGTAATGCTTATCCCTTCAACTACATTTCTAATATAATGAAATGCTAAATAAGTGTTGTTTTTTATTAACATTGTTTGATAAGTCATTGACCTAAACTTAAATGCACTTTCAAAACCATACATTTTTTTTTTATTTCTCAGAACTCCAAATGAAATTTTGTTTTGATTAAGAATCCTATTTTAAAAATCATTAACTTTCACAAAAAACAATCCCTTCCTTTAAATTAAAAAATATAGTATTTTTGAACATATGGGGAACTTTTGATGACACACTGTAAGCAATCGAAACTACTTTTTACTGTATTCTGTTATTTCTTTCATTTATTTCATTATTTTCTCAATTTTAATAATTTCCATTGCCAAAGAAATTGTCGAAACCGGTGCTTCGTAAGCAGTGAAACATGAGAATCAAATTTAATAGATATTTAAATCCAAATCAATTCGTGGATCTAATATCGATATTTTGCAGAGGTAATGAATTCCATTTTCCTGATTTGCTTCTCAAATTGAATAACCTGTTTTCATTGCTTTCGTTACGTTTGCTTTCGATGACTTAATGGTTTTGACTTCAGCATTAACTCAGGATTCTGACTAAACCTTAAGCTCCGAACACGAACAAAAAAAATGCTAATCAGGAAAGAAAAAAAAAACCGAACACGCTATTGTTATTCCTTCTGGGAGACTATTTTTATAAACTTTGGTGACATTATAGAGACTTAAAGTTTTAGTGAACATTGGAAGCAATGTTGAACAGTAGAGAAGCCGTTTCCTGTTTTAATTTACTGGAATTTAATGCGGACTAAAAGAAAAAAAAAGAAAGGACGAAAATGAATAATAAACTGATGGAAATAAAATTTGCTTTTTTCGTGCTTTTTGTTCCTATTAATGAATCGCTCGGCTATAATGAAAAGCGCTTTCCCTACCCCTAAACCTACCCCCATCCCCTCACCAATGACCCTGTAATGAATTTCTGAGAGAAACTACGAGCTCCGAACAGCGGGAGTTCTTTAAGTGCCAAGTAATCTCGAAGGCAAAATAAAGCTTTTACAATCTCATTTACAGAAATATTGCTTCCACTCCTTCAAGAAAATCGTCATTGGAAATAACAAGCTTATGTAAAAAAGATGAAAAAACAGAAAAAAATGAAATCAAAATGAACATTCAACCAAAGATATGAAAAGATTATTCATGTAAAGTCAATTTGAAAAACTCAGCATCGATTTGAAAATCAAAACTTTTATTAATTGTTCTATGAATAATGGTGACATTTTGGAGTTGAAAAGAAAATTACTTGAAAATATTTTTTTATTTTGTTTAAAGGCAAATTTGTAGCAAAATAATTGATTTTCAGTTTTACAAACTGCCACTAATAAAGAGTAATAAAGGCGAACTTTTATATAAAGGGTGAACTTTTGTATGAAGTTTCCTTTATTACATACCGTGTTTATATATACAGGGTGACTAGTAAGTCTACGTATTCCTTCAGGGCGTGATAGTAGAGCTCATTTGCAATTGGTCTAATCGTAATATCCATTATACAAAAATCAATCCTTTTTGAGATATTTTAATTTTTGTGTTTCTTCTTTTTTTTAGAAATATTCTCCGAATTAGTATAATAGCAACAATAAAAAAAAGAATGTAAGTCTTATTTTGTAATATTTCGGTTTCCCTCGTTACTTTACACAGAAAAACAGTTAATGTAGTTCATGTCTGTAGAAAACTACAATATGACAAAAATACAAGAGCTAAACCTACACTTGTTGTAAAAACCTTCAACCTAGAATTTATTTCTAACATTTGTTAATGCAATTAACGTACAAATGACTTTAAAAACTTCTCTGTTTTATTACCTTTCGAATGAGGTATAAAAGCTCAAGAAATATCTTTTACTTCCTATAAATAATATAAATATGACTTCGAAATTGAATTCCAAAATGAGTACCTCTACTTCTAAGGCAAGCACGAGTCCGTTTTCATATTTCTGTTCTTGTGATTCTAATATAACTTACGAGGGAAACGGAATTATTACAAAATAAGGTTTGATTCGTTCTTTTATTTTTGCTATTATACTATTTGGGGTATATTTCTAAAAAAAAACCACAAAAATTAACATATTTCAAAATTACTCAGTTTTGCAGAATGAATATTATGGTTAAATAAATCTATTGCAAATGAGCTCTACTATCACGCCCTGAAAGAAATACGTCGACTTACCAGTCACCCTATATGTATATATATATATATATATATATATATATATAAATATTAAAAGTATTAACAGAACTGGCAACAGAATTGAGTGAGTAATTTTCTTGTATCATTTTTTGTTCTTGTTAAATTTTTCTATGTCATTCTACAAAAGTGAGTTGATTATAGAATGGAAATATATTCGGATGTATTTGATAAGGCAAATGATTGTCATAAATGTTTTTTTTAAACCTAATGATCCATTACAATTATATAATTAGATTAAATAAAAATTTGAAACTTAAATAGCTGTCCTTCTAGATTTTTTATGTTATCGATTGATAAGCGATGAATAGAAGACAACAGTACCCTGTAATTGTGTTAATCCTTATAAAAAAGATTATAATTCTTTTTCAAAAATTCTTAAAAGGCAGTAAGAGATTAAGTGATATTTTAAAATTTAATTAATGATCTGTTTTCCCCAATAATAGTCTATTGTTTTAATTGTTAGTTATTATATGTATTGTTTTGTAACAAAGACACGATGTAAGGACTGTTTGTTATATTTTGTAATGGTTAGAGAGAGAAAAAGATTCGTTTCTTAAAATAAATAAGTAAGAGAGGAGAAAGAAAAGAACCTCCTCTCTTATTTATTTATTTTAATATTTTTTGTTTCAATATGTAGAGACCTAGAAAAAGTCTTTCGATTGGATAGACGAAATATTGGTCATTTCTGGTGTATTTATATTTGTTTGGAGTGAAGTAAAGTATTATAATTTTTGTTTTAATGTTTTTAGAATAGTTTTTCTTTTCTATTTGTACTTTTTCTAATAAGAACCCAACATTCCTTCAAGGAGTTGATGTTGATTTTTAATTAGTAAAAATTAGTGAATGATAGCATTAAATCACAATTAAACATTAAGAATTAAACATTCACAATGAAACTCGAATGGAACATCTTAAATATGAATAGAAGTAATATAATTCTTAAAGGAGTAATGCCGCAAAGCTTAAAATATATTTAATCACAGCAATCTGTAAATTAAAAATGAGACACATGAATCCCCAGTAAGTACCTTACTAATTACAGATTTTTAAGAACCGTAAAAAATATATATTATACATTGCAAGAAAACTATTAGAGGAAAAACTTCCAGTGTTGATATACGTATAACTCTCATTAAGAAATACATATTTTCTTAATTTTTTGTTTATTTGTACTGGCCATGCTCTTAAGCTAATAGGGAGCATTGTTCTTTTTGAGTTATGTATCTAATATCCATGTATAGGATTTAACTTGTAAATTTTAGATAGGAACGTAATCTCCGATATTTAATATTTGTCAAGCCTTCACTATTTTTATCAGATGACTGGTTTTGTTAGTGACAGTATTGTCGATCGCTGATCATCGATTCGTAACATAATGATTTATGAATATGAAAGTATAGCTACAAGTAGGGATGACCAGAGCAGAAGTTGATTTCACCACAGTGAATAATCGAGGATATTCCATTTTATTACTTGGACTGATCAATTTTTTTGCTATAGGAATGTTGAATTATCAATATATCAAAGCACTTTATCTTTTCTTGAGACTTGTCTCAGTTTAAGAAAATATTTCCAAAAGAACGGCTGAGATAAGATGATAAGATATCTGAATCAGTTGCATTATCTCAAGAAACGCGCATAACTAATTTAAAAGTAGAAGAAAAGATATAGTGCCTGTAAAATTTGTTTTGAAACTGTTTAGAAATACTTTAAAACTGACTCTTGAGAATCTTTAGAACTTTACTGATTGTGCAAAAAATGCTGGGAGAAAGTCATTATCTGAATAAAATTGTGATTAGGCAAGATTAATATAGATGGCTTTACGTGACAAGTTGCTCGAAAAACTTGCACTTGCTCTAAATATGGTATGATCTAACATGAAGCAACTCGACACCAGCCAGAGAAAAGTTTATATGAAAACTACGATAGTGCTAAGTTCCCGTTGAACAGATGTCCTTTGTTCGTGGCTTCCAACCATGGCTTCATTCACCACCTTCTTTTCTTCCAGGATCTTTTGTTTCTATTTATATTTGCTGTTTGTAATGTAATTTCAACGAGATTTGCCATTGACATATATAAAGCGACCTCGTTTTCGCCAAAGTATGTTTTAGACAAGTGTTCCAGAACGTGCAAAGCAGCCATAAATCCCATTAACACTTTAATTATCGCTGTCACTTACAAATCCTTGACAGTTTAAGAATAATCATTCCGAATAAGTAGTTATTCGTTTCATCGTGTACAGTATTGAAAGTTTATTGAAATGTTTTCATTCACAGTATACGTCTAAAATCTAAAGAACAATGTCCAAAGGACAAACAAAATTCAATGATCGTACCTGTTGACATCAAAGGGGTATCCAAAATGAAATACAAAATACTATTATATCATTTTAATTGTAATAATGCTTCATAGCGATTATTATTCTAGTCCATTCTTTCCACATTGTTTCTTTGGAATATTGTTGGTTTATAATAACGCATCCACTTAGACTTTAAATTTTCTTAAAAGCTTTATATTTTATACTTCTTTACACATCTGCTATTAAGGACAAAAATTGATTTGAAAAGGGCAGAAAGAGAATGTTTCCACAATCCAATGGATTTCTGTTTTTTAAAAAAAATAATTCGGATGTGTAATAGGCCTTCCTATCTTTCCGAACAATCAATCACATTCCTCGTGATTGTTTTATTGCGTGCAAAGAATGGAAATTCCTGAAAGATACTGTAAGACTGCTCTCACAAAGAAATCTCTGAAAATGACCAATTTTAACAAAATTTAATGAGTTAATTAGATTCAGAATCCAAGAGAAACAAAAAAAACTAGAACAAAATTTCTATTTCAATCATCAAATAAGCTTGTGTTAAATTTCTGTCGAAAAGTTATTACAACAGCAAATGTATTGCAAAAATTAATGTAATTAATTAAAATTAGTGTTAGAGGAAGAAAAAAATCATTACTATGAACACCGCGTATAAAAGAAAACCATCAGTCATTCAATCGCACTGGCTAGTTTAAATATTCTTTGAAGCACTACTCAATTGGGACATCAGATTCCGGTGATTTTTCTTTGTATAAAGGATCCCATTTTTCAAGATGTGAAGGCCGCTTCGGGGCGGTAGATGTATAAACCTCAAAGATTCTTGACCATCGCAAAAAAGTTGAGGAAACAAAAAAAGAAGTAAAAACTCTTTAAAGCCATTGTCAGAAAACACTGTGTCTCAGTCTTTACTATGAATTATAATGCACTTTTAAACATGTAATTTTAAAAATGTAAAATCTTGTTTTTGACAATTTCCCCTTGGATTCTGCATGTAGGGTATTGATTGATTGATTGATTGTGGTGAATGTGGGTGGCAAGGAAGCCAAGCACCGCGACCTGTAGGCCTATTAGGTTATCCCACAGAAATGAGGACAGATGGAGAGAAAGACTGAGAAAGTATGGAGGGAGAAGTGTAGGGGAAATGTGAGAGCCCCGAGAAAACCTGCCAGCACGGATCGAAACCATCATGGAACCCACATGAGAACCGAACCCCGGTACTCAGGCATCTAGGGTATAGTTTGATAATTTAATTAATTCAAATTATATATTAATTTTACACATTTCCTTATGGATCGAATGTTCATAGGGCTTAGTTTTCTTCAGTTTCATTAATTTTTTTTCTTACCCACTATTTCCTATCAAGAATTAATTATTTCATTTACTTCAAATTTGTTTAAAAAATTATTTAAAGTTTATTGGATTTTTCTGATTAGAGAATTTTTTTTTCACTTATATCCTTCGTAGGAATATAAAACATTAAATAAAACATAACTTGCTTTTAGTATTGTTGATTTATGCTGGTAGTTATTCAGTAAATACTACACAATACAACGAATAAAGAATGAAAATAGACCACGTAGCTTCAACATGTACCAAGGACACATGGAATGATGCGCACGCAATCTTCTACCAGTTCGTAGTGTTGTAATCTGTAACTGAAAAACTAAATATTTCTTCATGATAATTGGTTTCTATTTTCACTAAAACTTAAAAAAAAAATTACTAATTTTATTTTTTATGAAATTAGGGATTCTTTTTTTATTTTTATACTAATGGAAAAATACTTAAAAAAAAAAACATTGTAAACTAATTATTTCTTTAAAAAAATTCATTTCTGATAAAAGCTTTGCCAAATGTTAATTAATTTCAATAATTAATTTTTACGATATCGCACTCGCTTCCATATTCGTGTTTTTTTCTATACATATATCGCCAAATTTTGATCTCGGTTTTAGTGATTAGAATATTTATTTCTTTACTTTCTAATTCTTGTTAATGCTGTTTAACAATTATTAAAATAATGTATTATAAAATAATCGTTATCATTTTTTAATTGCCAACGTTTGATAATTTGATAAAAAAAGCAGTGAAGCCAAAAAAGTGAAATATTTATTAACGGACTTAATTAACAACTTGATCTACAATTGGCGATTGCCTTCACATTTCAGAATGTTTGCGAAATCCCTCGGAATGTGTTCTGAAACGTTACTAATTTATGTTTTTCAGAAACCTGAAAAAAAAATATTGACTTCCAAGTGTTTGATGTTGAGGTTAATACGGATAGGTGCTGCTATCTGTCGGTCATGTTCAATACTTTTTTTCGGAAATAACAAAATGCCAATTTTTTTTATTAAGTTCATCATGTTTTATAAATAGTACTAGGTATAGGGTCAATTATCGAAATACATTGAGAATGCAGCGTTGGGGCATTAATTTGGAAGAGGAGTGGATTGAAATAATTGTGGTTATATCCGAAGTTGATTGTAAATAATCATTGTACCAAATCAATTTTCCACATCCTTTAAGGGAAAGATTTCAGCGGTCATTTTTTTGGAGATGAGATGTATGAGGATAAACTAAATGGACCAAAATTTTGTAAAAATCTATTCAGTCGTTTTAACGTGATACTTTATTCTTGAAAGAGACAAATTGGCAAGGGTACGAAAAGACCAACAGACAAACAATTGGGGAAAAACGTTCAAGTTGAATAGTAATAATTCGTATACTTCAAATGCTATCAGTGAGACTACTTCACAGATATGTGTCTTATAAGCCAACGGTAATCTCTGAGATACAGATCTACACCAGTCTTCAGGAAGGTATTTTACTATAAAAACTTCTATTCTGAAGTTATTGTGAAACTACTGTTAGCTAAAATAATAAAGATAAAATTCTAGTTACATAAAATTTACACATCTTATTTTATTTGTGTTCTGATAACTTTATCTTATAATATTGTAGTCAACAGTATTTTAAAGCATAGTTACTTTAAAACGGAGATCTGTGAATGGGGTATTATTAATAAGTTAATTATGACCCCTTACGATAGCTGTCTTCTCGTAAACAATTAGTTTGTTAGTACCTCATGAACTTAATTAGCATTAATAAATCAAGATGCCATCTCTAGTAGATAATAAACAGTGAAATATATATAATTCATCGTTAAAAATAAATTTTGAACCGAATCCGTAGATAACAAATTAATTGACAGTTTGAAACTGTAAATAAAACATCTACAACCATATTATTTAGATTTTGCCTGTATTTATCTAAATTCTTGGATTAGCCAAAGGTGCTTTAGTCACAAGCCAATGTTATATTGAAAACTACTATGTTTTCTATTGCCTTTCATGGGGAAACAAATATAAATTGCTAATTCCAATACCGCGAATAATAACTCTTTTACACTCTTATAAGCAATGGAGACTTTTCACCATAAGCAATAATTCGAAACTCACAATTCGTACATTATTTTACTTCAAATTAAATTAAATCAATCAATATTTCTAAAAATTTACTTTATGTTTATTATATATAAAAAAGCATATCTTCTGTAGTTTTATACCCATAAGAATTAAATATGTACAAACTTCAAGGACAAGCTTTAATTGAAATATAAAAGCAAAAAACAAAAACATGTTTGAATAGAGAATAAAAAATATACTAAATCTTCAAATTTTGGGACTGACTACCGTCTCCATCTGAACTAAATATAAGCTCCTGAATTCATCTTGTAATGTGAGATTGAGTAGGCAGCGCTGAAGATGTGAAGGGATTTTTGAAGACTTACAAGTTTATAGACCAAAATACTCGTGATGATATTTTAATTTGGACCATAAATAAGCATCATATCAAATTCTAAACAAATCAATTTAACCGTTTTATTCGAGAGACTTCCTCCACCCTTTAAAGGGATGGAGACTAAACTAAAGGTACCTATGTTTAAAATTGACTATAAATTAGCAAAGTACGAATCTTTGCGGAAATTCCTCAAGTCGTTTCAGCATGAGTAACATGTACACAGACAAACAAAGTGGAATAGCAAGACTTCAAGTACTAAGCCAATAATCTCGTAAGTAATGAAAATCAAAAGAAATCGATTTTGCTTCTATAAAAATTTAATTTAATTACTCTTGCTAATAAGTCAGAAAAGATTTTATTAGTAGTTAATCGGAAATTCTTCCCTCTTAAGCTATAGGAATTCACTCAGTCTTTCAGAGGGTTTACAATTACTGGGAAGAAGAAAATATTATCCACAAAATTCCTTTCATTAACAGTGTGTTATTCTGTTAATGTTCTTTTTGTTGAACCACAATTGTCTCTTCCGAGGGTGACAAATAATTATTTGCTGAGCCTCGCTTTGTTTCCAGAAGACACGACTAACATTAATATTACCATTGTTCTTTTATTGCTGAAAAATTTTGTTCAAAAAAGACGACAAATATACGATTATCGTTATTACTGTCAATTACTTACAGATGATAATTCAAATATCCCAACGATTATTTCTCTTGTGTTCGTTTCGTTTGATTTTTGGTCTTTTATTTCTTTTTACATTTTTGATTTCGTCAGTGCTGTATACGGTGTCTTCCTTTAACTTTTCAAGGCTTAAATCGTGCTAGAAAAACCTCATTTCCTTTGTGATTCCAGTTCTTTCCAATTGAATCGCCTATGATTATTAGGCGGTATATAACGAATGAAGGGTGATTTGACGCCAATCACTTCAGTTCCGGAAATAAATTGGTACGAAACGCTGTTCGTGCTCGACTTTGACAGAAGCGCCCGAGTGATGAATTCGTTTTCCTCCCACTCTATTTCTCTTTTCAATCAGAAGTGGGAGCTGTTTATGGAAGAGGTGCTTGAGATGTCGATAGACAATTTATTTTACCTGTAGCAACGGCTGTTTTCCTAGTTTTTGCGAAGCTGGTTCCAATGATGGAAAATTCGCGACTCCATAAATGAGCGCTCCCAATTTAATTTTATACGCCAATACGTTTGCAGTGGCTCAATTTATCTCCTTCTCGTCCTGCGGCTCTGCCGATCCAGTCGATCGATGCGAGGGTGTGCGAAATCCCTGCTACGGACCCCTGGCACAATGGCTTTCACCAAGATTTGTCATCTGTGTTCAAGTGTGGGCCCTTAATGCTAATCAATTATGACTGCATCACAGAGACGGCCGAGGCAATTTGTTTCAGCGATGATCAACACATTTCACTTTAAATTACTATTGTGTAGGACTTGCGCTCGACAAAATAACAAGTAAATAGATGCTTTGGACGCTTTCGTTGCTAGTAATTAACAGGATATTATCCACACCTTTTCAGGCAAAAGTGAGAAAAAAATTGATAAAAAAGATAATTAATTTATAAGCAAAACAAGTGAAGAAATATTGGTAGGAAATCCATGCTTAAAAAAACCATTTTTATATAATAATTAATCCTTATTGTTATATTAATACTATAGGCCTTAAAGCGAATTTTTATTTAATGTTTGCTTCATGCTTCATTTTATATGTAGGCCTACGTATATGTAAATCTATTATTAGGAGTTCATTGTAAAACTAACAAATTAATGTTAGGTTTCTTTACAGACGCCCCACACTATTAGTAGTTTCTGTTCCTTGTATATTTCTATCTATGTCGCTTGTTCATAGTAATTGACAATAGGTTCACGATTATTTGCTACATATTCCATACCACAATAAAAGTTTCCAACCATATACTTCCTTCGTAATGTTATAATTCTGTGCATGTTTCATTTTACCTTTATACAAATATAATGTAGTTCAGTTTTTATTGATATATTAACAATTTTAATAATTCGCAAATATCCTGGAACGTATTATCAATTATTTGCATCAGTAGCCTACGACATATATTTTTTTCAGCTATCTCTATCTTTCGCTGATTAAGTAATTTAGACTTCTATCTAACTCTTCTTCTAGATACATTAGCTGTAGGTAAGTTCTCAGATAACTTAAAATCTTGATTTTAAAAGGAGTAAAAGGACATTTTAATTTGAAAAAACATTGGATTGAAGTTTTGATTTTTGTTTCGATTCTTCAAAGATAAAGATTTTATTCAAAGTTTGAACAATTAGGACGTAATAATTTATAATAAAGCTTCGTGCTTCATATGGCACGGAGCATCTGACGTTTTTTGTTATTGTTTAGTTTAGAATTCATGGATGTTATTTAAAATATTTTTAATTTGGGAAGAAGAAAGATGGTTTCTTTTCCCTTTGTAAAAAGCTTGATAAAGAATTTCTGATCAGAAATTCGAAATATTGCAGTTTGGATGTGAGGAGTTAAGAAATAAAATGGAATTTATTTAAGACTAATATTATAGTTATATACTATTTCAATATTTTTTCCTTGTCTCGTCAAAAATTAATTCAGGAAAGTAGTGTTAAGAGGTTTGAGGAAGATCTAGCCGATTTTTTTTTTTTTATATTTTTGTGTTGATAAAAATTTCAGTTGTACGACAACGTTAATCTAAGAGAAGAGGGAAAGATCAAATTGAATGAAATTTTTTTTAAATTAAGCAACCATTGAAAGACATTACTCAAGTTTATCTAATTTAAGTCCATTCGAAATTTAAATTTCACTCGCTTACAAAGGACAGTTAAACAATAAGTTCATTATGAATTTTTATTGTTGATTATTGAATTTATGGTTCACACAATACTTTATGAAACGAAAAATTAATTTACACCCTCTGAAGAAATAGAAATATATAAAAATTCATTTTACTCGAATGAGACAAAAATACTTTAATTTTTTGAAAAAGTGAATTAAAGGAAACAATGAGATTCTCATAATGCTTAGCATTCATAAGAAAATATCTATCACTTACATGTCAAAGGAAGTCTAATATACATTTTTCAGAACAAATGAAAAACAAAAAGTTTCAGGAGGTAAATACAGACGCTCCCCGCCTTGCGGAGGTGGATCTTTCCATAAAACATTACGTACGTCTTATAAAAAAAATATGTCAGAGCATACCTTATCACAAAGACGGAAACAATGAATATATTTTTGTTAAAGAATAAACATTAAACTATGAGATGGTTCGCCTTTTGCATTTTCATAAGATGCAAGCTTTATAGGGAAAGTCTGGGAACATGAGCATAATTACGGTTTTTCATAAAAAACGTGGTGTCATCCTTTGTTACTACATTCAATGTTCCGCCATTTCATCTCTTGATGTATCCGTAACTTAGCAAGAAACTGTGTTAAGTAATGTACACTATAGTAAGAGTTGTGTGCAATTGATAAAATTGCTCCAAGTAGCAATTAAGAGTTGTGCAATTAATAAAATAGCTTCCAAGGAGCTCATATTACCCCGAGGCTTGGATAATATGAGCATCTTCATTAAATATGGAAATATCATGGCTTATTATTATTTTTTAAGTTTTTTTTTTCTAATTAACTACGATAATGTTGATTGCCTCCAATTTAAAAAAAAAAATCCTCAACTATTTTAAACGTTATTTAAATTGTCAAAAAATATGCTGGATTAGACCACTGATGTCGCTAACTTCGGGGGCTGATAATTTCTCGGCATCTCTAACAAACAACCATATAGGCCTAAATTCACTGAAATTTTTCAACCAAGCACACATACAGTTACCCCGACTTACGCTCAAATTAAGTCCTCTCGAAGTTATGTCCGTGATCCCATAATGGAATGAATAACATTTTCTACCATACTTACGAACAAAAAGCAAGCGAGATTAAAGTAAAATGCGTGGCTTTTTGTTTGTATTTTATTTGCCACTTGTGCCGAAAGTTGAAGGAAAATTAAATCCTGTTAAGCAACAGGTAATTTTTTTTCCTTGTTTGTTTGTGTCGGAACCCACAGTCGTGAGCAGTATGGGTTCCACATATTGTTCAGGCCTTCGAAGCTTGTCATCGAAGTGGTATGGCTGAGGATTCACAACAATGATGAAACGGCCGTACCAAATACTCCACTTCGTTGACAAGCTCTTGGCATGAATTTGTTTTTGTTTTTATTCTGTATATGATTGATAATTCCACTTTTCTTTAACATCTTTATCTGCACGTTAAGCTTTACTTTTTTTAAATGGTTTCTATTTAGCAACAATGTAGCATGTGAGTGGCAGCATCGCATTCAGCGGCAACTTCCCTCGACAATCGGCACGTTCAACAGTTCCTCTGTTGATTTTGTATTTGAGAAATAGGTTATTTATGTATTATCGTTAAATATTTATCGTTAAATATCGCGATATTTTGTGCAACATGGCTCCTACATGCCCAATCAAAAAAACCTAGTGAAGAAACACAGAAAAAGAGGCGAGCAATTGATATTGAAACGAAGTTGCAAGTTATAAAACATGAAGCTGGTAGGCCGTCAGTAAGCAAATAACTTCGGATGTTCTCATTCTACAGTGACAACCATTTTGAAATACAAGGATAAAATCATAGAGGCTATGAAAGAATCTCCTTTCATTAAATCGACGATAGTGATGAAGCAACGACAAGGGTTTTTTTTTTTTTTTAACCTAAGGCTACTAAGTTCAGCAACAGTCTTGGTGACTATTATGCTCTCTTCTTCTCTCTTTCATCATTACTATTGTTCTTGTTTTTATCAGCAATAATCCAATATCAGTGGAATATATAGTGTTTTGGGACAGTATAATCTATATATATAAAAATGAATGTATCTTTGTCTCTTTCTTTCTTTGTCCTTTATAGACTCTTAGGCCCTTTGACCTATCTGGACCAAACTTTGCAGAATTACTCTTTAGGACCCTGCGAAAAAGATAGGCTACCATGGAACGCGGACCCCCCCCCCCCCAAGGGGTTGAAAAGGGGTAAAACCCCTGAAAAACCCAATATCCACCTGGTGGTCAAAATGAGAACTACACAATATTGTGTAAAGTGAAAAATTCACTCTCCTAATTAGAAGATTAGAAGATTTAGGAGATTAGAAGATTAGAAGATTAGAAGATTTCACCCAAGTCAATTGCAAATAAAATAAAATTCGCTCTCGTATGGGGGCAGGGACACCCCACTCGGGTGGGGGGATGGCAACACAAGGGCCTAAGTGTTCCACCCCCGACCGACACCGGGACCTTATATTTAGGGCCCCTTCTCGGGCCCCCAAGTCAATTGCAAATAAGGAAAAATTTGCTCTCCTATGGGGGGCAGGGACACCACACTTGGGTGGGAGGAAGCCAACACAAAGGCTTAAGTGTTCCCCCCCCGACTATTAGAAAAGGGGGTGGGGATTGCAAAAAAGGGAAAAATTCGCTCTCCTATTTGGGGCAGGGACACCACACTTGGCTGGGAGGAAGCCAACACAAAGGCTGAAGTGTCGCACCCCCGATCGACACCGGGACCTTATATTTAGGGCCCCTTCTCGGCCCCCGAAGTCAATTGTAAAAAGGGAAAAACTCTCTCTCCTGTGGGAGGCACGGACAACACACACTGGTGGGGCGATGGCGACACAACGGCATAAGTGTCCCACACCCGATCGACACCGGGACCTTATATTTACGGCCCCTTCTCAACGAACCCTTTCTTTCTTTGAGTGGCATTGCAACGCATGCCGGGTACAGCTAGTAAGTATATATTTCCTAATCCCTATAACTCTGATGATTTAATGTATCGACTTACGTCGGTTCGACTTCCGTCCTGCTGGATGGAACGAAACCCCGACATAAGTCGAGGAATAACTGTACACACATACGCTCGCGCGCGCGTGATATTATATTGATACATAGGGCGAATAAATTATCACAGATGTAATTTATATTTTTTTGTGCTAATTATTCTCCAAAGTGGTTATAAACTTTTTATATATCCTCTATATATAATATCAGTAAGGTCTATGTATATTAATATATTTTGTCAGCAGGTAGGTATTTTTATATTTTAAGCTATAAAAAATCAGACTGGTCCAAAAATATAATTTTCAAACATGGAAATTATTATATACTTTGTGTTACAGTTATTAATAAATACATATTTTTAAATTTATTTTTTTATTTGTAATGTAAATGTTTTTATTGGTCAGTTGTGTACCGACGAGTATTTTTGGAATTTTGTACAGTTGATAAACATGTAAAATGTTTTTTTTACAGTAAAACAATAGTTGCTGATATTCCCCCGAATGGCTTTGCTCATATTTCCTCAGGCATATATTCTAAAATAAATACTGCTGGGATCAAAATGGAAAGCCCAACACTAAGTTTTCAAAAAACTACTATGTCCTTTTATTAAATTAAAAACTCACTTGTAATTTTAGACCATCAAAATACACTTGAACAACTATCAGACTACATTTTTAAAGTGAATTTTTCGCTGACTTAGCTTAGAATGGCGAGTACACAGTGAGGAATGTGACCAGAGTGACAGCGATTGGCAGGACCATGGCTAAGTAGAAATGATACCAATTATTGGACACGAAAAAAAACTATTCTGTTGCCGTTATGGTAAACAACACTTCAACATGCTCATATTCCTCAACTGCTCATATTCTCCCGACTTCCCCTATCAGCCATTATTGATAATAAATTGCACAAACACCAGCACAAATAAATTTTTAATTCTTCGGATTTTCTGAACTCCTACTTAGGACTTACGTAGATCGGGACTACTTTATCATGTGACACGTGTATTTATTTGATAACTCACTACGATATTATTGCTACCTATAAAGGCATCTATAATATCGGAAATATTAATGATTAGAATTTTATTTAGCTGTCACAATATCAAAAATATTTCGTTCCTTTAAATACCCAATGCCTATTGCGATGGCTAGCGTTACGGTTGATATAGGCTTGTCTTCCATTAGGCAATTGCAACCAAGAATACGACACACAAAACTCATGTAGCTTTGGAAAGGAAAGTAAGAATCTACTCTGTCTTATCATCCAATAACAGAATCAAATTACTTTAAAGTTTGAAAGTTATTACAGTTCAAAATTTTTCCAATTTTTTTAAAATCATTTTATTTTATTATAAAAATAGGCTTGTTTAGAATATTATTATAAAATTGAAAATTATTTTTGATCAATATATTTTCTTTTTTCATGAAAAGTTTACTCTTGAAATCTCATTAATAAATGTACATCTGATTCAAGGAATTTAAAAAATCTTAAAAATTTAAAAATTGTAGTTTTCAATCTTATTTACATTTTTGTATTATTTGATATATCAACATTCAGAATCTGCTGACACAGGGAGTTTTTGCTTATTAACTTCTCTCTATCTAAAAAAAACTATTTATTCAACTTATTAATAAACTGTATTAACAAAGTTACATTAATTAATATTTAAAATATTAATATATAAATAAAGAATTAAGTCAATATATAAATAAATAAAAAAAAATATTGTTAAAATAAATGAAAAAAATGCTTTCCAAATTACTCAATTGCATCAAATATGAGTAAGATATTTATTTTATTAACTAGTGAAAGGTAATAGTTTTTCTTTAGCCAAAACAAAGATTTTTCTTCATTTGAGAACGAAATCGACAATCAATTACATTAATTAATGTAATTTGTCAATTTCAGACTAACTCATAAATTGATTTATCAAATAGTATTACATCTGATACATCAATTTAACAAGCAACTGCAATTTATCAAACAATCTACACACTAACATCCAAGCTTATTATTATTCACAGTTCGCATCTACTAATTATATAATTAAGGATTGTCATTTTATATTTTTAAAACATCATCTGTATACAACATAATCTGTATTGTTGTTGTGTACTTCACATTTTCTATTTTAATTGTAAACAGTTAAGGTAATTTCACTTAATCCTGTGTTTCAAATTTGAGAAAAAATTTGAAGTTGTCCAGAGTGCAATGGAAACTATTTTCCCAAATACCAAAATCCAATTATATCCCTACCATAAACTGTTTTTTTATATATAAGATTTTACTATGGAAACATTAAATTTTCTGAAAAGAAAGTGGATTGGATAGATTTTGTAAGGTAATGTTTACTATCTATTTATTATTTTAATAATTTATCATTTTGTAAATACTATTGCTCTACATTTTTTCAGTTATTTCAATTTTTTTTTACCTCCAAAATAAATCTTATCAGAAAGGATTTCCTTATACAATAATGATACAATAAAGTATACGAATGATAAGTAAAAACAAATATGTAACAATAAAAGTACAATAAATAGATCATAATTAGAAAATTAAACAAGTATATATTCCGTATGCGGCATTCAATAGATAAGATATTAGATTTTTTTTTTTTTTACTCTATGTTATTTATTTATTTGTTATTGGTTTTTTAATATTTTATAAATTTAAATGATGCCATTTTCAGTTGGAGGTTTTGGGAATTGACTTGCACCTTATCATTGTAGACTGTCTGAAAAATGGTTGTTAAAAGAAAAATAAAACAAAGAAATAAACAAACGAAGTTCTTTTTAATAATAAAAGTATTGCGTTATATTATTTTATAGAAATTTAAATATTTTAATTTTAACCATTGAAAAGAACATAGCAGATTATCCAAAACGTGATACTTTTTTTTCGACCTGAGTTTTATATTTTCATTTTTTGCAAATCCTTTCAATATCTGCTACGTACAATAATGAAATTTAGCAATGAAATTTTTAAAGTTTTACTTGAAAAATTTATCTTCTTAAGCTTTTTCATAATGAAACTCTAAAAATTTATCTTGGATTGATTGTCGGAATTTTCAAGAATTCCTCATTCCATTTGTCTGAAATGAATTTGAAATAAAGAAAAGAGAATGAAAACTTTTGAGTTTTTTTTTTTTTTTAATATTATATTAGTTTTTTTTTTTTTTAAATGTCTGTAGCCTATTTGAAAAGCTTTATATAACGAATGAATCTACCAAAGTTCAGAATATCCGTTATAGTAACTAAAATTTTTTAAGATAAAATTAAAGCTATATTAGATTTCTTAGAATGAATAATAAATAAAATTCATATGAAAATTAAAGGGAATTAAAAACTAAAAATATTAAAAAAAAGTGATTACTTAAAAAAAAATTCAATCAATAAAATTGGTAATTCTCGATAATAATAGTTGTTTAATTGATTTAGTGAAAAAAAAATTAACATCAAATTAAGTTTCACAAAATACGATTCTTATTTCATTGATTACATGGCAATTTTCGGAACAAACACTATCCTTAATAAACAGAAATCTCTCTGCTTTAGAATCAATTTCAGTGATTTCCGTACGAAGCGACACTCACGGTAACCTCTTGAACTACGCAGATCACGAATAGCAGACTAAATTTTTTATAGCATTGCTTTCCAGTTAATTAAATGTTACATAGTCTACCAAACTTCTAACCTCAATATATATTACTATAAATTTCATTTTAAAATAAATTTTAGTTATCAAGGACATCTAGTTATTTAGAATTTTTAGAATTTTATATTTAATTGTTCTATTTACAAGTAATTTTTGATTACTCCAAAAGCAATATTTCTTAAATCCTAAATTGCTGTCATACATTTTGTTTTATAAAATTTGTTTATTTATAAATATAGAAATTATTTTAGAATGATTTTTAAAAAAAATATATTTTAATTATTTATTTTGATTTTTATTTACTCCTTTTTTCGGGGATGTTAAACAGTAATATCTAGAAATATCACTCAGATGTACAGAATAAATTGCAGTATTTCTGTTGTGCGATTCAAAGTATATCTAATTCAATTCTCAGCTGTCATTGCTGAAGCAAAAAGAAGGTCATTGCTTTCCCAAAAAAAAAAATAGAGGTTTTGACTAATGTAAATATAAAATAAGCAGAACTTATTATTAAGCTTTAACAACATCTAGGATTGGAATTTTTTCCCATATCAATATGTTGAATCAAAATTATACTTTTATTCGTATTTAAATTTCTCAAACTCCATATTATATTTTCAGGTTTATATAGCCATCTTTATTTCGAAAATAAGAAGAAAGCAGTCATTCTAGTTAGATTGGTTAGGTTCTTTTGATTCTGAACATTTGCTAGCTTAATAATTAGTGCAATTTTGATAATTGTGAATAGTTATGTCCAGCTATTTATTTAATAACTTATTTGGATTTTACACTAGAAAATATTTCGGAATCGTTCCATCTTATTTTTGCACCTTAAACCAATGTTTCCTTAAAGAATAAATATTTTGTCTTCTCAGTCTTCCATATTTTCTTAGATCCACAATAGAGATCCTTTGGTGACTGACCTCAGCGACATCTATTGGAACCGACAAACAATCAGTTCCACGACTTCTTCTAAGTGCCTTCCTTAATTTCTTGAAAGGTCGCAGTTCATCTTGTCATGGTGAAAGCAAAAAAAAAAGAGAAAAACCCGGGAAGATAGAAAGAGAAGCAGAAAAAAAAGAAAGGTTGAGAATGAAAGAGCAGAAACCAGTAAGGAAAAACGGAAAGATAGAGAGAGACGAGAAAAGAAAAAATGTAACTAAAAGAAAACGGAAAGTCTGTTTCCATTTATCTCATGCATGACACAGTGCTTTTGATGTTACTTATTGTTTAATGTTGCCTGAAGGAGTGTAATTAGGAGAATGGATGGGAAACTGAGATTTTCTATTAATTTTGATTTGACAAGAACTATTTCAAATATTTCTGTAATCATCTGTACAGTTTTGATCCACAGCGATATTATAGGTTTGTAATAATTACATTAAAGACTGTGTCTTTTTCTCTAATAGAATGATTCTATTAGGCTATGTTTATTCTCATTTTCAGGCCATCCGAATTAATTGGCAACATGTTTTTTATTTCTACAAAAGCCCAAAACTATTCAATGAAACACCTTTCAATTCGGACTAATTTTTATTGTTGTATCTATCTTCGATCTGTATAGAGGATCTTGTTTGTTTGCTACTGTGTGAATTTGAAAATAATTACTCTATTTGTTAAAGATGTAATCGACATACTGATGTAATTAACTTTATTGGCTTGTGACGTCGTCTTGTGTCAAGCATCTCATTTTCTCACCAAACAAAAAACAGAACAAAAAAATGAATCATAGTAGATCTCATTTTCAGTAGAAAATAAATAAACTAACAAAGTAACGCCGAACTTTATTTTAATGTCCCCTTTCACAGTACCGCAGTAATTACTGAGGCAGTTGCCCTTCCCTAGTTATGCTAACGATTTGATAAAAGGAAAATTCTTACATTTTTTTAAACATCTAAATCACACAGAATTACATTTAAAAACATTTAACTAAAATTTAACAGCTTTCGACCCTAAGGAGAGTCTTCATCAGAATGAATTAACATGGTGGTATTACGCTAAAAAGCAATAACGACGTCATATGCTAATGAAGGAAAGTCTATTGTCCAGAGAGGTGATGGTCCATGGATTTATCTCATTAATGAATGTTTTGCAGGAAAACATTAACAATTCTAACAATTGTAAAATCCAAATCATTCTCTCGTGACTTTTGTTAATTTATAATCTCTGTAATCCATTAAACTAATGTTACTTTTAAGTTTGAAGCTGGCTACACTTTTTAAAATTAAAGATAAATGTAGTCTCAAATAATTTCACAGCACTTCCTGATTTCAGGATCTATTTCATCAGCCAATTCAATAGTAAGGATACCGTTCAATTAAGTAAATCAATTGGAGATATTTGTTAGAGCTAAAAGGTAATTAGATATTAGAAATATCAATAACTGAAATTTGTGTTTCAAATATTCTTTCTAATGAAATGTAGTTTCTCTTTGTCCTTGGAAATAAGTTGTTGAAAGAAAATATTGACAAAGAGAGATGATGTGAATTTTAACTAATAAAGCTGCAATTGTTAAACATTTCGTAGAAAATGCTAATTAATGAAATGTGATGAACTTCTTTACCTTTGTTTGAACGGGAAAGAAATCATGAATGCTTTCGGTAATAATTTCTAGTAGATTTATAATTTCATAATCTGTATTGAAAAGCTCAGACATTCTATATTTTATATGGATGAAATAAATATAAAAATGTAATAAAAAAATAAATATAAAAAGATCAGTTCTACTTATTTTAGCTTTTTGGGTTCCACATTAAATATAAATAAATATAAGAAGATTTCTAATTGAAAAAATATGAAAAGATTTCTTTTTGGAAAAAAAAAATGTACTAAATGTATTTAAAAATCACATTAACATAAAGAAGCTTTTGATTGTTTGAGACTGGAATTTCCTAAAAAAACAGCGGCAAATGTGAATTTCAATACTTTCTTGGAAATTATGTAATTTTTAATTGATCCTGGAAGTTTACTAAAAGTTATTTCATAAAGTTTACTTTTACATTAGACAATAGGACACTTTTGAAAATGGAAATTAATGAAATCAGTGCATTGTGTACTTAGAAGAAATACAGTAGTTAAAGTAGACTTTCATATTACTGATTGAGTTGTTTGTGCTAATTAGATCTACACATGTCATTAAGCCCTTAAATAGAAATATTGATGTAAATTAAAGTCCTCTTGTTTAAAGACTGTGTCTTAGTCGTTTATTATACTAAAAGAATTGCTTTGACAGTGATGACAACATAATTTGAAATTGAATGAATACAGAAAAATCGAATCAAATGTAGACCTTACGACAAACTTTTTTAAATAAAAACAATGGCAAATGTGTCATTATTTCACCTTTCGTGTCCACACAGGCTTTTCACATACTTGTAGATTGGTTTAATAAAACGATTAATAACATGAATATGAACATAAATATTTTGCTTGATTTCTTTGGTATAAAGAGTAAGGAGAAGCTGTAATCTATAATATTAAAGGGAAATTTGTGGATACGTATGTGTTTGTGTATCTGGTCGAAATGTTTAGCGTACTTCCCACCATTCTACGAACTTGAAATTTGGCATAAGGAGTAGGTTCCATACTGTAGACAATGTAAAAAGTATAAAAATAAACTTATTTATGTTTTTTTTGGGTCGTTTTGGAGAAATGACCATGAACTGTGTGTGGTGGAAACCAGGACACTGTAGCGCAAACCCGCAATACACCAGAGTTAAGCGGGAAGGTTTCAAGTGATAGGGGTGTGGAGAAGGCCACAAAGGGCTGGGGAGTCGTATATTCTCCGATCTCGATATTAATTTGCTAAAATAAATAAATAAATGCTAAATAAACTCCTTCAGGAATCTATCTTTAATAACTTTCTCTGGACGGGAAAAGCTAAATAGGCCTGAAAAGTGGGCTTTCTGTAACATAGTTTTTTTCACTGCTTCATTCATACGATTAAGAGAATTATCATTACAACGAACTTTATTTGTGACAAGTTCAGCAGAATTTCTATGGAAATAATTCCAACAAAGTACCAAATCTCCTATAAAGCCCCAGATCATCGCCACAGTACACTGTTAACATTTTGTTTTTACATTGCCATAATTAGAGTAAATAAATCAAATAAATTTCTCAATTAATTTCCCGCTTAAAACTTCGTTAAACCTCTATGATATATGATATTTCTAATTAAGTAGAAGTCTCAAATACAGATCATTGATAGATGTTATATTTCTTAGTACTTCACAGCTTGGAAGAGTGATGGTAGAATGTTTTATGTTATTCGTTTTAGACCAACAGCATATCTTATCAAAAGCAAGATATCTTTTTTCAATTTTTAACTTAATTCTTCAATGAAACAATAACTAATGACGATTAAGTTATCAGAAAAAGAAAGAAAAACACATCCTTCAAATACAGTAAAACCTCGTTAAGTCGTCACTTAAGGGACCAAACATTTTTGACGACTTAAGCGGAGTGACGACTTAGGCGGAGTGGGAATTTTTGAAAAACAAAAAAACAAAAAAAACACTGAAATACAGTATTCTCATGAATTGCTGTAGGATTCGGTGAGAAAAACAAGATTTTCAGAAATTAATTCATGCAAATGAATGAGTGGAAAAAAAAATCATAGTTGCCACATTTTAATCGTTTTAAAAGAAAGGCAATGTCTGTCTGTGAAACGTTCCAGCCAACCATTGCTAACGCCGAAATCTTCAATGTTCAACTCCTTAGCAATTTACATGGCTTTTTCTTTGAGAATCACGGCAGAAATCGGCACATTTTGCGATCTGGAATGTTTTAGCCATCGAACTAAAACCTCCTCGATCTTGACAAACTTCGATTTCCTCATTCTCTTTCTTTTGTCTTTGCAGTCAGCTTCGATGAAAGAATATCGTTTAATGTAGTCCTGGGAATATTGTGTTCTTTGGCAAATGCTGTTTTCGAAACATTTGATTTTTCAAAAAGTGCAATTATGTCTTTTTTTTCTTTAAATCGAGGTAAGTATTCGTTTCCCTGACATGTTAAAAACGTAACGAACCACGAAATTGCAAGAGATAAAATAGCCCTTACAGCGGGGCTTACTGTTATGAAACGAAGTCACACTCAGGAGCGGTCAAGAAAAACGTCTACACTCGACAGAATCGCAGCGAGATTCCAAGAACCCAAATCCTCCGAAGGGGTAGGAAAGGAACGAAGTGACAGGCGTGGTCGAAAATTCCCCGTAAAGGCTTGGCTTTATTAAAGTGAAGGGACGGGGCTGAAAAGACAACACGATGGCATGCAAAATGGAGAAGAAAGATGCTTTTGCCCATTTTTTAGGGTGACGAGTTATCCGGGGTAGAATTAAATTTGGTGACGGGTAAAGGAGGGTTATTTTACATTATTGTGTATGAGACCTTGTCGGGACCAAAGGAAAACGACGACTTAAACGGAGTGACGACTTATCCGGATGACGACTTAACGAGGTTTTACTGTATTAGAATCAGATAATAGACATAATGTTTAGCAAAAGTAATACTTTTGTCGAATGTATTGATTCGTTTGTTAGACATTGATTATCATCAGGAATATCTACGCTAATTTGCTATTGATGTTGCTTCTAACTTCTCAAAAAAAATAACGAATTTTCTTAAATATCAACATTGTAATTAGATGATTTATCCCGTCAATTTAAGTCAAGAAGACATTCATATCCTTGATGTATTAGAATTATACTTTAAATTGCATGCCTCGACACTTAAACGACTTTAAACTCTAAACAATAAACAGGACATTATTATGTGTTATTTAAGGAAGATTCTTCAGAACTGAACAATCGCTTTCAATGAGAAACTTTTTTAACTGGATCTTTAAACACTCTCCTGATTTTTCATATTATTACGATTTTTTTCTTTTGCGATATTTTCTCGTAGGTATTAAATGAATAAGAATAAAATGAAGAAAATCTTATAATCTGCAAAAAAGTAGTAAGAGAATTTTTCTTATCCTTTTCGAAAAAACTGAAATGAAACAGAAATTCATCGAAAAAAATGCCTGAGATTGCAGCAGTCTTAAGGCGGAAGTGTTGGATGTACGACAGGAAGGCACATGAACGATCTCTAGCGGCGCCGACATGAATCACGCTGCGCAAACAAGTCCATTAGTTCACGGCACTCGACGAATGGTGGCGCTAATGGTGCCGTCTTAACCGGAAACTAGCAGCGGAAGTCTCTTCCGGCGTTACCGACAGAACAGCACACGATACCGGAAGAGAACAGAATGAAAGGGGTCAGTCTCTTTAGATAGGATAGAAGAGAACATTAATAACAGCGGTCTCATCGAAGTAAGATTTCATATATTCATTTCGTCTGCCTTTGAAGAAGTAAATTTGTTATAGTTTTGTGATAACTGTTTCTTCCTGTGCTACAACAGAAATGGAGGCAGTACCGGAAGAGCAGTGAATAAAGCAACTGGATTGGAGGAATTTACACATAAAACAAAGGATATCAGCGTATTTAATTTTGCCTTTAAAAAGTTAACTTATTGTAGCTAAGAATTTCTTTAGAATTTCAACTTTTGTAAACATAATGAGTGTTCTAAACTGCTGTGAATTTGTGAACCTTTCGATTAAATATTTCATATTAAAAGAAAAACTTGAAATCAAGAACGTTTCAAACATCTGATGATTGTATTTACTTTTGGTAACTCATTTTTTTTTCATTGCATTAATTCAAATGTAATTTCCTTTATTTTGTTTATCCGCTCAAATACAAGTTTAAATTTAATCATAAATATGAAGAAAACAATGTCCAACTCAGTCTGGGCTAGATGACACACATTTCGAAAACGTTACAGTACTTGCTCGGGCTATATGCACTACTACGTTTTCCGTTATGTTATATCGTATTTGCTTAAGTGACGTAGTTATGTCTTCAGGGTCACAAAAATAGGGAACAATTACCTGAAATTTTTAGGATGATAAATTTTTGAATATAGATTAATAGAAATATATGGTCAAATGTGATTTTTATTTCACGTAATTGTTCCCCATTCTTGTGACCCTGAAGCCATAACTACGTCACTTAAGCAGTTACGTTACGTAAACATGACGGAGTAGTGCGTATAGCCCTTTACTCGGCATAGATTTATATAATTGCTACAATGCAATAAGATCTTCACCACGATTCTCAAAATGACAATCTGGAGCAGATCTATTACAACTTAATTTAATTTAATTTATCTAGCGATTTAATGTATTTTGAACTGATAATTTAAAATTTAAATCACTGGAACTGGTGAGTGATCAAGTCATCTGCGTAATACGAGTTTTCTTCCAGCAAAGATACATGGTTTGGAGACATGTACGTTCATCATATCATTGTAAATAACTTCTAAATTTCAATTTTTCATTGTTGAAATATATTTTATCACAACTTTGTAAAAACAAGAGACAAACTTTATACTTTAAAACAATATTCATTTAATGTCTGAATTTGCGAGATTTTTTTTTTTTTTTTGGTTATTATTGAGATACTGTGGGCGCACTTATTGTAATGAAGAGTTTTCAGGGATTTAACTCATATAGAGAAGGTTAAAAGAGACGTGGACTTTCATATTCCAGACCTGATGACGATTCCCGAAGTGGAACACGAAAGGCCTCTTTATTAGTTAGGTTAAATCCTAGAAACTTCATTTTTAGATTATATTTTGTAGCTTAATTAAAGCCGTCTTCATGATTGAGCGACAAATAAACAAACAAAATGAAAATTTGAATCTGAACAATAATATTTTATATCGGTGTGTTAAATTTTAAATTAATTAGAGCTTGATGTGTTTTACTGATAAAAAAATATAAAAAAATTTCTGTACTATAGCGATTAAAAAAAATGTGAAGGATATGGTAATTAAAATTTTTGTTTTGTTAAAAACAAGCAATATTTTTAGCGGTCCCATGTTACAGTTAACGTAGGGAATCGCTATTGCTTTTGTGTTGTCTGTCTGTCACACTGTACGTCACACCCTGTAGCGGCCAAACGGTTAGAGATATTAGAATGAAACCTTCACCATTGTGTTCAGCATTAAAAAAGTAGGTGATCACGTAAAAAAATCAGTTTAGGCTTGAGAAAGAAAAGACGTAATCTTTTCGAAAATTTGCTTTTAGTATTAAATGTAGTTTTTTTACATTTAAATTTGGTGAGATGTTTAGAATATTTAATAGTAGAGGCTTTAGAAGGAAAGATCTACTAAAAAAGTATGGAAACTTTATATATATAATACTAACAATTGCCAACAGGACGTCATTATTAATATTTACAAACGTATTGTTTCATAAATTCTTTAATATATCCAAACGATGCACTAAGCATTGTATTAGCGGCCCTAGGTTACAGCTTGCCTGTAAAACATAAAGGAACGGTCTTGCATTTATATGCTCTTGCTTTTAATTATTTTGTTTATTTAATTGCGCATATTAAGGGGCCGATTTGCTTTTGACAATGTCTAAAAGTATTAATTACCTTGTTTTTTAATCAGAGAAATCGATGGTTTTGTATTCTCCTCGATTAGTTGCCCTTAAATGAAATAGTATCTTTGTCGTCAATCAATGCAAGATCCCCGATAACGTTTTAGTAACTCATTATTTTTTTTTTTTTCATTGTAGTTCAAATTGTCAGATCATCGTCAGTATTTGTTTACGATCAAAAATTTGGAATTTCTTCAATAAAACTGAATTCATGTACAGATCTAAATTGTTAAACTGCTAAAGCCTTAAATCATTGTCAACAATAGGTAATTTTTCTCTTGCTTCTCCTCAAAAATCAAACAAGTTACGCCAATTCAATGATGGTTGCAATCCACCGAGAAGGATTATGAATTGGAAGTAGCAATTTAATGCTCAATATAATTTCTTTTGATTGACTGTTCAAAGTAAATTCTTGTCAAGACAATGAAACAATCGAGAAGAAACCAAGGTTGAATCAGGGTTGATTATTAAATGTTGTCGGTATTTTCTGCCGTTGTTTAAACAGATGTCTTGCTGTAAATCAACTGTACGGTTATGTTATAAATATTACTTTTGTATGCAGTACACAGGGATGATTAAAAATTCCATTTAGAAACTTTAAAGATAGGTCAGGAATAATTAAAAAACCAATCATATTCATAGTGGAAGGTATGTCTGCAAATGCCACCCGAATGTGCTCGAGAGAGCTGTTTGGCAGACATTAGTTGCCCGTGTGAGCCATTATCATTTGAGACATAGACTTTGCAGATATGCACCTAGCCTATCGGGCAACGAGCGGAAATGTAAGAACCGCTGTGCGATTGTATCGTGAACGGTTGCCAACAGACGAGATTGTGTGAAACTGGATCATTCGACGGAAACAGGCATGATTATATACACTTTACCGTCATATTGTAAACATGCTGTCTATCTTACTTGTTGTCTTTTATTTCTGAACCTTAGTGTATCTTCTAGTACATTCGGAAGGCGTTTGCCGACATACATTCCAAAATAAATATGCCTTGTTTTTGTATTCCTGACCTACCTTGCAAGTTTGTGCAAGGAATTTTAAATCATCCTGTATACTGTTAAGTCTAATAAATACAGGTGTCTAGAAATGATTGGAGTGGTTTCATGATTGTACTGTGTGTGCATTATTGAAATCATATCAAAAAAATTGTGTAGAAATATAGAGAAACTCTCCAAGTTTTTGTTTCATTTTAAAGATGCTCGATCTGTGCACCGCTAGTGTCTCTGCAGACATCAACTCTATAATCAAGTTTGTCCCACACTCGATGTAGTGTGTCCCTGTCAATCCCAGCAAAAGCATTGCAGAAGCAAATCCGTAGTTCTGGCAGATCATCCGGTAATGATGGCACAAACACTGTATAGTTCACATACCCCATAAAGAAAAAGTCACAAGCAGCTAAGTCAGGGGAGCGTGGAGGCCAGGGGAGCAGTAAGTGATCATCAATCCCGGTACGACTAATCCATCGGTTTGGCGGTGTACACAAGCGTCATGATGGAAATATGGCGGACCATGCTGCAGAATGAAAGATGAAGTCCATTCTGTCTGTCTTCAGCTGTGAAATGAGACAATTTTCCAGCATATCCAGATAAACGGGTCCTGTAATGGACTTCCCGATGAAGAAAAGTGTCCGTAAATTTTAAATTTTGAGTGCACAGAACACATTGATTTTTGGAGATCCCCGAATGAGCTCCACGTCTGAACGTGCATAGGGATTGTTGGTTCTCCAGCTTCGCACATTGTGTCTATTCATATTACAAATCATGAAAAATGCTCCTCATCACTGAAAACGAGTTTATCACAGAACTCATCCTCTTCCATAAGCTCTTGAAATAGTGCACAAAAGTCGAAGCCTCGCACTTTATCTTTGGGCAACAATGCTTGCAGCAATTGTAAACGGTAAGGCTTCTGCTTCAATCGTTGCCGTAAGACTTTCGAAATATCGATAGTGGAATGTTCAATTCCCTGCTCGCTCTGCGTTCTTCATGTACAGGAGGACGACACGTTGATTTCCCTTTACAGAAGCATCCCATAGTTGTAAATTGTTCATTCCATCGTCAACTGAAGTTGGCGTTCGGTAGATCTTTACCGAACTTCGGTCGGAAGTGATGTTGGACTTTGACAGATTGACTTGCATGGAATTCGGACAACATACGTTTTTTCATTTTTCGTCGCCATTTTGCAATTGCAGGCGCTCTCGTGGTTGAAGGCGGAAACATATGCCTGCCGGGCAATTCAAATAAAACTTTGACACTTCTTTTATAATAACAAACTCGATTACAAGAGCTATATGAATGTGGCCATTACGAGGATATGAAACCACTCTAATCATTTGTAGACACCCTGTATGATAATACTTATTGCTCTAAGTATCGTATTTAAGTAAAAATTATGTTCAGTTTTGGCAAACCGTAGTCCGGATTCGTACTTTCCACAGTGTTATCTTCATAAATTGTCAGGAAGTTTAAGCTGTCCTTTTTAATTTTGGAAGCTTTATTGTTCTTTGTGGGCCCGGTAGCCAAGTGGTCAGGGCGCTTGGCTGCGGGTTGGAGGTAACGGGTTCGATTCCCGGCCTCGGCGGAGGGCGGGATTTTTCCACGCTCTCCAAACGGGTCTTAGGGTCTACCAGCCCTCTGTAAAATGGGTAACGGTTTTCTTTCCCGGGTGTTAAAGGCGGGCGGGCGGGCGTCGGGTTGACCACCCGACCTCAACTTCGTCCCGTGGTCCTAAACGCTGCGAGCCTGACCTCCTGCTACCCCCAAAGGCCTGTATAGGCTTATCGTCGGGCACTTTAACTTTAACTGATTGTTCTTTATAATAACAGAAACTACAAACCAATGAGTCTTCCGTATCTATGGCTTCAGATCATTATTTGAATACAAACAGTTTTTGTTTACTGTACATTTATTAGTCGAATATTCAATGGAAAAGTGAGTCTATGTGTGTCCGAGTCCTAGCTAGAATTTCATTCTAAATCATTCCAAAACCAAAGAAAAGTCAAGACAAAAACAAGATTTAAAGGAGTAGCTCTTGAATTGTTTTACAGTTTCTAAAACATCAAAACTTTATTTTTAATTTACAAATGCAATTAAGAGTAAAATAAAAAAAAAATAGCGTTGTATTTAAAATAAAAAATAAAAAATACAAAAGCTCATTTAAAACCTCAAAAAAATGTGAAGCCTATTTTCATGAAATCCGCATTATTTACTTCATTTCTATTAATTTCAACTTTATTACAGGTCCTGCAGATAAGATAATTTAAGGATAATTTAAGGATACTCTTGAACTGGTGTACATTAAACAATGTTAATCAATTGTTTAAGAGATCGATTGAAATTCAATCAAAGAAACTCCGTTCTAATTGTTTGCTAGGCAAGTTTTTCTCAACTTCAAGCTTTAATTCTCAACAAAGACATACACAGAAAAAATTCCTTATGTAACAGTTAGATCGTCTCTTGCCTTTAAATAAGAATGCCAAGTTCTAAAATCCATTGCACGGTTATTAGGGCGTTTACACACAGAACACAAAGAAACGCACACATAGAAACACAAAGAAACAAAACACACACGATGAGTCAAAAGTCAGAAAAATCAGTTGTACAGTCAGAAAACTCCTTGAAGGACTCTACAACTATAAATATGCAATACAAATTAGCAATGTCAATGCATCTTTAATTTGCCAACATTCAGTATATATATATATTTATATAAATAGCCTATATTAAAAAAAAACCATAGACCAGACTTTGAAAACACTATAATATTACAATGACAAAAAAATAAAACACTTAGAGAAGCGGTAGAATCTTACTTCATTTCTACATTGAATCCGTAATATTATCCGTAATAAGATTCAATCGTAATAATAAGATGTCAAATATTAATAACAATTTATATTTTAGTAATTCTAGATCGCAATAAAAAATCGACAAAGACAAAAAAAAAGGATTACTGAAGACATCAAAAAGAAAAAGGACAGGTTTACCAAAGGAAACTAAACGATAGCATCAATGCATGAAGGATGACGATGAGTAAGAAGAACTTATACGAAGCTTCACGGCAGATTCCGACGACGTCACAGCCAACTCACGTCAGCTGAGTGGTATTCCTCGTAGCTACAGTAGCGCTACATAGTGCACTACACTCGCGAAAACGTGTTCCTCATAGATTGTAGTGCACTACTTCCGTGTTCCTCATAAACCGTAGTGCGCTACTGTAGTCGAGAGTAGCCGCTACAGTGACTACAGTATTTCGAGGTGGAGCGCCTGTAGCACTACAGAAACGAAATGGCGGACATGAAAACAGCGATAGAGCCATAACAGACGATTTCTTCTAAAATCAAACGAAAATATATATATGACGAAGATATTACAATTTACTTTCTAAATTATAATTGTTAACTAAAATTACAATATGCATTTATTGGTTTTAAAGATTATAAGAAGCGAATTTTCTATGTTTTTCTCGCAATGCAAAAATAAACTTGATACACTTAAAAAAATCCGTCATTAAAACGGAAAATAACTAACTTGAATTATTTTTTATAAAGATGTTCTTTTTTTTTAATTGTAATTAATTCCCTTTTTTGAGACAACAATACAAGTTTATTAATTTTGCTTATTTTGTAATTGCTGAGAAGAAAATTCAATATTTAAACCGAAACACACATTTGTCGATGAACTTCGAAGCGCGTACAAACTGTCCCTCGTTGTTTCAGACTACGCCACTACAGTGACGTCATTTCCTGAACAACCTTCCCGCTACAGAAAACTTCGTAGCGCCACTACTGTAGCTACGAGGAATACCACTCTGGAGAAGCAAGAGAATGCCTTCTACGCTAAGTAATTTCGTAATTAGAATTTATATTAGTATTGGTTGATGATAGACCATTTATTATCAAACTCATGGAAGTTGACGATCCCGTATTTTCGTCATTTCACGTAATTTACGCGAGAATAGTCTCTATCCATGTCTTCTCACAAAATATTGAAACATTTAAATGAATTATAATACGGGGAAATGCATGAGACTTTTACTATATTTTAATATAGTATTAATAACTTGAAATCAGTCAATAAACAAACAATAAATTCATTATGTAGCATTTTCCTAGTGACAAGACATTAAAAATACTAAATTTCTTGAGACCTGCTGAAGAGGCTAATGGCCAAATCTCGTAATTTCCGTGATTCCCGCGCAAAAACTGGATCGTCAAAATAAATGTGTTAGACTATATGTATTTAATTGAAGATATTTTTGTATTATGTCAGGCTGAAGAAAGACTACGCAAATGTCAGTCTGAAAACCGGTTCACTGTATATATATTTTTAACATGTAATTTTTAAAAATTTTAATTGTATATTGTGGGTTATTTTATTTTTTGGAAAATACACTAAAAAGAAAACCTAAAATAAAGAGGATTTATACGACTATTTTAAATTAGAGTAAAAAAAAATTAATAAATCGGACAAAAACTTTAATATAGTAATAGGCCTAGTTAAGTTACGTCAGATTTTGTAATCTTCATTTTCTTTCACGTTCTTATCTTTTATATTTGTGGAAAAAGAATGAATACAACATCTTCTTATCTAGTTAAGAAATTATTTAAAATGTTATTAAATTCTTCTCCGTCATGAGTGCAGTTCCAATCGGAACCCGCTTCTGATCTTTGACTTCCAGCAGAAAAAATTTACGAAGGCCTCTTGTTATTTCGTTGGCTCCTTGTTTTATTTTTATTTTTCCATCCTCCTCTCCCGAGTGTTAGTCAGTCCTCTGTAAAAGGGGACCTGATATGGTATTCGGTGGTTGAGTTAATAACTCAATCTTAACTTGTCCCGATAGTCAGATCTATATCTTCCTACATCTTTCATGAACCAAAGAGGCTCGAGTGGAAATATATGTTCTTTATTAATTCATCATATATCATCCTTTACCCAGTTATTCATAATCAGTTTTTCTGCACTCATCCAACCAAAAGAAAAAGCGATTACACCATTTTCCTAAATTTCTGTTTGCCAATCCTCTATGTAGTTGACAGATCCTGCCATCGGCCGTGCGAAAAGTAACTGCTTCATATTCTAGCATCTGAAGCCAACCGGCCAATATTTTCTGTTTTTGTTTTTTTAACATAAGATGGCCATTCCGGCATGGCCTAGGGTTTAGGCGGCGACCTCCCATAAGGAGATGTATCGGATCCTGGGTTCGAATCATGTTTCCTTTCCTTTCTTGTGTTTGTAAGCCTCTTCTTCACTTTCTCTTCTGAAGCCATTCCTTAATGGCTTCCTGAGGAAGGCAACTGGAAACCACCTCAGTAATTTGTCCCAGGATTTTCTATGGGAACAACTGAGTTCCGTAGAATGTCTACCTCCGTGCTCGGAGATCGCTCTTGAAAATAAAAACATAAGATGCGTTTATCGTAGATACGTCGACGAAAAGTAGTAAATCGGACGTTGATGAACAGGCTTCACTTTATAATGCTAAAATTAAAGTCATCGCTGAAGACTAACAGATCAACAAAGACTTTACTGATTGAAAGAGGGTGATCAAAGCGACAAACAATTTTTGGGGGAAAGTGTCAAGAGAAAGGGCGATCTTCCGTAGATCAATCAGATCGCTACACGCGATATGTTCCAAGGGGTGAAAACAAACTTGACTTCAAATTTAGAATGTGTTCATCACTTTTCTGGGCGAGATTCACTTCTTTGCTGTATGTTTATTCATACATTTCTATAAATATCCATCGATCTCCTTACTACAAACACACCACAACAGAAACATATCGTTTGATCAGGTTAGAAAGACAAGAAAATATAAAGTAAAGAAAAAAAAAATCAATGAAACGTAAAAATTTCCAACGAAGCAAAAATTTTCCAATCGATTGGTAGTGTAAAGAACATATAGTGAATTTAAAGAATTATTACGTATCAAATTAAGTCAGTAACTATCGTATTACGATATCACCATAGTAAACGAACGTCGATAAACATTTTATCTAATAACTATCGTATTATATATTAATAACTCTCATAATTTACTACTGAAATGATTATTGCCTGTTTCCGGAAACTTAACTGAATGAATGAAAAAAAATTCTGCTGTTATCGTTTTGTTTATGAACAAAATAATTTATGAGTAGGAAAGAAACTGAGGCAAAGAAGACGATCACGTTCGGTTTTTATGGTAAAAAAAAACCTTTATGAATAAGTGATTACTACTTAACTCTGCAGGGCTACTTGTTTTTTTCATATTAATCCCTGGCCAAAACTTAACAACCCAATTCCAAAAGTTCAGGACTTCCTATGTGTTCATCATTTTAGTTATAAATTCACAGCTTTTTTTTTCTGTACAAGTGTCTCGTGTAGAGATCCATACATCTACAATCATCTACAAACGAAAACGAAATAAATGAATGCATATATAATAGCAACTTAATAATGTCTAATTGGCAAGCTAATGGGAATTCAACTAATTCTAATTTTTTAAGTGACCTACATTCAGAGGGGCCTGAATAGTAAGTATTTTTCGATACCATATTTTAAAACTACTGTTTGTTTTGTGACTGCCAAATGCTCGTTGAATAAATAGAGCATTACAAATGAAAGTTTTCAATAACAGAAAAAAGTCTCTACAATACTTGTTTTGCTGAAATACCCATTACCATGGTAATAAACGTTATTTCTTTTTTTATATCTGTCTTTGCATGTATGCAAACCTGTCCAATCGTAAGATCGTTACTTCATGAAAAATAATAAAGGAATCCTGGCCTTGGCTTAATCAATTGGAACGCAGACAGTCTGTGATGATAGGAAACGGAACGAGTCCATCGAAAATAGGGTGGAGACCTAGTTATAAATTTGGATTGGAGGAAGATAAAGGAACGCCCCCACCAAGTATCGACTTCTCTGCTTATCAATATTGTTACGGTATAACTTATAATTATTGCTGTCTACATGAGTTTTCTATTTGAAAAAAAAATATATGAAACATCTTTGAGTAATCATTTTTCTGATGTAAAAAAATAAACATCTTACTGAAAGTTTCAGTGTGAATAAAATAAAAACAAAACAAAACAGTCTTTAACATCTTTTAAAGCCTACTGATAAATTCAGTAGCAGTGAGTAGTTTTCAGTAGTTATATAATAAAAAAAACCAGTAAATAAATATTATAATATAAGACTAATAAAAAGTCTTTGAAAAAGAAAACTATACTTTCCTTTGACTTCAAAAGAATATTGTAAGTCTTTGATATCAGATCTCAGCCATTAGTAATTCATCGACTGAAAAATTAAACGTCAGATTGATTTTGTATTGATTTAGGGGATTAAGGTTTGGAAAGAGTCCATTCAGATGCATATCTGAAAAAAAAAATTGTTTCAAAGATCACTTTTCCGAAATAATAAGATACAGATACGTCAGTGCTTTAATTAAGGTTTTCTTCTCGATTTCTTACTTTATTTTGAAGGCTTAGAGGGATCTTCAGCCCCTTTAGCTCTCCCCCTCCGTAGATGCGCTACTGATCTTAATTATTCGTAATTAGTTTATAAATAATAATAATAATAATAATAATAAATCTCATTGATATTGCAGTGCCTATCAGCAAGAACATGCAGAAAACTCACGCAGACATTATCAGTAAATACACCGATCTAGCACATGAGCTCCAGAAGCAGTGGAGGCAGGACCGAGTACGTGTTGTACTCATCGTCTTGTCCGCCACTGGTCCGGTACCTCACACATTGCACCACAGCTTCAGCACACTAGGATTTCACAAAAACACTTATGCACAACTGCAGAAGGCTGTGGTACTCAACACAACACGTTGAGTTAGGAAATTTATGGACACAACCACACATCCCTAACCATTCTTGCACACGTCTTTACACTTGGCAATATGTGCTTTGGTCCTTGACCTGCCATATTGTTTTTGATGGGGAAACCGAAGGTTTGAAACATACATAATAATAATAATAAATTAATTAATTCGTGAATTAAATTGAAGTAAAAATCGTTTGCAGACAGGATTTGCAGGCCGGTAATACTGATAATGTATTTTAAAAATAAATAATAAAGTAGTTTTATAAAGTAAATTAGAAAAAAAATTTATTGTCATTTTCCAGATTTTGGTCCTATCTCAAATACAAAAATATAGCGGTTTCTATAAATGCTAAAAAGAAAATAAGTACGAAATTAATTAATTCATTCATTAATCATTTACTCCTTCAGTTGTAGGAATTCAAGAAAATAGCGCAGTTAGCTGAGAAATCTAGCAATGCAAAAGTAAAATGTTTAGTGTTCAATGATAGAATAAACTTTAGATAATAATCAAATTACAATGAAAATATTAATTTATTAGATCTTGAGCGTGGGTAAGTATGTAGCTATTCTATTGCTGTTGATAAAAAATTCAAAGCAAGTCAAAAAAATATTTCTTTTATCACGTTTAAAAACTGATCAAGCTTTCTTTGTTTTATCTGTTATATATATTATTGTGCAAAACAAACAGCAGTGAAAGACATAAACCTGGAGTGGCATAGCTGTATGACAGGTAAGCACCTGCTCCAAGAGACGGCTGTGATTCTCGTTTCTTGAAACTGTTTGTTGCCGTTCCGCGCACTTTTTAGACTTTTACCTGTCCGTCCGAATTTTTGGATGATGCCAAGAATGACAGTGACTTGGGGCGATTCCGAAACGTATGCTTTAACCCCACCTTCACCTACACAAGGCATCAACGTGTGTATTCAAACAGAGAAACGAAAAATAAAAAGATAGAAGCTAAATACAGTGGACCCCCGCTATTCGTACACAATCCGTTCCAGGAGCAGTTCGAATGGCGATTTGTACGAATGGCGAATCATTTTTTCACATAAGATATAATGTAAATTGGATTAATCCGTTCCAGACCCACAGATGATTGCTTATATAAACCTTTGTAATAATATTTTCAGCCTAAAATACATAAAAACTATGAAAACAATAAATATATAGGCCTCTATTATTATTTCTTTCTTTTTCAGTATAGACGATACGGTTGATTTCGCCATGCCATACTGAGTTGCCAGGTCAGAGACACGAGTTCCACTTTCAAACTTCGCAAGGATTTCTTTTTTTCAAATCAATTGTCGTTCTCACTGCTTTCCTTTTAGGCTTAGTTGATTCAGTAATCTTTTTTAGACTCATGGCTGCACTATTTTTAATAAAAATAACAAAAAATAACAATAAAATATCACGAAGTTTCACGAAGCTTGCGTGGATGATGCGTAGCGTACGGAAGCTAGCACGATACTGAACTGAAGCGACAGCGTGGCGCGGCCAGTACCAAGGTCACGCTGTCCGAATCGCGAGCAAGCGTACGAATGGCGAGTTCAGTTTTACTTGAAAAAGTTGTACGAATAACGAGTTGTACGAATAGCGAGGCGGACGAATGGCCGGGTTCCACTGTACAGTCTATATATCAGAAACATAAAAAAATATCAAGGTGATGCCTCATTAGTATCTCTCAACTGTTCATTACCAGTAAAGTTTCATAAATTATTAAGATCAATATCTCTAGTCGGCCTTTGATACAATTAAAACTACTAAAAATAGTACAGACATAAGGTCTTCATATTCATTATTCTTTCCATTATTTTCTGAATTCGTAATAAATGCTTTCTGTTGAATAAATGCTATAATGCTAATGAAAATCCTCTGGAAAAAAGTTCTTGAATTATTAATCAGGCTTATTCTGTATAATATCTATTGATAATGTACAATTAATTATAAGAATATTTCTATTACACTTTAATCTAAAAGTTTACTGAGAAAACGAAAAATTCTCTCTTGAAAAGAGAGGTAAAAGAAAAAATATGTTCGAAAATGTATTCGTTGTGATTCAACATTTGCGAAACTTCAGCTTGCTGTACCACTTTTGATCTACCATTGTCTCATTATATTTGGTAAAATAATAAAGTCTTGTAAAAAACATAATGGCGCTTCTCTGTTTACTGTCTGATGGAAAACAGGATTCATTAATTTCATTTATTCTTCAATACGAAACCTTTAATATGTTCTTCATTTCATAAAGTTCATTAATTTACACAAATTTTTAACAACTAATACCAGACATTTTAACTATTCTGTCGAGTTTCGAGTCAGTTTGAAAACGAAAACATTACTTTAAGTCTTTACTCTTTCTAAAATCTAACAGCATTGTAAAATCGCTTAATTGCAGCTTAGTTACTATTTGTCGTGTCTTTTGATAGGAACATATAATTTCTAAGTAAGAAAAACATTGATAATTGCTATTTATTCAGAATTGCCGTGTGTTGGTCAAATCGATCTTGATGTTGTTCCTTTAACCTTTACGAAGATCATCCAAGAATAATTTTTGGCAAGGATCCGCCTAAATGTTTTTAACTTAACGTGTAAATCGAAACCTATTTTAGGAATAATTTCATCAATTATAATGGAACACTAAAAATAATGGTATGGTAAGACAGTAAAAAGGTCGGTAAAAACAAAATATTTCCATCTTTCACCATCTTCTTAGTAACAGTGATTTATAAAATTTGCTAAAGGAAACTTATTTAATCATGTAGGAAAATACATTTTTACGTTTTTTAAGGACTCGCATAAGAAATAGCTTTACGACGTCATTAGCTTTACGACGTCTCTTATTATTAGCTTTTTCTGGATGAAATCCTGTGGGAAAACTATTGTAATGCACACTTGAAAGCGCTACAAATATTCTTATAATTTTTGAATCAGAAAAATTCAAACAATTCTCTTACGATAAGAAATTTTAAATGGGATTAATTAGAAAAACGAATAGATTTATAATAGCATTTTATTAAGGTTTTTTTTAATTTATTGTTTATTGTAAAATCTAAATACAAAAAATGAATTTATTGAATTTCTTGAAAAAATAGATATAAAATGTATTATTACATCAAATGTAAAAATGAATTCTTTTTGTTTTTCTTTTTCTTTTAGGACTTGAATGAAACAGATAACGCAAAACATAAGACAAAAAACGAATTACATCATATGTGTTATTTCTCACATTGAAGTATCCCATTATTGGAAATTTCTCACATATCACACACCTGCCATATAACTAAAGATTTTCCTTTAAAATGTTTTTTTTTATTTAATGGTTATCAAATACTTTAAAGCGAGCAATTCTTGAAAATTTTATCTTGAAAACGAACCTAAGGATTTTCATGAAATAGGATGAATCTAACGCTTTCGGATGCGATTTAGTTAGGTCCGGACTTCAGGAAAACTTTTATTATTATTATCAAATGCCAGTCTAATGATCACTAAGTCATTAGACAACGTGCTCTCAATTACCACAACAGTTAGGTAAAAACAGAAACGTTCACAGAAAATACCTGCACCAGCCCCTTGAGCAAAATCGGGAAAACTTTAGACGATAAATGATTAACCTGGGACCTGGCTACCATGTTATTGTCTACAGTGCTCTTACTCTATTTTCGTTTTATTTTATTCTTAATAAATTTGTGTTCTGTGAATTTTTACGTGTAATAAAATAATAATTTTATTTTTATTGTAATAAAATAATAATTTATTTTTATTGTAATAAAATAATAATTTATTTTTACTGTCATTAAATAATAATTTTAATTATTAATAATTTTCAAAACTTTTTCCTTTTAACGTCGCATGTATTCACTGCGAAGCCGTCCCATCTCCCCGAAAGGGGATTAAATAACCAGATGATTGCCTACAGTATTCTTACTTTACTAGACGGGTACCGTCGCTTCGCTCCGGAACCCTTGCTTATATAGCATTAAAAAAAAACTATTTATTTAGCAAATCAATATTGAGATCGGAGAATATACGACTTTCCAGCTCGTTGTGGCCTTCTCCACTTAACTCAAGTGTATTGAGGGTTGGCGCCACACACTCGGGGTTGCGCCACACACATTTTTGCATGTATCTTGTGAATGATTGATATATCGCTCGAAAGAACTTTCAAATGCCAACATTTTCTCAATATAAAGTTCTCTTCCAACTTTTCTACTTTTCGTTTAAATTGAGAAAAAGTCAAAATTTGACTCTTTAAAAGGCGACATCTTGGAAACCAAAAACTTTTTTCGAAAGTTATTTGTAGCATTTTGTTTGTCTTAAAAAGATCTACATTTTATCCATTTGCATGACCAATCTATCTCTCATAGTTTGGTCACAAAATTGGAAAAACGTTGAGTCTTATGACAATGACAGACAGAATAACACTTTTAAATTAAGATTTTCGTTTTATTTTACAGACCAAAGCTTTGTCTTCCAGGTACTAATTCTAATCCTAATACAACTGTAACAAAGTCAGCGTTAAAACTTATACTTCTAATAAGCCTCATTTCATTCATATGCCAACCCATTGGCCATCTACATATTATATGATTACGATATTCAGTAGTTAATTAAGAAAAATTAAGTTAAAAAATAAAAGAAAACAAAAACAAAAGAGGATTCTGTTAAAGCAAAAATGAAGAATTTAATATATGCAATATTTTCGTTTTACTATGGAAATTTCAGCTTTGTTTACGCTTAGTTTCTTCAGTCTAACTGAATTGCTCTTAATTGAAATGATTCCTTATGTACTAAATTCAACTCGTAACTTTGTAATAAGATTCCGGAAGTTTTAGAAGAACCGAAGTTCAATTTTTGAAATTTATTCAGAAATTCTGCATGAATGCATTTACATAACATAAGGATTATCTTACTTTAGTGAAAGGCTCAAAATAGAAGATTTTCACATTTTTATCAAACTTCTTTATTGCAATATGATACATTATAATACTTGAATTACTGCAATACACTATATTATAATTTTGAGTTCTGTAATTTATCTTATTCGTGGACTCGGTAATTTATCCTCTGATTTTTCTTCCAGACGGGTTCGAAAATGGGTTCCCGAAAGTTAAAGGTGGTTGGACGTCGGACTGACTATCCTACCTCAATTTAGTTGCTCAGCAAACGTCGGGAGCCACACTTCACGCGACCCTGTAGTCCACATAGGCCTACTTCAAATTTACTAAATCTTATTTGATGTTAGGTTCATTATGAAAATGATATCGTCTCATGGTTTCTGATATGCTTCCTGACTTTTTGCGATTCACTTGTCTTCCCATCCGTATGATTAAACAGTTTACTTTCCTGGACGAACGTTCAGAAAACTTTATACAAAATTTAGATCTACGAAATGTAATGACCAATTTCAATTTTTATTTCAAGAAAGGGTGTCCAGTATGTTGTACATACAACATAAAGAATCGTATTAAATTAAGAGGGAAAGACAAACTTAAATTGATATAAACAAAAAGTAACGATTTTACATAGAATTTTGAATCTTTGAAGTCAAGGTTAAACATGAATTTTGTTATGTAAAAGTCTAAAATGTGCAATAACTTTTTTATGTTTATGTACAGTTAATTAGATGTCACCCTTTCCTGAAAAGATCCTCCACCTTAGTGGATAAACCTTCACTATGAATTGCATTGATTCAAGATTGTAGTTTACGATGTTTAGCTTCTCTACACGTCATATTAACAATGCAGTAAAGTTAACCAATTCTTCAACGAAACAGAAAATGAAACTTGAATTTCCCATTACTATGCATTCATTAGTTTAGTAGGACAGAGGGAGGACAGAGGGAGGAGCTTGTGTGGCAATCGAGTTTTGGGGGTGGAGGAATGTGGGTGATCCAAAACACTTAGCTACATCACTCAGCTACGTCATTAGCATTTCCACAATCAGCAAAATTTCAGTTTAGATTTTTCTAAACTGAAATCAGTATATAATTTAATTCAGTAACTAATTCAGAATTATTAAAAAGCTTAATTAAATGAGTTTTGTAAATTTAACAGAAATCATGGATTTAGTTATGATTAAGAAAGAATTTCATTACAATGAAAGATTCTTTCAAAAAAATCATTAAAACAAAACTCATTTATAAATGAAAGTTCTGTTAGGCTGGGCTGTAGGCTGGAGGATATTTTCTTGGATATTTCTCTTCGAGATGAGTCCTAGAGTTCACCCAGCCCTAATTTCTTGCCGTGCTATCGGATTCATCTTCCCCCCGATAGTTGAGATTCATCGAGGCTTAAACCTCCAGCACCACAAAGCCGCTGCTCGGCTTGTAAAGGGGATCGATCTTTACTTAAAGTAAAACAAAAATTTTCAGCTCTTCTCTTTGCACGTTGCATGTCTCAAAATTGCATGTCTCAAAATTCCTCCAAGTTTAATATTAATGAATTTTATTAAAAGTTTATATTTGTTACATTCGTTGATTTTTCGTTTATTGTTTGGCAGCCAAAGATATCATCGACATAAGTTTTCCTTCTGTAAGTTCATTTTAATAATAAATACGAAACTATTATAATGATGCACAATCTAAGGATTAAATCTATCGCATTAAAAATAGCTTAAAAAAAGTATAATTTCCAGCTAGTATAACAGTTTTGTTTTTTTTTGCTTTTATATTCTAGCATAAGACTGGATTATTCTAAATTTATTTTTTTTCTAAGTTTCAATTCACTATTAAGATTATATAGGGAAAAAAAACGCCCTTCAAATGTGAATGAAAGAAATAAGAAACTGGAATGCAGAAATTTATTGAACGATTACGGAATTTTCTTTATCTCTAAGATATATTAAAGTTTTGGAATACAAGAACAATAGTGAACAATTCAATATTTATAAATACTTATTATTACTTTCCAAATGCTGTCCATCCTAAGATGATTTGAATCGATTATTAAACAGATGAATGAAGCAAACAAACAAAAATAAGCTAATATCATTGATGCAGAATTTGAAATTTATCGGTGCTATAAATTTAAAGGCATAGAAAAAATCGCTCTAATAAATAATTTAGAATTTCATTGATCCTTTAGATTAACAATCGTAAAGTGCCGTTGTTTTGAAACTGAATAATTAATTAAAAAAAATAGTTTTTTTAACATACCACGTTTTTAAAACGGACTAAAAAGTATAAAATAATTTTTCCTAGCCCCATATATATTCCTAACCTCATACAGATAGTCCTGAAAATTTGTGATTGTACAGCTTCAATAGCTATGAAAATACTTGTAATATTTAAAACGAAAAACGTGGGGCGCATGCAATAGATAATTGAGATTGTATGGATGTAGTGTATATTATCTTGCAATACATAATTGAGATGGTATGGATGGAGTGAATATTATCTTGCAATAGATAATAATTCAGATGGTATAATTGAGGTGGCAGTGTATATTATCTTGCACCCCACGTTTTTCGTTTAAAATCTTACAAGTATTTTCATAGCTATTAAAACTGTAGAATCACAAATTTTCAGAACTATAAGTATGGGGTGAGGAATATATATGGGGCTAGGAAAAAATATTTTATACTTTTTAGTCCGTTTAAAAAACGTGGTTTATTAAAAAAACTATTTTTTGTAATTAAGTATTTTATACTTTTAGTCCGTTTTAAAAACGTGGTATATTCAAAAACTTTTCTTCGTAATTAAATATTTTTTGCTTTGTAGTCTTGTGTGTATGATATTTTTCAATCGATTTTAAACAGTTTGATGAGATTAAGTAAATAAGTTATCAGTTAATTGTTAAAAAAAAATTAAATTTTTCATCAAAAAGTAAATGAACTCTCTTCGCATTTTCATAAATAGTGGAATATTCATTTTCACAATAAACTTACTAGCTTGAACTGATATTATAAATTATTAAATATTAAATATTCTAATAATTATTACTTAACCATTAAAACTAAAAACCCCTATGACAGATTTGTAAATAGTGGAATATTCATTTTTACGATAAACCTCTTACCTTGCGCGAGTGTCGAAGATTCAATAAGAAATGTAAATTCTCTTTAAAAAGTTGACATCTGCACTTTCGACGCATAGAGTTAATTTATTTCAGTAAAAATATTGTTTATTTTCGATAATCTCCTTACGGTGATACTTAATTCATAATAGCGATTTTGTCGAAGCGATGGAGAAAATGGCGCTAGTGGTCAATGAAACTGTGGCCTTTTCGTTTCAATATCACTGGCAAAAATGTTAACTACACTATTTTTTACACGCTTAAGGAATATTATTACTGTAGATCAGTGTTTCTCAACCTTTTAGTACTTGCGACATAATTTTCAATCACAATTCTCATCGCGCCCCCCTCCCCTAAAACAAAAAAAACCTCCAAACCTATCTGTTCAATCAAAAAAAAAATCCAAACCTCGATATACTCGCGCCCCCCCTTTCGTTTTATCACGCCCCCCTAGGGGGGCGCGCCCCACAGGTTGAGAAACGCTGTAGATTTATGAGGAAACTGTTTTTAAAAATATCCTTTTAAGTGGACAAGGGAGATAAAGGGTTAATATTGAATTATCATCCAGTTCTGAGCTATGTTTAAGTCTGTAGCTCATCGGGAAATTAGTTTAATATAAATTACAAAAATTTGTATTGAAGAAACAAACAAACAAACAAACAGACAGACAAGAAAGCGAGTTAATAAAAACGTGTTAAAATAAAATTCATATACACTTTTGTTGGTCCATTTCCTTAATCACTTTTATTACTTGACATTGGCGAAGTGTTTATCTACATTGCATGAGTAATATTATTCTATATTCTAAATGTTCTACAAATTATTTTTTTTTACAAAACAGTTATAATAATTGTTTAAGAAAAATGCTGCTTTTATGCCTTCTTTAAGCTAATTTCAGTCCTTCTGAGTATAATAGTTTAATTTCAGTAGAATGAATTAGCTATTCTTAGAATTAGACCTAACCACAGATAAAAACAGTAGGTGTAACTCTTTAATGTGAATTGGGAGCGTCATTTCGTGTTTGAAATATTTGTCTAATTAGGATGAGTGACATCTTGAAATGGAAGGAAATGAGAAGTCAAAATGAGAACATAAGAATTAAAATGATGTGTAAGTTAGCTTTAATACATAAGTAATCAAAAATATTGTTATTAAGTAATCTCTAGGAAATTATCAACTTCCTTCCTTGTTGTTGTATTTGTGAATGATTGCAGGAGATACTTCTTCTATGAAATATTAATGCTCAATAAACTTCCTCCGCAGTACACTTTGGATCCATTAAAATAGAATAATGCTTACTTCACCCGTGATTGTAGTAAAATTCTGTATTAAAGAAATTCCTCCAAATTTAATCATTGTTTAAATAATATCAATAAATATAATGCGAAAAAACATTCTTCCAGTCATAAATTAGGAATACTTGTATCTTGAAAATTTATTTACTTTAATCTCTACGAGTAACAATAATTAAAAAAAAACATATTTTAATCTTTTCGAGTAATTTCGTTTTTTTTACAAATACATGATGTTATATAAAAAAAGCATAATATACACTATTAAGATGTAATAAAAAAATGTAAAGAAGCATAAAAAAGAAAAGAAATTAAAGATAAAGAGATTGGAGTTGGCTTCTTGCATATTACTTGCAGTAGGTTATTGCGCATTTCCCTCTCACTGTAGACTTTGCCAAATACCATATATATATATATAGTATTTGACTTTACATAACTAGTATCGATTAGAAAATGTTGCAAGTTTTGATGTATTACTATTATTTATTTATTTATTTATATTTACTTGTTATATTAGGTTTTATTTTAATTTTGGCATATAAATAGCCAACATTATCCAGATATTCATGTTTCGTTTCAAATGTTTACAATGCAAGTTTTTCTTTTCACCAATGTAAATGAAGAAATGAGAATGAGAACGCTAAATATAAACTCATTCTTTAGCGTTCGTTTTAAACACACAATAATTTAATATTCTATTATTTGCCATAATTAAATTGAATGATGACTGAATTTTTTTATTAATATAGAAATAAATTACCAGATTGTTTGCTGAATAACATTGCAAAGAAAAGTTTCGAATAACATCAGAAGAGCTAATGTATGTATAAAATTGAAAATATAATTCCATTTGATTTATCATCCAATTGAAAATACAGTTTAAGGAGCTGTAAATGTTTTTCTGACATTTGTCACATTGCAAAAGAAAGGATATATTTCACACAGATAAATGCTGTATCTACAAGTTAGCTACAACCTTTCGAATTTGTCTTGATTGTTCTGAAGAGAGAGAGAGATCCATTTTCTCTTTATTACAATGAAAGCGAGTAGAACTTTCAATTTTAAGCAAAAAGTTAAAAATTAAAAATAGTAATAATTTAATAATGGTTTGATAGTAGGGGTTGTTATCGGTGTGGATAATTAAAAGACCCAAAAATCAGAGATCGGTATGCTTTATTAGTAGACTTCTTTTTTTTGGTAACAAATCTTACACTACTGTTTACAAAACTGTTGTCAATTAATTACTCTACTATTCATCAATGTTCTTAAAAAGAAGACCGAGCAAATTAAAGTACCTCGTCACCAACAGAGTTTCAACAATACAAGAAATAGAGCTGTTGAGCTACGTATCTACTGTAAGCCTAATCGTTCGCCCACCATTATCCTTAGAAATGTTTGTAAAGTTATAGATGAATCTATCTGAAGGAGCAATATTCACAGGTAAATCCCACCATAAATGGTGATAGAACCTAATATTTTTTTCCTAAGACACTGATCAGTGGTTTCATTATTATTATTAGCATTATTAGCTGTGACAACTTTTGACATGAAATTGTTCTCTAAAGTAGTTAAAATTCATTACTTCTATGATTAATCAAAAAGGATATTAGATTTAGAATAAGTAAAGAAGTCCATTCATAAATATTCTAAAAGAATTGTGGACTTGTGTAATTATTCTTAACTCAACGATATTTGAGGAGACTTCTTTTAATAAGAATTCTACCTAATTCATTTTTGTGGTCTAGAACACAACACATCACATTTGTACAACATTTCATTGATAATGTATTCCATGTCTTAAAAACGCTAGACCGTTATTTTGATCTGCACTGAATGTAAAACAGTTTTTTTTAAAAGAGTATTAACAATTTACGGCATGGTAAAAATAAAAAAAATATCGATAAGAATAATAGAAATTGTATTAAAAAAATTTTCTTCATTTTAACGGAAGCTTCAACTACTAATTGAATTCTGAAAATTACTGCTTGATATGAAATTATGAAATTATGTCATTCAAGTATTTGGCCAAGACTACTATCTCCAGTTGGAAACTAACAGACACTTACGACCACTGGCTACTTGTTCTATTCATTTGGCAATTATCTCGTTGAATTCAAAAGGTAAGGACTACATCTGAACTCTGATCAAAAAATGAGAATGCCCATAAAAATTAGACGTGCCCAAACTTTCAAATGATTAAACTTGAATTTCATTGCAAACCCATTTTGTGCAATATAAAAATGGAACGCGGAGGTGTGTGATGAGTTAAATGATCATATTTTTCTTATGAATGCCTTGATTTCAGCTGGATGAGAAAACAAAACTAATAATCTTTTAAGGCAGACCAGAACAGTTCAAACCAAAAAGAAAATCGGATGTGCTTTCAGGGAAAGATTGCGATTTAAGGACTTTTCCTAAAACCTTTTAATTCTGTCTTTGAGAAAAGTCGCCGAAATACCACTTGCTTTCGATGATCGTTTTCCAATGAACAATCATCGCTTTGCTTTCAAATTTTCGAGATTTTCTTAACATTCAGCTTTTCATTCAAAATCACAGCTGTATTTAATTTGTCTACTTTGTTTCTTTTTAATTGCTATTTGTCATAGTACTTGTTGATAACACTGTAACAACAAATAGTCTTTTTTATTTTTTTATAATTGAATTTGCTTATCTTTTTCTTGAACTTTTACTTCCAACAAGATAATAAAGTATTGGTTAAAATGAAATAGATTATGGTCATTTTATGGAATATAAGAATATTTTTTACATTCAAATCTTTTTTACAGCCGTATCCTAAATTACAAGGCTTCGATTTACGTCTCTTCGGACTTCTGTCCGTCTTCAATTGACACCGTGCCCAGGACAAGCGTTCGTTTGCTTCAGACTTACGTCCACTTAATCACTATTTTTTTATCGCGAAATGCATTCGCTAGCCCAATTAAGAAAAAGAAGGTTAAAGATTTTTCTACTTTTTTCACCTGCTTAAAGCAGTTTCTATTCTAAAGCAGTTCTTTAGAACAAGAAAAACTGAGATGCTCTCTATGAAAATAATACCTCCAAAAAATACCTCCTGGGTGGAACATGGAAATGCTGTAGTTGATTTAGTAAAATTATTTATTCTCATATGAGTTATATGTATTTTTATTTCTTACTTCTTTATTGCTATGCAGTGTTATGCATACGAAAATAAAATATTCTATTTAAGGATATACTTCATAATACTAGTTTATATCTAAAGTATAAAAACATACTATTTAAACCAAAAAGATAACACAAAAATATTATCTCATTGTTACAACAATTAGCAGAAAAGAATTATAACAATTATGTTAAAAAGGACATCCAGTCAATTGTTGAAAATTTGAATAAAAAGGCTGTCTATTTGATACTTTTAAATCAAATATATTAATAAGGTTGGGTGAGGCAGGTATCCCTATGGGAATTCAAGATTAAAGTCATAATCTTGAATGATGATCATAGTGGGTAAAGATCTGTCCTCACGGACAGATGAGCAGAAGAAGCTGGAGAACAAACTTGACAAACAGTATTTAGTGAATAAAATTTTATTCATTAAATACTGCGTTTGTCAAGTTTGGTAAGTAATGGAGATGAAGAGGAGGAAGACGTACAAAAAAATAACTATTTAAAGTCAGTTATGTACATATATATTATGATTGCAGTGTATAAAGGTCATTCCATGTGAAATCAACCAAAAAAATAATGATTTTGGACCTTGACCCCTCAGAAATTGATGATTTTTTGCAAACTGATAATACCTATAGAGAGTATAAAAAATGCAAATTTTCAGATTTTTTGGGCTAATAGTTTTTGAGTTATTGAATTTCAAAAACTAAAAATTCCTTGATTTTGGCAGTGTTTTCAAATTTTCAAAACACTGTAACTCAAGAACCGTTCAACCTACAGAGCTGAAATTGGTGTCGTTTTGTTCAGTTTTTAATGGCCTTTAATTTGATATACAACAAAAGTATCTTCATTTCAAATTAAAATTTTTAAAAA
>JAFIDM010012231.1:48758170-48783946 GCA_023159025.1 Thereuonema tuberculata | reverse complement strand
TTACTATGGTTGCTAGTCGCATTCTCATTTTTTTCATGGACTATGACACTTCAAATTTTATTTCCATATGATCCCCTGGCTGTCCCATTATGAAATTTGGCACAAAAATAGGTATTAACAATATAAATAACATATATTTTTTTTAAAAAAATCAAAAGGGGTGTTTTTGAGATTTTTTAAAAACCAGTTTTTGAAAATTTTTAAAAATTTTAATTTGAAATGAAGATACTTTTGTTGTATATCATATTAAAGGCCATTAAAAACTGAACAAAACGACACCAACTTCAGCTCTGTAGGTTGAACGGTTCTTGAGTTACAGTGTTTTGAAAATTTCAAAACACGGCCAAAATCAAGGAATTTTTAGTTTTTGAAATTCAATAACTCAAAAACTATTAGCCCCAAAAATCTGAAAATTTGCATTTTTTATACTCTCTATAGATATTATCAGTGTGCAAAAAATCATCAATTTCTGAGGGGTCAAGGTTCAAACCACTGGTTGATTTGATATGGAATGACCCAGAAGTGAAAAATAGGGAAGTACCGCTTTCGACTTACGAAATCCCTCGGGAACCAAAGGTGACTTAAATACGGGGCATGCTTGCATTCCGTTTTATTACAACTCTATTCCGAATCATTAGATTCAGGTTATAGAATAATACTTTTATTGCAGTCTATAAGTTTATTATAGTTTTTATAAAATGTTTAATAACTATATATAAACTATAACAATAATAAAAAGTATTTTACTAGTAAAAAGAGTTTGAGGCTACCAATCATGGATGGCCGGGAGCAAGTATTTCTGACTTGTTTCTTTGGCCACTCACGTTTTATGTTATATAATTTCCGTTACATAAATATTGTGAATTTGCCAATTAGCTTTATTTCTTGTAATTTCCAAATAAATTGCTTCATTTCTTTCAGATCTTACTTTGGAGATAATTTTTTGAGAAAACTCATTTGATTTTTTTTTCTAATTGGCCATTACCAATACTAAACAAATTACGTGAAAACATCGATTTTTGTTTTTTTTCTTCAATGATATCAGAAAACGTTTTTCATTGACCAGCGCCATTATGATGACAGATAAAGACAGATGATTCTGTAGGGTCTGATCGAAATTTATAAGAATGAGGGGACATTCTTCTTGCAGCTCGACCCCATCCTATTACCCATTTAAAGAAGATTTATTCGCAAGGACGATCTTACATGAGAAAATATGTTATTAGTTGTTTCTCAAATTCCGGCTATCTTTCCAACATCCAGAATGCTACAGTGCATTTACGTTAATAATTATACAATAGGATTATGTACGTATTTCTGTATCAAATGTAAAGTTCAGGCTGTTTGATGAAGATTAACGTATTTCGAATATAGTGTAAAATACTAAATTTCACTAATAATTTGTTTTTGTAATTTGTAGCTGTCAAGATTATTTTACTAGAAATACTATTCTTCACAATAATATTCAAACACACAATAAATAATCAGAATAAATAAGGCTTTACGTGCACTGTCCATCTTCAAACACACAAATAAAAGCCGGTGCACCTATTTCATCCAAATTGATTTAATACAAGAAATTTAATTACAACAACTATAGTTTCCGATATATAAATGAGTATCCATCTTCAAGTGTCTTCAGAATCTATATTACTAAAACCTTTTATTTCTCTGTCTGTCTGTCTATCTGTCCGGCGCAATTTCCTGAGCGAATGGAAAATAGAAATAATTTTTACAATGAAACGTCCGCGACAGGATTCGATCCTACAACTTTCTGATCCGAAGTCAGACGTTTTATCCGTTAGGCCAACGCGACTACTACTGACTTCATATTGTTTTTTGACTTATGTATCCTTCCCCTTTCCCCCATCAATAAGGAATGTATTCTATCTTTCTTTTTTTTTGAATATCAAGATTTTTTATTTATTTCCAATCCGTCTGTTTATTTTTAATTCGAAAATGACAATTAAAACTATAATTGCCGAAATGGTGGAATATTTTAAATATAATATTCTTACTGAAGCAAATTCTATGTGATATTGAAAAATAAGCACGTGTACACGGAATATGTTTGAATAAAAAAGAGTCAAGAAAGAAAGAAGCACTATTTCTATTAGATAGAATACTGAAAAATCCAATTTGTAACTGAAAAAACCACTGAAAGGTAGCAATTGTAATTAAAAAAGAGAAGAAAGAAAGAAAGAAGCACTATTTCTATTAGGTAGAATACTGAAAAATCACTATTTGTACCTTAAAAACCAATACCATTTGTAACATGTTTCGAAGAATCTTCATCCTCAGACTGTAGAGAAAATGGAAAACATGAGGATGAAGATTCTTCGAAACATGTTACTGGTATTATGTCTTGGTTCATAAAGTTAGTTCTCTTTTATTGGTGTATATGGTCCTGTAATAATTATATTACACAAACTATGGATAATAACAAAAGTATATTTATATTACTAAAATCTATTCTCTGTCTGTCTGTCTAGTGCAATTTGTGAAAATAGAAATAATTTCTACAAGTTCGCTACGGGAATCGAACATGCAATCTTCTCCTCCAGAGTTAGACGTCTTAGCGATTAGAACACGAGGACTACATTCTAATCTCTATAAAAACTAAAAATATATCATAGATACATGGTTGGTTCTAAAAGCAGTGTGGATTGAGAGAATTTAGGCATCAAAAATTAAATTAAAAAAAAATAACAAAATTTTAGCTTTAGTTTGCTTGATGTAATTTGTGTGTGTGCTTTTTTTTAATAAATAAAAAGTTGCTTTCCGTTACATACGCGAGGCTTCCTGAGTGAAGCGACAGATAGCCGACTAGTTTTGTAAAATATATTCTTTAAATGTAGTTCGTCAAATATTGTTCTTTGTTTTCATTAAAACGAAAGCTAATGTAAGGAGATTGTAATAAGTTTATTATCACAATCTCCTTATATTTATTCTAGCATATGGCATTACAAAGCTGAGTTCATACAAATGTAAAATAAACTTCTGGTTTATTTTTTCTTTCAAATAATGCAACGATAAAATTATAAATTTATCAAAAATTTTTATAGAAATTAATAAACATTCTTTTGACCATTACACATCAACTCTTTTTGAATAATAGGAGCTGATAATTTACAAATTTCGCAAGAAAATATGTATTTTTCTTAAAGTTGCCTCATTAACTGACTCGAGCAACGTTCTAACTAATATTTTTTGCGATAATAACACAACTATTGAAAAGTCAGCTATAGAATATTGTATTGAGCAGTTCAAAATAATAAGAGCAATCAGATATGTAATGGAATTTTTTTTCAAAATTTTGATTTAAAAACTTAGAACATTGAATAAGTATCAAATAAGTGATGATTAAAATCTACAAAAGATTTATAATAGAAAACTTAAAACGTCTTTGTTATAGTTCAATTTTAAAACTGTTTACTTTTACAAATGCATATATTTACGAGCATACTAGCAGTAATTTGTTGATTGCAGATATGGGTTGAATAACTAATAGTTTATACATTACATAAATAAATTACAAAAAATAAAAAAGTTAATTAATAAATAAATAACTAATAATAAAAATCATTTGAATTCTTTTATAATAGAAAAGTGTATACAGCAATTATTTAACTTTTATCTGTGAAATATCTACATCAGTTCATGAAAGAAGAGCTTTTGATGTCGTAATTTCCTTAGATTGATGTTCCAGGACTAACAGCGTCATCTATTGCTCAAATCCGTAACTGAATCTTATAAACATTACGAAAACATTCTGGTTTTTGTATTTTCTACAGTTACGAATACATAATGATAATTAAAAGTGAAAGAATTACAAACGTTCCACACTAATTCCTTTGCTTCCCTATGCACAGTTTGTCCTTTCTTGGTCGAGATCACAAAATGACGCCATCTTGGACTGACTGCTCGGAGTTAAGTTGATGACGTCATAATTGGTGACGATTGTTCCAGACAAAATCGATCGCTACATAATACCATATATGGCAAACCCTTTTTTTTGAAAACTACTATATTGTATTGGTATTAGAGATATTATGTAGAAATTTTAATTAATTATTTAAATTTAATTAATTAATTTAAATTAAAAAAAATCATTTATTCAAATAAAAATGTACTTAACGCTTAAGAACTCTTTATCTCTGATAGAATGCATCCGAAACGTTATGTCTGTTTTACATTTATAGAGTGCTATGCCTAACGTTCTTATTAAAAGTATATATTTATTGTATATATTAGCATCTTTGTTATGGATGGGTTGAATTAACTTCAGTTATTAAATGCCTAACAATATTACAATGAAAATTATAGATATATTATCATTATTGATATGGTAGATTGCAGTAACTAGCTATTTAAAGATTAAGGCCTGTTTGAAAGCCACGGAAACGTTGTCCGCAATTTCCAGAAAAAGCATTTCATGAAGTCCAAATTATTTATATTACTCCTGTTGATTTCACTTCTTTCATGAAGCTACGCACAGTAATTATTTTCCAGGTAATTTATGGAGTTTTTTTTTCTGAAAGACGAAACTGAAAACTGAAAATCGAGCTAAAACGTCTTAGTAATACGAATTGTAGTTCTGAAATGTTTCGTAGAATTTTAACAACAACAACAATAAAAACTGACTAAAATACATAATAAACGATTCGCAGGATCTTTTCCTCTTAGAAGTAATATTTACCAATAGTTTTGTACAACTTAAAAAAAAATACCAAACGCAAAACCTATTTTCTGTAATTCAATTGCTACAACCAAGTGCTATTCAATTTGATTAATTTCTGATAAAAACCAGTTGCCTTGAGAACGTCAAGCGCTACTATATTATTGTTAATTAAAGCCTTTCCATCTCATTTAACTAATAGAACACAAAAACGCAATTATTTTTCGAAACTTACCAGTTACACCAGGCTTTTAATCTTCCAATTAATAAAAACCTTATTTTTCAAGAATTGAGATGAAAAAACAATGAGAAAAGTTATAAAGAGGTTAAAGCTGTATGAGATTTATAGCTATAACTACTTTTTTTGTGTGTGTTTTTCTTTGAGGCATCATTGTTTCAAAAGCATAATTTCGATAGGTAATAAATTTGAATAAGCTTGTATAATCTCTCCAAAGTAATTAATACCCTAGGGATAGGAGATTAATATAACTTTCATAGTCTTTTGTTTTTCCGGATTTTCGACTGATAAAAAATGATGACTGAATTGTTTAGATTGAAACAAATTTAATGAGCGGATTACGTTTAAAATTCCTTCTCATTAAACTAAACTCAGCCGTAAAAAAAGAAAGAAATACAAAGTCGACAGAAAGAGACAAATTCGTTTCATTCCAGACGATGTCTGAGCTTTGATTTTTATTCGATATCACGATTTTCTGAACCTGTCTTTTCCAACCAAACACCAAACATCTTGGGGATTTTCTAGGGATCTAGGTTGTTTCGTTTTCTGACAAGGTGGGCTTTTAAAGTAAAATTCATCACTTTGTTTGGTGAAAATGGTAATGCTTTTAGCTTTTGCCTTTCCATATAGTTTTGGAATAAAACGAGATGAAGAATGCATCAAGAATAGCCTCGCGGGCTTTATATTGACACGTCATGAGAGGCTAAAGGAAGTGTCTGTTGGTTTTTTGTTTTTTACTTTTGAACGGAAAACGTTTAGCTGGAAGCTTAGGAATTCAACTACAGAATCTTTTCTGGTCATGTTTACCCCTTGAGTTCTTAAGTAAAAACAAGAAATGAACAACATTCTAACTTTAATGAAAACAATAGCAAACAGTAAAATACAATCTCCTACCAAAGATATAAGTAGAATCATTATATAATAATCATTATATTATAAGTAGCATCAGTATCTGAACTACTAGATAAGATCTTCTGTTGTGATTTGCAGACAACGGAATATTAGATGTTAGAATTACTTGATATAGATATTTTGATGATGATATTATTATTATTTTGGTAAAATAGCATCATTTTGAGAATTATTTATGGATACCCAGAAGCATAAGATCAGAATAATTAATGAGGATATAGTTAATTTCTATTTTTCACTAGACTTTGGTGATGCATCTATTCTAGAATTGGGGATTATCGTTCCTCGTTCTAAGAGATAGATTCCTTTTAATAGATAGATTGATAATTTTAACCATGCAAAATCAAACATCTTTTTGCGTCATTCAAATATTTCAGAAGCTCACCATCGTACTAGTCTAAAATGTCACATCATATATTAGATTCCACGAAATTTAAAAACAATTCCTGCAGTCCAAACAGTTTTTTGCAAGGAAATTACAGAATAGTTTACTGCGAAAAGTTGTTCATCCAATTACAATTTTATCAAATCTTATTTCACAGTCTATTAACTATGAAATAACAAACTTGGGATTTTCGCCCAAATTTACTTTATTTTACCAATATAATTAAATTTAGCTCATATTCTTGAAATTCTTGGGATAATTCGTATAGAATTTTGTACATTGCTTATTTTATACATTCTCATATACGTACATATCTCTTATTGTCGTCTAAGAGTGAAAAGTTAAGTAAAAAGTTATTTTGAAAATTATGCGGAAATATTAATTCTGGTCGGCAATAGATCGCCTAAAATAATCTTTTTATTCTTTACTTTTCCTTATCTGAATAGTTCTATCTTGTAAAATGAAGCTTAGTTAAGTTCTCAAATTTTTTGTTTCCTAATACATAGTGATTTAATTTTATATTATTTATTTTTTACTTTTACATTATATTATTTAACACTTAAAATTTATAAATGGACTTATACGTGAAAATCAGCCTATACTATTAATTATTGACCACCAATAATGTTACAAAATCGGCATCGGAAATAAAAATCTTAATTTTAATAAAGTATATAATAACTTAGAAATATCAAAAGCCCTTTTGACAAGGATTCGAGGATTATTAATTTTTGTTCCTGTACATCAATTATTAATACAAAAAACAAAATTTCAAAACACTTTATGAATATTCGCTTAAACCAATATCGTGTATAATAACAATATCTTTGCAGTTTACCTTAAACTGTAGTTTACACAACTACTTCTTCAAAATCTGGTTATTCATGAGATCATTCTAAGTTTAAAATACTGACTTATTTGATAGCGATCAAAAACTTTATAGAAGAATTTAGAAAATTTATAGATGAAACAACCTACATTTAGAAATTTATCATAAAATTTGACATTGAGTATTGAAAATTCAATGGTAAAATTTTGCTAACTATTAACTTAAAGTTTTCTGAGAAAACAGCATTTCAGATTAATCTTTCCAGAACATGATTTTATTGTGAAACTGCTAGGAAATGATATACTTTTTTGTTTCTTAAGTAGTAAATTGTTACATCAGAAGAAATTACTATAAATCTTCTTTTGTAATCGATTCTGAAAGGAAACGTCTTCTCGGTTGGCAACATGAAAACATGGGTCGGCTAAGTTCTTTTCTTGAAGTTCCTCCATTCGGGAAGATCGATGACGTCATTTTCCGTTCCGCTGGACATAAGATCCGGTGAGAATTCGCAACTTCCGGTCTGGCAGCCGATTTGAACATGAGCCAATTACAAAGAGTAACTGAGGAATGTCTACTTCTGGTTCCAATAGAAAGAATGATATTGTTAAAATGAGGAATGGCGCTCGTAAACAGTACAAATGAAAGAAATAAAAAAGGCTCTGTTCAATGTAGTAGAATTGCAGTGTACTACTTTACAAGAATACGATTCTTTCTTTGTTAGGAAACGAGAAAGTTGGATAGTTTTCAGTTGAAATCTGAATTGTAAATGACTCTTTTTATCGCCACTAAATAGAGTCCTAAACATTCGACATCCTCTCCAACTAAACCATAAAGAATAGATTTCAAAGCAATTCTATAGTAATTTGGATAAATGCAAATGTAATCCTTTCATTATATATATTGTTCTAAAAAGGACATAAAATATCTCAGTTACAGAAAAATAGAAAAATTTGCGATTTCTAAAAAATGTTTCTGAGCTAATTTCTTAGAAGTAAGTAGTTATTATTATTATTATTATTATTTAACAACAAATTTTATTTAAAAAAGCAACATTAAAGAAAAGAAAATAGAATTTAATTTCCTAACCTAAACAATTATTTTCCACTATTGCTATTAATAAATCTAATTTAGTTTCTGTCACTTTTATTTTACATTTATTATATATATATAATGTCCAAACTGGAAGCTCATCCTTCGAGTTTAGAAAAGCAAAGATATCAATCAATCATTTGCAATTTAAATTTAGAACGTATAGAATATAAGAATAAAAATTAACTTATATTACTAAACTATTATAGCCGGACAGTGATATGAAATTTGAAACCAATATAAAGAACAAATCACTGTCTGAAACTGCCAATTCAAATTTCAGTTCACCGTTTCTATGGTGATAAAACAGATTATTCGATCACCACGTCATCAGCGGCAAAATTTAGAACTAATTAGTAAAAACGCAACAATTAAAACCTTGCTCTCCTTAATTTAGATTTTTTAATTATCTAAAATTTAAAATTTACCTAAATATTAAAATTAAGAATAATTAACAGCTAAAATATTTAATTGAAATTATATAAAATTTGAATTACAGAATGAATTAACACAGAATGAATTAAAAAATTTAATAGCTAAAATATTTAAATTACAGATTGAAGTAATAAAGAGTGCATCAGGTCTCTATTACTTACAGAATCATATCTAAACTGAAATTTGAATTGGCAGTTTCAGACAGTGATTTGTTCTTTACATTGGTTTCAAATTTCATATCACTGTCCGGCTATATATATATATTTATATTGCGAATTAATTCAATTCAAAACTCCTTTACTTCATCATAAAGCATCTTCTTTATTGCCGAGACGATATTTCTCAGAATTTATCACGCTGCTTTATCAAGCCATTTTTTGAATATTTTACATTGAATAACAAGTAGGTATCATTACATTGTTATTTTCATTGTCAACGAACATGACCTAACATAATTAAACAACAATAATAATTGATAATATGGAAGAAATTCATTTTTCAATAACAATATGGAAGAAACTTATTCTTACGAATGATTTTATTTATTTCAATCTTGCCTCTTGTCCTCTTATCAAATCTTGGAAATATGCTAATGTGTTTGGGTTTACTATATACCCCCTGTCTTTATTTATACAATTGAAAGTCTTTATAGTGCAGGCCTCTAAAACATAACGCGTATGTTTGTCCTTTATTCTGAAAAGTACTTCGACTATGGGATATGGGTTATGCTGTTTTACAAGGCAATGTTCAGCCCAATTCGAAATTTCCGGGTGACTGTTTTTGTATGCTGCTGTATGTTCCTCAACTCGTTCAAGTAACCTCCTACCAGAATTACCAAAATAGATTTGTCCACATGATCTGCATTTTAGGTTGTATACAGTCTCTTTGTTTTTACGTCCCTTTTATTTTCTAACAATAATTTCAAATTGCTTCCTTTATAATATACAATCTTAATGTCATTCTTGTGGCAACTTTCTTTCATTTTCTGATTTATCTTGGTATCACTGTGTAGTTTAAGTATTACATACTGTAATACTGTAGGCAGTATATATATTTGTGATGAATATAAAATGCAAGCAACAGGGAGTAATGTAGACACAATAATCATGTTTTTAAGGTTTTCTTGTTACGATTCAATGGTTGTAAAACATTTTACATGTGAAAGAAGTCGACAGTTTCGATAGACTTGGATATCAGTAAATGTTGAAAACTAAAGATTTCCAAAAATTATTAATTTTCAGTAATTCGCCCACAGTAATAAAATAAATTCAGGACTTACAAATATACATCTCCACAAAAAATATATTCGACAAAATTTATTTATTAAGCAAATTTTCGGACAGTATGCCTTCTTTCCTTTTTCAGGTTTCTTAAAAATTGAAATAATTAAAAATGTAATTAGTTTTATATATTATATAAAAATTATATATAAATTTGTAATTATTTCAATTTTTAAGAAGCTAGAAAAATGAAACAAGGCATATTTTCGGAAAATTTGCATAATAAATAAATTTTGTGGAATATATTTTTTTGTGGAGATGTTGTATTTTTACTAATATCACAATAAACAGAAACGAGATAAGATAGAAATATGGACTTAGATTAGATTAGATTAATTGAAAGTGGGTGGCATGACTGCCGAGCACGTCGACCTGAAAGATCTTTGTACTATCCCACGGAAAGAAGGACAGACGGAGAGAAAGACTGAGAAAGGATGGCGTGAGAAATGCAGGGGAAATGGGAGAACCCCTGGAAAACCTGCCCAGCGCGAATCGCCACTATCAACGAAACCCACTTGAGAACCGAAACCCGGGACTCAGAGGTGAGAGGCCAGTGACTTAGCGACATCGCCAACCACGCGGCCTAATATGGACTTAAGTTTAATTTAAATTAAAAATAAAAATTATTTTTAAGTTTAAGATAGTACGACAATTCCTAAATATCAGGGACATATATAATGTTGTTGAATTATTGAGTATTATTGAATAATTACTTGAATGTGCATGTTTAAAAGATGTTTTTCGGAATTTTTTCTCTAAATACACCATCAATCTGTAATTCGATGTTTTTAATCAGTGACTCAGTAGCCTTTAATCAATGGATTATTTGCGAAGATCTCGTGGGTTATCATTTTTCAATACTGGCGATTTTCCGATGATTATTTCTTAACTAAACGCCCGATATCGCTGTTTTCTTTTAGTATACTCGTTAGATATGCAATCACATGTTTTCTTAGATATCAACGGCGCAATCATACGTGTTTTTAGATACAATCATACGTTGATACCGTGAGTCGTGAGTACACAACTCGCGGCACGCCGGTATATTTGCTGCGTCCTGGTAAACTTAAAATTAAATTTGAATCTTTACATTGCTGCCAGCAGATACATTGAAAAATGTTATAATTTGCAATAGCTACTGTTTCAGACTTTACTATTGGAATGATGGAATGAAACACAAGTAGCGTTTTACTTGATAATTTGAAGTTTATATAGTATAAATAATATGCATTATTAATTATAATTGTTATAAAGGGCATTATCAACATCATTAATTAGTTAGATACAGTATTGGTTAGGTTACGCTGCGCCCCTCCTCCAATTCTTTTATAAACATTTATAAAAATGTTGGCCCTCAGCCTTCCTAATATTGTGTACCCCTGATTAAAGCCATTGTTGGATATCCTCATTAAAAAGTGTTTTGAGCCATAATTTCTTACACATTTGGCTATTCTCTAATTTCATTATTTTAAAATATCTATCCTACAGTACATTGAGAAATCATATGGATATCATCCATTGTTGGAAATATAGTTGTATATTGCTCTTCGTCGTGATGAACCTAAACATATTTTCTTTAAAACCTCGGCCCTCATGATCTCTAATTACTAGAAATTTTCTTTAATGATATAGGTCGTACAGTTGCTGACATCTAGTATAATATCCATGTTTTTTTTCTAATTCTAGATAAATGAGATTTTTCGATCCGTTTACTTTTCGAGATCACGTCGGACCTTAATTTTTTTCTTTCACTTTTCATATTTATGTGCTTACATCGTGCATACAGTAGTTAACGAGATAAGGCTAGTATTCTTACTATTTTTTTTTGGAATGGAAATCCTGCTTCACTCGCTTCACTTTCATAAATTAACGTGGAACTACGAGAAGTTATATAATTACCCAATAACCACCTTCTGTCTATAGAGGTTTTATTATTATTATTATTATTAAAACAAAAGTACTATTACGTAAACAAAAGCCGTTAATTCCAAATTTCAGCAAATCATTAGATAAATAAGTTAAACTGAAGGCGATTTAATGGCTCAAGTCCTGCTGAGTTCAGCGTTGTCTCACCATCAAGATGTGCAGCTTTTCATTTTGTGAGTTAAAAAAAACTCAGTCACCTAGAATTTCTTAATCATTTGTCCTGTTGTCTTTATTTATTTTTTAAAGAGAGAAAAAGTTAATGATTCAAGATACTAAAACATAATATTTCTATTTAAAATTTCAAATCCCTCGTTTTTTTGTCGTTTATGAACAAGAATGTAGGTTGTATATTTGGCTAGAAACTTTAATAAAAATTTATAATTTCAAAATAATAAAAAAAAACCATCAGCTAATTTTTTTTTTATATTTAGATTAGATGAAATAACTTTGAAATAAATTCTTGTAATATTACAATATGCTTTTTTTTTACTTTAGAATGAATAAACTTTGAGAAAGATTTTTTTTCTTAAATTATCAGTAACATCAATTTTTATCATATTAATCAAATATAATATCAACTTATTCTAAAGTTTGTAGCATCCAGGAACGTAAATTGGCTAAAATATCATCTATATTAATTTCTATATTTTAAGAATAACTCGAAAGAATAAATGAAATGTCACAATTATCAGACTTGACATAAAATTCTTTAGAATCGAGAACAAGTCAAGCTTCATTTCAAAGAAAAGGGGAAGCAAATTTATAATCTATATATCTAAAACGTAAGGAAGGAGACAACTTAAACTTTCTGAGTTACACTGAAATTCAGCAGAAAAGCCTAACAAAAAGGACATTGCAGTGAAGTAATGATACTGGAGTGGACGAACTTATGAACTGATTTTATTTTCTAATTAATGAAAATCACCAATTAAAGCATGAACCCACCTTTAGTAGCTTTTAGGCCTTCAACATTCGATCTTTCGAAAATTATCAGCATTTATTATCAGTTTTATTGATTAACTCATTATTTTATAAACAAACATCTACAACGACAACAATCTATAGAGAGATGTCTGTAAAAAAATCTATATTTTAAAATTTCAAAGAAGCACGCTCAGTAGTTCCATTGTCAAACCTCCTGTTATATATATATATATATCTTGTTATGAATTTATGTCGTAAAATATTTTAATGTAACGTAGAGTATATAAAGTTTATGACTGAGGTTCTTTTAGCGCTATTTTGAAATAACATGAAAATAGTGACACGAATAGCCCTCATTATAAAAATAAAATGAGATTTTGTTACGACACATTATAATTTTTCATCAGTTTTACATCAATCTCTTAATCTGTTGAAAACTTTCAATATACAGTAGACTCCCGATTATCCGCGGATCTCTCCGGTTTCCATTTTTTTTTTAACTGTACAATAAATTACGGAATTAACAAAAAAATTTTAAAACTAGAATAAGGTAAACAATAAAAGAGGCAGATTCAGCGACGTCCAAGTAAGAGTTTTCGTGTTTCGACAAACAAACAAAGACAATTAACCGATTTTTTTGTTTTTGTTAAAAAGTAAGAAATTAAAGTAAATTAAAATAAAGTAATTGTTTATAATTAATGTACTGCCATTTTAATGTAAATTAAACATGGTAAAAGCATTTTTGTCTTGATTTTCGTCCTTTTTCCTGCCTATTTCGGATTATCGGCGGAATTCGTTTATCCGCGATTGCCGCGCCACTCAACTCCGCGGATAATCGGGAGTCTACTGTATTTCATGTATTATTGATAAATAACCTTTGGAAAATAATAACAAAATGAGGAGATAACTTTACCAAAATTAAATAATATTTATTTGTGACTTATTATAACTTTTCATCAGTTTCTGATCAATCTCTAAGAACTTGCAATATTGATGTTGAAGTATTCTATATAAATTCTTGTGACTTTTATAAGCTACATATTTCTTTACTTTTTTGCAATGTTTATTTTAGCGGGCCTCGAGCGGCAAAGAAAGGTTGGCCCAGAAGACCTTGAGAATGCAATCATAAAACGAAATAAGCATGTTTATTTGAGCTTTCATAATTAATGTAAACCTTAAAGATAGGTTATGCTATCATTAGGACTAAGATGATGAGCTTTTGTTTTACATTAATTTATAAGAAAAATACCAAACAAAAAACAACTGACTCCCAAAGCCATCAATGTACAGTACATTGCCTTTAAAGTCGTAGTCAAAATAATTCAAAAATTATTAATTTTAAATTAATTAGAAAGGCAGGCGAATACTATTTTACGGCAGCTCCCTCTGAATATCGGTTGAAATTAATTATATTTTTAGAAGATATGAAAAGGAGTATGTCGACTGGATGTCTATATAACAATAAAAAATTTTATTAACAGCTATAATTGCGACAAAATCAATTAGGTTTTAAGTTTAATGGCAAGTTTTAGTTTACAATAACTTCTGATTCATTTTCATATGAAACAATCTTTGTTATAAGAAAATTATCATTTACAACATTGAAGCTTTCCAGAAATCTATATAGAAAGGTTTCTGAAGTCCTTTACATGAAAAAAAAGCATTTACAGAAATAGTATATTATTGTCGTGTAATATATGAAATAATGATACGCTGAGTACAATAGTTGCTGCCTACATTAAAATTTGTTTTGTTATTTTAAAAATAACAAAAAGATAATTTTTGGACACTAATAGAAAGTTAAGAAAAAGAAATACAAGAATAATATAACACTTATCATATTTATAACATTACTTGTTATAACATCACTCATGTTTAAATATTAACACTTAGAATATTTATAACATCTTAATCATTTAGCTGTCACTTGAGTTAAATAGGTATCAAATTTCTATTCTTAAAGAAGTCTTAGTTTTGTATTTGTTTTTTCATTCTAAATTCTTTATTTTAGAGCTGAAATCCTACAGCTAAATTTAATCAACGTCTTCTTTTCACATGCTCCTTTTTCTTTGCAGACCAAGGAATCTCTTTGCTTGATCGTGATGATGATCACTCCCCAAAGATAATTAATTTTCTTGGAAAAACTTCGATGACAAATGGCTGAATCATTAATGGAGTTACTCTTAGGAAAAAGGATAACATTCGCTTAACGATAATTACAGAAGATCGCACCAATTTGTCACGTCATCACCAAACGGAAATCTCCATTGTGTTTGTGTTTGACTATTTCCGTTGGATCTGACATCAATGAATCTCAGTCACCATTAAATATTCTGTTATTTCTTTTTTTTAAATCTAGAATCTCTACTTTATGAAACAGTCAAGAATTTTGGAAAAATCATCAGATGCGTTTATAATTTCAATATACAATATAAATGTGTAATGTAATATAAATTATATAGTGTTTCAAATTCTAATTAAATCTGATGAAATTCTGAGGAATAGGTAGGCCTGATCTTTGAATTTTTACTGGTCTTTTGATGAAAGAAATCTGTGGTGGAACACTTAAAATGTACAGGATATTCAAAGAGGAAAGGTGAAAATTCTAGAGGTTAAAGTATCGGTAATTCTAAGAAATAAGTTTATATGAACATGTGTTCAAATCCGATTGACTTCCTCGATAGAACTATTTGAATTTACAGAATTTTGAATTCGACGCGCACTGTTGCTCTTGTCTCCCGCCCTAATATACCACTGTCTGTCACACGAGTCAGAAATTGATGCTGATGTTGGAATTTTTCAATTTGCTAAAACATATTTGTCTTTTGAACAATTAATATTTGAAACAGTACGTATTATTTCTTTCTTCTGAATAATTTTGAAATTATACATTCAAAGAACCCCATCTGGAATCAGACAGTATTTTAAAACAAATAACTATTTTAATCACTTTTCGTTTTAATAGTGAGCCAAATCGTTCATCTTATAATCAAACAGTGTTAAAGCATATACTTCTTTACAAATATGTGCAAAATTCCCTCCGTTTGTACTACAGACTCTTATCAGTGTAAGATAAGTTTAAACAATGCAGTAAGCTTAACAACAAAACATGCATGCTAACTCCTGCATGTTTAAAAACAATAATTTGTAAATATTTTCAAACTCGGTGTTGTGTTGCCCACTCTAAATCACAATTAAAAATTTATTCCCTTCACTAGTAATTTATGTCGTTTTAGATGTTTCATGTGAAAAGATTGTATATTAATTCAATATTTCAGTTGAAATATCTATATTTTCATTAATGCGCACTCTAACTGTAAGCACGCATTTATTTGAAATTTGTTGATATTTACATTAAAACAAACTGGTTAAAATCTGTTGATATTAAAATAGACATATTACGTGAATTTACGATTATAATTAGAATGCTGAATTTAATTAATACATATAACAGAATTTCAGAAATGAATTATTTTACACTTCAAAGTAATTAAATGTGTAATCAACGATATTTAAACTAAATGAGAATCATTTAATGAATATTTAATTTCGTTTTATGGGGGAAATAATATGTTAGTTTCTATATCTAACTTTTTATTATTGTATTTTTAAGTAGAGAATATACATATTTTAATAGTAAGTTAGTATGTATACAATATTTAATTGCTACATGCGATAAAAAGGAAGTAAATAAATTTTGTTTTTGAAGAAAAAAAAATGTTCAGAGAGTAAATTTTTCATTTCCAGTAATCATCCTTGCAAACATATGCTAAAAATAATGATTGCATTAACTGAAGCAATGGCATATTTTTTTTTAAATAAATCAAAAAGAGAAACCGTTTTTCTGCTTGACAAACAATATAAGCCCAATATTATAAATAGGAAAATAGTATTAGAAAAAGAAAACAAAACGAGTTTCGTTTTTGTTTGAGAATCATATGTTCTTTATCGGATACTATAAAGCGAGCAATTCTTGAAAATTTTATGTTGAAAACGAGCCTAAAGATTTTGATGAGAAAGTAGTTTTTCTAGGTCTCGAATTATGGAAAACTTATTTAGGGGGCAAAAGATTGACCTAGATACCAGGTTATTGTCTAAAACAATAGAAAAACAAATAAAAAAACGTATTTACTCTCGAAATCCTATAAACAACATTCTTTAATAATAAAATCTTTTACGTGTGTTGCTAAAATTGAAGTGATTAAAAAATTACACATTGTAAAGTGATATTAAAAGGTATTAAAAAGCAACATGTTTCATCCCACGTACGTAGATGTCTTCGGGCGTACGTACGTGGGATGAAATATGTTGCTTTTTAAACCTTTTAATATCATTTTAATGTGTGTAATCTTTTTAAACACTTCAACATTCTTTAATATCCACAATACTTCTTTTTTCTTTTCGAAAAACTTCATCAGAGAAATAAGAGGACAAAAACATTATTTTTGCCTCTACATAATATAAGGGTTACAAAACATCTAAAAGAACTAAAAACATTTCATTATACATGATAACAGTTCAAAGTATATCATTCATTAACGTAGTTATTAATAATGATAATATAAAACATAAATAATGATAATAATTAAACATTAGCAATAACGATGCTTCATAAACAACAATAAAATTATTTCATTATAAATAATACTTTCAACTGTTATCATGTATAATAAAATGTTTTTAGTTCTTTTAGTTGTTTTGTAAACCTTATATTATGTAGAGGCAAAAATAATTTTTTTGTCCTCTTATCCACCTGATGTAGTTTTTCGAAAAGTAAAAAGAAATATTGTGGACATTAAAGAATGTTGTTTATAGGATGTCGAGAGTAAATTACTTACATTTATGAAAAAAAATGTATTGCCTAGAACTTAAAATAATTTTTTATTAATATTTTCAAAGCTTTTTCCTTTCAGCGTCGTGTCTATTCATTGAGAAACTGTCCATTTCCTCGAAAGGGGGTTAAGTAACCAGATGAAGGTCCACAGTATTCATACTTTATTTTCCTTGTTTTTACTTTATTTTATCGAACAAAGCTCGATATTTTCCATAAAACAGTATACCAGTCATCTTGAAGAAGTTATGCTATTTTTACCTTAGCCCGACAATCCTGGAACAAGAACTCTATGAAAAACATGTGCTTCTCCTATAACGGTTTGAAAAGGTTACAGTTGGTGGATGAGAGTTACAAAATCCCATAGGACCGTTTTATTCTGTTGATACTAAAAAAAAAATAATGAACTGCTTTTTTAGAGTTCAAAATTTTGTTATGGCTTCGTTGTCAATAAGGATTCAATGATTCTTCAATTGTGATATATTTAAAGACATAGCAATGTAATTGCATTTACTAAGAAAACAGAAATTTGAAAATTAGTAGAAACATCAGTACTACTTCTAAAAGAGCATATTAGGTTCTTTACGAATCCATTATTCTATACTAGGAACATATACCAAATTTCATCCAACCAATATATGAACTAGATGAGGGCTTCTAGATTATTAAATATAGTAGCTGCCATTTATTTCCCTAGAATAGCACAATAGACCTAACAATAGCATAATAGTCGCGGTGGTCCCTTGCCGCCCACATTCATCTGCACTACATCTACCGAAACATATCTACAAACAAAATGATTACGAAATCGATTATAACGAAAATGTTATTTTCCATTTCTTGTAGAGATTTGGCAAATTGGGAAATTTTATAAAATCATATATAATTAAAGAAAAACACATGAAATTGGTGAACTATCGGTTTCTGATCAATTTAAAGGTTATAAAATTTAATAAACAAATTTAGTTCAATAAAAAAATCGATAATTTAATCGTTAGCATGTTGATTCCTAACAAATTTAACTTCATTTGAAGAGTTTTTAATTGGGTTTTTAGTTTAGTATTTGATATCTTTCTAAATTTTATTATTTAGCTAATTTCTGTTCTTATAATATTATAATAATACATTAAAATTTTAGGGAAATTGTTTTTAATATTTAAAAATTTTAGACATTTAGAAGATAAAAACTTCGAACTTTGCATTATTTCTTGAAGTTGTTTGTTAACATTTACTTATATGAATTATATGGAATTATTTATGTCTCTCTCCTTGATCTCCAGGATTAATATAATCTTCATTATACTGTATGATATTCCAAGTGGAAATAAAATTACTTTCTGTTCTCTTTATTTTAAAGGTGAATAAAGGAAGCGCATCTTTAGTGGCCCAATGAAGTCAGAAATCCTTGTCTTTTGTTTCTCTTCATTCACTGCTATCCCTTTAACTCATTATAAAAGTCTCTGGGAATAAAAAGTACGAGGATTCACTTGAACCAACTGGCAGCTTTCCACAGACGTAAATTCGTAACGCTCACTTTCTGGCACATTTCGCTTGTCTTGAAACACCTGGCTTGCCTTGTATTCTAACACTGCATTGGCGTGAAATAACGGAGAAGCGTTAAATAAAAAAAAAGAAAGAAAGAAACCATTGAAGGCCTTCGAATGGAGCTAAGCGGTGATCATCAACTAAAAAATAGCACAGGGAGAGAGAGTAATTGAAGCAATTATTGAAAAAGCCTGGAACCGTTCGAAAGGTTCGTTTTTCTCTTTTTGAAAAGTTAGAATTGTAAAGGGTTTAATTACAGTTCTTTCATCCTGCAACAAAAGTCACTTGGAACATTCCGGACACAGTTCTAAATATAGAACTTTGTAACTTTGTGTCTCTAAGAAACTTTAGAATATTTTTAATAAGAAACGAGATTTGGAAAAACATATTAACTATGGAAAAAGCTAAATCTATTTTGGTCAATATGACTAATGCGATAAAAATAGGACTTTTTCTCAAATTATGATTTCCATTTTTATAGTGTTCAAAATTAAAAAAGTAAACAAATATTCAAAGCAACATTATAAAGCTTTCAGTTTAAAAAAAAACAAAGAAAAACAACTTGCTATTAAATTTAAAAAATAAAAGAAAAATATTTTAAAATATTTTAAAATCTTTAAAAATTTAAATAAAGGTATATAACTAAAAATTTATTAACGTGTGTAGAATTGGTTATAGTAAATAAATTGACGCCAACACACATAATTAAGTTAAAAAGTTAGAAATAAACAGGTGTACAATTTAAAAAAAATTAACTTTTTAACTTAATTATATGTGTTGGCGTCAATTTATCAGCTATAAAGGAATATATAGTACACCATTCGTAATCCCAAAATTAATTAATTAATTCAAATCTACTGAAATACTTGTAATTAAACATTCTAGAAAAAATAATAGGTAAAATAATATGTTTTATGGAGACTTCATAGAATCAATCTTTACTTGGAATCAATCTAAAACTCTATGACAAATATTTCAGATCTATTAAAATATTCGAAAGACTGTTTGTATTTTCGTTTATTATGTTATCTTAATAAACATACTTGTTTATGTAGCCCATAATGCGAATTACTGTCCTGGATAGACTTTTTTTCATCCAAAAGTGTGACCAATGGTCAATCCGATTTTAATTTAAGACAATTTTAAAAAACTTGAGATCTAATCCGATCAATATCAAATAGAGTTTTAGGATCAAAGGCCAACATTAATAAAACTTTAACAAACTACGATTTAAAACATAGATTGATAATTAGAAATTTTCAGCTAATTGCTTAAAATCGTTCTTCGTGGTCTCATTAAAATTTTCACTTTACGTATAGCTTCGCTAGATGAAGATGAATTCAAATTGTGTTATAAAAGTAACTGGAAAAAGAATTAAAAAGAGAATGATACTTTTACGAAGTCTACCATTCCTAAACTAGCCTGTAGAAAGAATTTTTAATTTAGTTTCTATAAATTTCCGAGAAATAGTTGAAAGATTCGGGGACATCGTATTACAGTAATAATGCCTCAGTTCAATATTATAGAGTAAAATTAGAATGTGCTACTTACATTTTATTCATTTAAAGTCAAAAGAATAAAACAAAAGGAGTATTATAAATAGCACAATAACAGAGTATTGCTTACTTCAATTACAATTGGTAGGGTAGAGCGCAGCAAGAAGTAAGGGGATAATTAACTCTATGCAACTTATTTTCTGAAAATAACATTGTATTACTGAAGCTCCTTTCTTCTATAAATAATTCAATCATATTATTTCGAATTTTCAGTTGGAATCCTTTCTCATACAAAATCTCCAGCTATAAATATTAAATCCATAATTCATAAATGCAAGAAAAAAAATCATAAATGCAAAAGTATTATTTGTAATTATGCATTTCTTTTTCATTCTAGCTTGAAATTTTTGCCTGAGATGTCAATTTCAGATGTCAAAAGAATGTGTTAGCGTATTATTTCAAGAATGTCTAACGTTTGTAAGAATAATTTGTAAATAATCATTTCGAAATTTTGTTTTATTTTCGACAAGTCAATGTATTAAAAAAAAGAGAATAAAATAATTTGCTAAATTTTTAATATTTAGCAAAGAATAGTTTTTCTTCTTCTGCCGAAATTAGTGAATCTACTTTTGATATTTTACTGGGATAAAGAAGATACAGCTACCAATTGGACGAAAGATGAACAAAGATTCGTGATTAGGCTTAAGAAAATGCTTCAACATATAACAATGGAGGGTTACTGAAAAATTATACGAAAATAATCTACAAATTAGACGTTTAGATTATGAAATTTCTTTTTATTTTTCAGGCAGCCAAACAGCCTCATTTTCTTAGATTCTCTTCTTCAAAGGATAATAATATAAGATAGGCTGTGAACAATTTTCAGCCATTTTCTCTTTTTATCATGTAATCTTTTCTTATTCCTAAGATCGATAAAGTATCTCCTTTATCTTTTTCGTGGTCTTTCTATCATTGTTTTTGCTTCAGATATCCTGCCCAGTTCTGTGAATTCGCCTAGATGCATCCTACCTTACAATAAGCCATAAATTTGTCAATCGTCTACTATTCACAAGCCTAACACTTTCATTTTGAAGAAGGTAATCTAATTCTTTAGGATCCATCTGCATTTTTTGCTGGCCTCTCAATTATCCGTAAAATATTGCTTTCAAAAATCCTAAGTCTCTATTGATCTTTACTCATTATTGTCCATCCATACTGCAATTGGTCTAATGAGACTTCGCTAAAGTTTTAATTTCATATTTTACAAAGAATCTTTGATTTCAGTTGTTTCCATATTCATAATTTCCTCTATCACGTAATTTCCCCTGTCACTGTGAGATTTCATTTCACTATATACAAATCAAACTCAATGCTTCCAATTTTAGGTTATCAGTATTATTTACATTTCTATTATCATCATATATTTAGCTTTCTATATATTTCTTTCAAGTACTCTTTTTCACTATTCATCTTAATTACTGTTTTTCCTGTAGTTCGTTTTTTTACTGGTTATACAAATATATGCAGTATTCTTAGAAATGAAACCAATTGCATGCATGTATGTCCTGTGATTCTGGTTTTCGTAAAGGCGCCTCTAAGTTTAAATTGAATAACGTAGAAGACAAAGGGAAGGGATTTTTCTCAGTTTACTTAACTTAAAATACCTGCAAAATAGGAAATATGGACCTCAGAAAACTTCAACATTCTTTGTTGGACATCTTTTAAGAATTATTCATTACATTAAGCAACATTCAACGAGTTTTAAAGTTATATTCTTAAGGAAAGGATTCCACTTTTACAAGGGAAGAACGCAAAACAAACAAAAAAAATTATTGAGCTGCTTTTGGTGATTTTGACACCGGAAATCCAAGACAAGCCTGTTTCTGGGTTATTATCCGTCCTTAGTTTGATTCACCCAGTGTCTGCAGCTCAGTGAGATCAAAATCACCAAAAGCAATTCAGTGATTGTTTTTTGTTGTGCGTTTTTCTCTTGTAAACTTATTTCATGCACGTCAAATTTTCCCTGTGATTTCCCCTTTTCGTTTAGGTAAGATCTGCGAGGACTTGGAGTGTATGATAAAAAGCGGGTGATCTAATTTAATTAACCAAAAATTTGAAGTCAGTCTTTCATTTAATGTTTTGTGAAGATGAAAGGCGACATTTCATTTATTGACTATTAAGTGAAATCCTTCTCTCACATGACTGTCATATTAACTACCGGTATCAAAAGTTTTTCTCTGAAATATGTAAACATTTGTTCTCTTTATATTTCCTAAAAGTTAACCGATTCCAATCATTGGCATTTTAACCCAATAATTGCACTTCAGTGGAAAAGAAAAAAAAAAAGGCAAACCCAAATCAATAATCTCTTTCATATTCGTGCGATTACAACATTTGAAATATAAAGAAGGAGCCTGAAATAAGTAGGTCATCAGTTTTAAAGTTCAAATACCACCTACACATTGAAAGACAGTTTAATGATAGGCATCAATGAAATCCAATCTATGTCTTTCCACACAATTATTACTAAGTAACTTCTAATTACATAACTGTAGGCTAGATATTAAAAAAAATAAATTTCAACATCAATAAAATGAGCTGACGAATTAAGTCACTGCTAAGAGTCAAAGTAGAAAGACATCGTAAATTATTAATAATTTCCATTTTTAAATTCTTAATTTCTAAATAACGAATCGAAGTAATTTATGGACATTAAATATCATGATGTGTTGGGTTACTCTGTATTTTAAATAAAATAATCAAAAGTAATTTTTAAATTTTCGTAATGACTTTGTGTCAGTATTGTACTTAAGAAGTTGCTTTTAAATAAAGTACAGGTATAGTGTAGATTTAGATTACAGAGTTTCCAAGAGCCGTGGATACAGTCCCAATAGCTTGCAACCTTTTTTGTTTATTATACAAACCCTACTAGTTTTAACGAAAGGGAAACATACATCGAAGATAGAAAGAAACATTCTAGCCCAGGTTTCAGCCATATCAACCATTAAGACTAGACTGTACCCGTACGGCAAAGTGTAAGAATTTTAAATATAAGACAATTTTATAAAAATGTTTTATTTAACTTATAGATGTTTTAGAGTCCTGTGATTTCTAAATTTATTAAATTTTAACTTTAATGAGAAATTTCAAAACATTTTTCATTTAAAAGCAAAAAAAAAACCACACACATTATAAACAATATTTTATTTGTGATGCACTGAGGTCCTAAAAACTGTCAAATACCAGATTACTCGATATTTTGTATCTCTACACTTGTATCTCTGCTAACTACCATCCAACCCAAAAAGCCCAATGAATATCATATTAAGCAAAAAGTCAAATTTTCGGTTTGTACCTTCTTAAAAAGAAAACAATGAAGGATTTTCTCAAAATGTGTAGTAATCTCAAATTTTAACGAAATTTTTTATCATATTTAAAGAATGTAGAGTAAATTTTTTATATATTATTGAAAAGTTGAAACTAACATTAAATAACCTGATTGCTTTGATGTATGTTTTATTTTATAAAGATCAATAAATTCATTTATAAAGCTTAAAAACGTAATACTTCTATTTTTTAATTTTAAAACTTACCGAGTTAAAAAACAATTCTTTTGAATTTCAAGACAAAACAATGCTAGAAATAAAAGAAATACTTTTTCAGCGTTATAAATATTTAGATTTAAGAAATTAAAATTTTTAACTTTAAAAAGTTCTTGAAATTTAAAGTAGGTTTTTTTTTTTCTTTCTTTGTTTCTTATTATAAAAGTTAATAATTTTAAGCTGCATTTACATAACTGAAATGAAAACTGTTGATGTTTATTTTTAATCTTTATAGATAAAAATGAAATTACTTAATAAAAATAAATATGGAAGATTAAAAAAGTTTTTAAATTGTCGACTTAAGGAATAAAATTTCCGATGTAATATTGAAACAGAAGCATTTGTTTTATTAGAAATTTACTATTTAGATTGTTGAATTACTGCAGTAAATAAAACTTAATTTATTGCAGTAAATTTAAAATGTAATTGCAGTAAATAAAATTTTCAGCTTTCAGTTGGATCCCACCAAAGACTGCTGGCATTCAATGCAATTCCCAGTTCCCCTTTACATTATTACCACAGATCAATTTTTGTTTCGTTGTGAGATTGCAATTTATGTCACATATTCTCTGAGCTATAATTATCGTGGGCCAGATTTAAAAGTAGGTTTTGGAATTAACTTAATAACTTTTCTCTTCCCTCCGTTTAGCAGGAAGCGAAGCACTTTAAGCTTCGCCGCTATCTGTACATCCGTTTTAATTTTTATAATTTCATAAACTTTAAAATAAAAAAACAGAATCGTTTTATAAAATAAAAATATATAACAGAAAAAGCACAAACAATTAAATTTATAATTTAACTTTATTTTTATTTTTTTTAATATTTTTTATTTGTTCGAAATGATACCTAATTAAAGAAAATATATTGTTTGTGAAGCAATTAAAAGTTTTAGATTTATTTAGTTTTACACCTTAATGTCGTCGCAATCTAAGGAATGGAAGAATGTGATTCTTGTATCTTCTTATTTTTAAAGAATATACCCATTATACGCATATAACACCTTGAAAAGGAACTGTTTTCTTCTTATATATTTTTCGTTGAATATTTTAGCCTCGACTGCCATTTCTTAAAGTGCTGCTAAAAAGGAATTCCGATTTAGCTGAATTCCGATTTATTGAGCACGCCCATTGACAGTTGGAAAGTTGAATAAAAATAAAGAAACATCAAATTGTTCTGCGGGATTTAATATACTCTCTTACGTATGCGAGTTCACGACTCTCTCATGACGATCCTTTGATATTAATAATAGATAGTTCTATGATACAGACCAAGATGCACCAAATAAAAAGGTGAACATATAATAAAAAAATGTAAAGTTCCTGACACACTGATAAAAATATAAAAGTAAAGATTAAAACATTTAAAAAAAAATGTTTACTTTACTTTAACCTTTACTGTTAACCTTTACTTTTATATTTTTATCAGTGCGTCGGCAACTTTACATTTTTATACAATCAAGCGCATGTTAAAAACTTTTAATATAATAAAAACATATTTACAACATATTACATGTTCCGTCATCTGAGGAAGAGGGTCGTCCTGGCTCCTCGCAACTGTGATATACAGGGTGTTTCAAAAATACACGGCATAATTTCAGGTATGTATT
>JAFIDM010012231.1:48725969-48757770 GCA_023159025.1 Thereuonema tuberculata | reverse complement strand
AATACATACCTGAAATTATGCCGTGTATTTTTGAAACACCCTGTATAGTAATATATAGTAATTTTTGTTAAATGTTCACTTTTATTTGGTGCGTCTTGATCTGTATCAATGAATGTTGTAACCGCACGTTAAAAATGACTGAGATATTGCTATTTCTTATTCGTCTACGTAACCTCCAAACAACTTAAACCAGAAATCAAGTAGTTCTTTTTACAGATAAATATTCATTGCCCATTGTACGTTATTAATCTCTCTTACAAAATTCAATTAATTTGATCATGAGCTTGAAAATCTGTCAACTGGTGATAGAGTATTATTTTCAGTAACTTCATTACTCAATAAAAATTACTTTAGATAATAAAAAAATCCTCATCAATAAGTGAAACAAAAAAGTAAAGCTAATGATTTTTCATTGCACGCATTTACCCATTTCCTTATTGCAAGCTCAGTGATGTATTGATTGCTGAAAATAAAGTAAAATAAAAAAAAGACTACTTCAGAAAATAACCTCATAAAATTCAATTCTGATCAGATTCAAATTAGAATCTAATCTAAGTCAATTCTAAATCCTAGCCAATGTCTTCATTGTTTAATTCTTGAAGATATCCTTAGTCAAGTACGAGGAAAAGTAGCAGGAAAGCGTATCTCATAGCGTCAGTAAATTTAGGATAATATCAATTATTGAGAAATAATTTTTAAATCCAATTAATTTCATAAATATAAATTCAGATTTAAAACTAGTTTCCAATCAAAGATTAAACTGTTTTCATCTTCAGAAAAATACTTTACAGTTAATATTTTGCAGTAATATGTTAATTTTAGTAATGAAATTGTTAAAACATCAAAGAAAAACTTTAGAAAACACACGATAACCAAACAACAAAAATTTCACTGAGCTCATTTTAGATTATTTGCTGGGTACCTGAGACGGCGCCGTTTCGGGTTTCAACATCCTCTTCAGCCCGGTTCCGCCCCAGCATAACTCAGTTCAGTGAAAGGGATAATACATCAAACGGACGAACATTTAAAACAATGACCCCTTAGTTCACTAATATCAAAAAATCAAATAAACAATAAAAGAAGGTAAAAACAAATTCACGCTAGCAACTCGCTTAGCTTATTAAGAATTTTTTGTATTAAGCTAAGCGAGTTGCTAGCGTGAATTTGTTTTTACCCTCTTTTATTGTTTATTTGATTTTTTGATATTAGTGAACTGAGGGGTTATTGTTTTAAATGTTCGTCCGTTTGATGTATTGTCCCTTTCACTGAGCTGAGCGGGGGCGGGTCCGGGCTGAAGAGGATGTTGAAACCCGAAACGGCGCCGTCTGCGTCTCCGGTACCCCAGCAAATAATATAAAATCAGCTCAGTGAAATTTTTGTTGCTTGGTTATCGTGTGTTTTCTAAAGTTTTTCTTTGATGTTTTAATATGTTAATTTTGTTTGTTCTTTTTGTAAGGGATTTCATGAAATGCTGAAATTAGCAAGTTCTATTAATGATGATGTACTTGAAATCGAAAGTACCGTATCTTATCTTTCTGTTTTCTCTCTTTTTTTTAAAATTTTTTTCTCCTTTCCACTTTTTTCTCTTTTTCACCAACGGACAATAAATATGCCTTCGCATATTGAGCCAACATCAACGAGAATTCTGAACAGCTGTATCATCCTAATTAGGAATCATCAGCAGAATATACCCTTGATGTTTTGCTCCGTTGCGCGAAAGCTTTACCTAAAAGCATTCTCCATCCCGGGTTATCTCGGCGGCCCATTCCCGGGATCGAGAATGCTTTTAGGTAAAGCTTTCGCGCAACTAAACCAAACATCAAGGGTATATTCTGCTGATGATTCCTAATAACGATGAAACAGCTGTTTAGCAATTGCATTGTTTCAAAGAGAAAGACAGGTTAAATTCAGAATGTTAATCCAAGATGTCATTCGAATGAGAAAAACACTTTCGTTGATGTTGGCTCAATGTGCGAAGGCATATTTATTGTCCATTGGTGAATTTCTCTCTGTATTTATAAATAATTACAGACGTTAAACTTGCTTTCATTGAACTTTTTTCTCTTCTGGGTGATAATTAACTTTTAAATGAATTATTGAATTCCTACTCCCCTTTTTTACTTCTTTGAAGAGTTCTTTATTTTTCAACAGATTACAGACTTAACATGTTAATTAATCTTATTTCAGACTTAACTCTTAGAAGCATTATATGTAGTTACTTTAAGTAGCTGGAGTTAAAAATACGATGAAACTCTTTAGGATGTATGGCACAATATAACTCCTAAGGACGGACTAGCCATAAGGGTCATCACATGAAGTCCAGTGGGAGGACATTTGTTGCTGCTTATCCACTGGTCAGCCACTTTGTTCGAAAATCTATTTAGCCAGTGACAATGATAATCAGAAATTCTCCCAATTTCCAATTAATAAAAGATTTTTTTGTAAGGAAATTAAGGAAATTAAGGACTTGGTTTCAACAATTAACACGCCTTATTAATTGGAATGCGTTGGTCCAGTGGTGTAAACTGTCTCGGTGGCAGCTTTTCTAATCAGGTTTCTAGAGGTAACCGGCGAATGCCGGATATTTTTCTACGTTATCTCTCATATTTTATCGAGAGCTGGTTATACTCGGACTAGAGTACCCAACCCAATCTCAAGGAGTCCAACAGTCACTGAAACTACCTTCTGCACCCAATGAGACAATGGAGACTCCTACGGTAAGTATCTACCTTAAGAATACTCCTTAAAAATGAAATGCATTTAAATATAGAAACATATTTTAAGCAGTATCGAAATGACTAACAAATAAAAAGACATTGAAACAGAGGCGCAGATTATCTCGCAGTCTATCTCGCCTTTTTACATAAGACTCAGATTTTGAGACTTCGATGTACTTACTAAATAACTTAATTGACTGAATATTATTGCCAGTCGACTTGGACATTTGCATTAGAGTATTGTACGATTCCATTTCTTGCTTTCCAAACTTTCAGTTTTCTTTGAATTCCAATAAACCAAGGGCTGAAGATTTTTAAATAACATTATCAATTTTTTATTTTTTGTTTCTTTGTTTTTTTTTTGTTTACATATTAAACTAAACTTTTACTTTAATTTGGATTTGATTTTTTTTCTGTTTTTAATAAGTGTTTGTATAAATAAATGTAAGGTGTTTCTATCATGAACATCATGTTTTGTAAAAAGTGTTCATGTACGAAAATTTATTACATTCAATGTGTGAAAGAGGGTTTAAAAGATGTTTTCTTTAACGCGCAATTAGGTCTTCAAACTGTAAACATACATTTCTTGATTCTCTTAAATATAACTTATTATAATGCTACAATATTAAGCACTTCTAAAATGGTTATTTTTAAGTAGAATAATTTTGCTGAAAAAAATACTAGTATGTTGATTTGTTTTTTGTTTTGTTTTCTTTTTTTTTTTCTTTTTAAGTCTCCCCTTCACCAAAAGAACCATGAGGCTGCGTGTGAATTATCTCCTGTCGTGCCAAATAGCAGTGATGGAACTTAAATTACCGATGGAGGAGTGGATATCAGTAATTGAAACATTTTTTTCTCAAGGTTAGTTATGCATAAGATATATGGGACACATCCAGGTCTTTGTAACACAATTGATCTAGATCCAAGATACTTGAAATCATTACATATAAAACATAAGGTTAAACTGAAATATTAATAATTTATACAGTCTTATCGTCAGTATTATAATATAAAATCAATATAACCACGCAGTTGAAAATACACATAAAAAAGAATTATTTATGAAATTTACTTTGCCTATTTTCAGTTTATTTACCTAAAAATATAAACAATGTAATTAGTCAATATTTTTCTATATTAAATTGATACATTACACAATATTAATGCCTGTAATATTTAAATTTTGGAAGAAAAATTATGAAATTACTCAGAATTATTAGATGATCAGTTATCAATAACTTCATAAAAATTCGTTTTATAAACATTATTCACTACTAGTTAAAACATCCCTTTTGCTGATATTTGTTGTTCTTGTAGAGGGATTATATAATATTAGGATATTCGAAGTTTCGTCAATTTATTTTTAGTCTACAGCAATTGCATTGTTTCAAAGAGAAAGACAGGTTAAATTCAGAATATTAATCCAAGATGTCATTCGAGTGAGAAAAACACTTTCGAGTAACTAATAATTTGTCTGTAAAATAATTCTTATGTGATGTAATAATTCTTTATTACTATTTTTTAATACGAAATGCTAATTTCGAAATTGTTGATCTATATTACAATTTTAATTAATTTTCTGATATAAAGTATAAAAAAAGTTAATATTATTTGCTTAATACGAAAAAAAGCTAAACTAAAAAAAAAACTAAATAAAGAAAGGTACTATTCATATCATTATAAAAAAGTGAAATATTCAAAATAGTCTATATGGAAGTTTAAATGGAAAAAAAATGCAAAATAAAAAAAAAGTTATCTTAAAAATCAAAATAAATTCCACCAAAGAGTAATTTATCAGTTGATAAGAACGATAGTGAAGTATTATAATTGCAATTATTACGTATTATTTTTTTTAATTTCATTAAAAAAATTTTGATTTTTTTCCCCCGTTCTTTTTCGATAAAAAGAGAGGACATTTTTTTATCCTTCCAAAGGGGTACACAAACTCAATGAAAATTAAAACACACTGAATTAATTTTATGTAGCTGATTATTAATTCAGCTTAAGTTGTTAATTCAACATTATATAATATTAATCTACAATCCCTCGGGATCAACTGAACAAATGATAAGATCTTGTGCTGTAAATATTAGTTTTGAATTTTTTTTTGTATGGATTTTAGCATCTTAAGTAAGCAAAACTTAGAAACGAAATTAATGATATTCTGCTATTTTATTTCAATATTAGTTTCTATTGTTATAATGAGGTAAATGCATTTATTTATTAAAAAAAATCTGGTATAACAGCTCTGTTGCATGCTAGAACTCTGATCGAAAATCGTTGCATTACATTATCTGTACAATTTTCTATTTATCTTCTACATTATCTGAATAAAACTGACAACATTGTAGAATAATCATTACGAGTGAAAAGGAAGTATCCACTTAATAAACATATTTGTTGCCTGCGGGATAAAATAATCTGAAAACAGTATTCATAATTAGACGAAAGTCTAACTGTCATCTGTGAAATATGTATTTCCCTTTCGTTGTTTTGCTCTTATTCTGTTTCGAGAACTTCCTTTCGTATTCCAAGGCCAAAAACAAATGGGTTCGATTTTGTAGATCTAAAAAAAAAATTACTGCTCTAATAAAACTTATGATCCATGTAGGATTTTTTTTTTTTATGACAAGTAAAGGAATATTTATATTCTTGTTTAATAAAGCATAAAACCTTTAAGTCAAAGTAAACAAATTCATTTTTTTTTTAAGTTCAGATATGGAAGTGCAGTGAAAGCAAGTGTGACTTGTGCGGAAGATAAAATGATTGTAAAAAGCCATCATTTACCTATGGCGAGTATTACGAGTCCTGTAAGAACGATTCCTGCCCCTAACACTCGTTTGGAAGCGTGATAGTGGGGAGTGGCCATGGAGTGGGGGCTAGATGAGGTCAGACAGGCAATACCTGCCTGAAATCCTTCCTGTTTATTTCATCACAAACTGTTCTCACTTTCAATGGCGAATTTTTAATGGACTTCTCCATTTTCACCCTTTGATTGATATCCTTTTGACCCTGGTTCCGAAAGCGAAGAACACCACCACCACCTGTACTTTTATAAAGTGCCGGCACTTAATACTGGGCTGACTCTGGCTTTGCGTCATCCGTCACGTGCCAGTCGTCAAGGCGAACTGAAGTTATTTTTTTGTAATTTACATTTCTATACACTTTTGTAGGAGAAGTACACGGAGCGTTGTTAAGGATACCGAAGAGACGCCAGTTTGCCATTCCCGCGCGCGCGAAACCGCAGGGTCGATTGTGGGCGGGTTACAGCAGACAACTGACTCCCGACCACTCGCACACAATCGTCTTGAAGTGATGATGTCATCGCTTCAGTTATTTTGAGGTTTCTACGGAAAAAATTTGTAATGCCTTTCTGTTTCTATTTCACTACAATCCCTAAGATATAAACAACAAACGAGGCTTAAATTTCATGGTAAAAAATGATTAAACAACTAAAAAAAAATCCATATCGATTAAACCTGAAGCAGAAGTAATTTATCTAATTACGATAACCTTCTTTAATATTTAATTCCAATAAAATAAAAAAAAAAAGTTCAAATCGAATGGTAAAAAAGAAAAAAAAAAGGTTGTCTTCCAATCCATCAGTTACACAACTCCCAGGACAAAAGCAAATAAAAATAACCTAAACATATCGATCTTTTGAATGTCGACCTCGGCACGATAACCTAAACGTACTATTATGATGATGATCATCATATGTTTCGTTCAGTTTATTTCCGAATCTTTGGTGAAACAATGATTTTATTGCATTCAGCAAATCACGATCGTGTTCTAATCAATAATTCTGGAATAAGATTTTTTTTTCTCTCAATGAAATAAACGAAAGGCAAGCAAAGTAAAGATATCGAATTTGAGTCTTATTCTCTTTGTTTTTATTTTTATTTTATTCTGTTTTCGCTCCTTTTTATTTAAAAATTGATGGGAAAACGACAAAAGAGTTAATACCGTATTAAAATTGAATTTTTAAAGTAATTTTTCGTTTACAATAAAAGATAATGCTTCAGAAAAAGCAATAAGTATTAAGCAAGTTATTATTAAGTATTTTTATAAAAATTTTAAAAATATGACTATTTGTGTCTCATTATTTTATTAAAACTTTTTAACTTATATATATACTGCCTATTATGACTTTTAACAAATTAATTATTAATTATATTATATGCATATATTTCAATTATATTATTGATTGCCCAGAGAGAAAATTACAGTAAAACCAAGAGAATTTATTCTTTTGTCAAAAAAGAATATAAAAGCAAATAGACATACATATTGAAATTTGTATTGAATATAAGTTTGCTAAAATTTTAAGCAATTAATCAATGTTTCAAAACTTAATTTGTAGCTTGCATGCCTAATTCGAATGTCACGTGGCACCAGATAATGGAAATATTTTTTTTTCTCTTTCTTCTTATTCCAGAAACTTTATCTATTGATTTAGTTTTTAACAAACGATTTGCAAGCAAATTCATTGCAAAAAATTTGTATTCTACTTAAAAGGCAAAGACGCTTTAATGCTAACTTTAATAAAACTTTATAACATTTGTTTCTCACTTAATGTGTTCGATTTATGTCGAACTCAACATAGATGTTGTTAGTGTCAGATTCTAAATTAGCTACTGTGATATTTGTACTTTTAAGGACAAAGAAAAGTTTATTTATGGGTCGAATAAATATAATAAATATAAATATATAAGATCAAATTCAATAACATTAGCTTGCAGTAGCTTTAAAATGATTTGATAAATGATAAGTATACACACAATAATTATTAATTAGGTTTTATGCGAAATTTCAATTATAACTTATTAAAGTTAATGCATAGTAAAGTTAATAATACATAAGTTAATACATAGACAACATTTCACGTTTTTATGATAAATAGCTTTTGAGTTATCTTAAAAGTTCAGAAAAAGTAAAAGCTTAATTTTCTTCCAATTTTATTCTTTAGACTTCTTTTATTATTTTTCGTTGTTTGTTTGTTTGTTTTTCTTTGTTTGTTTTTCTTTTCGTTGTTAAGTTTGTACCGTTTTTCTTGGTGAAAACGGTAAAAACGAAAAATCTATATAAGGTATATCTACTGAAAACAAATAAGCAAAAATTTTACATCTTCTCAAGAAAATAATTAAACTAACATTATTTATCTACGCTATTTAAATCATGCCAATAACTCGCTCATTGAGTTATATAATATGGAACCAACTCCAAAATTCACTTTTTCGGTTAGAGCTGTTTTAGCAAAACCTTAAAAATAAAATTCTACTTTCACATTATCCCGCAAGTAATAGTTCCATTAGAAAAATCCTATAATGTTCTTTCAGAGTAAGGCTGTAGATCTACTCAGTTTTTCACCCACACAAGAGTAGTGGGGCCAAATTGGAATTGATTCGTATTGTTTATCGTACAAATTGATTTTGGCACTTGGCTTCTATTTGTATAATTGAAAGGGAAAGGATATGAGGGAACACTAATGTAATTTAAATAGCTACTTCAAAATCCAAGTGTAACAATTTAGTATTGACAAACTAAAGACTAAGAGACTTGTAAAAGGACAAAGTTAATATAAAAAAGGTTTCGAACATTACACAGAGATTCACTGATAATTTATTGTTTTCAAATACAAGTAAACATCATCATATTCCTTGACACATAGGCATTATGCACATTCAGGTAATGAGTAAATCAATACCCTACCCCAAAATCATTCTTTTAGATGCCAGTATCATTGAAGAATCACTCCAAGATGAAGTCAAGTGGACCACTAATGTCATTAACACCATTCTCAACGTTGGGATCTAAAGTGAGGTTTTCTTTTTAGCATCATCTGGAATGAGATGCATTTTTCTTAGATTTTAGGTCTTCAATTTTTGGCAACGATGTGGATTTAAGTGGGTCATGTGATCAAAAGAGTGCTCCTATGTCTGGAAAAGACTTTGGCGGACTGTAGTAGGTTTGTGGATATTTACTTCCACGAAGTTTTCATTGAAGTCTCTATCATGAATATCGACTAAGCCTATTCCTTACTTGGAGACACGTTCTGATGTCAATAAAAGATTATCATAAATTATATATCAAAATGTTCAGCTTAAAAAAATAAAAATAATGACACCAAAATTTTAACGGAGTGACCTCTAGGTCAAAAGTTATAAGATTTTAAAAAATCTCCGAACACAGGAAGTGACGTGATTTATTAATATCTTGAATAGAAAAGCAAATTGTAATATACAGTCAAATTTATTTGTTGGAATATCAAGTGGGAAACATAGTATTACAAATGATTGATAAAATTTCCTTATCACCTTCTGTATAATGACAAACTTCATCAGGCACTCAGGGTAGGAATAGTTGCAAATGATACTACATTACAAATTTGTCGCAAGAGACATAACTATGTTACATGATTTGGTAATTTTATAAAAATACCTTAACTATCTTTAAACACAGGAATTAATCTGATAGTTTAAATAAAGAAATTGTTTTACGTAAAAACAGTCAGGAAATTTGCAGGCTCTGTGATTATATGTATCCTTGAAACATTAATTACACCTCTATTTTATAGTTATCTTGCCTGAGGTTGGCATTGTCATTGATTTTTATTTTGTATCATAAAACTTAAATGACTGAAACAGAAATGTTATAGTTCATGTAAATTTTGGCCGATATCCAAAGTTCGTGAAAATGTTTGAATAAATTTTCAATACTAACTCAAAGCAAAGATAGTCAAATATCCCAACGGATGACAATAGACAGGAGCTTACAAAAAGATAGTTTAGCGATTTCTGAGATACTTTCAATTCAAAATAAAGAATGCAGTGAAAAAGGAATGGGTTAGTCATTACTCACAAAAAGTCGGATTTTTTTTCAATTATCAGCTTCTTCGTACAGCAAGAAACTGATTACGAAAACCACAAAATTACTTTGCTGTTAAAGTTATAATCAAAACCTACTTATTTTAGAATAAATATAAACTTTAATGATAGATGATATTTCTCTTCAACGATAGATATATTTCTCTAATAAAAATCATTTTGGCACACATTTTATATATATATATATATATAAACTTTTTATTATTATTATTATTAACAATAGATTATCCCATTTTTTCTCTATTTAATTACTTTCACTATACGACAGTAATGGTATTAATTTTTTTGAAAATCAAATATATCTTAGTTTTCCAATTCTGTGTGCGTATCAGAGGTTGCTGGGCAGGTCTCACATCTACTGCAGCGCAGAAGTAGTAGTAAAGGATAATCCATGTGTTGCTATCCTGCAGAGTTTCTTCACACTCTCACATTTTGCGACATACCATCTCATCAACTGCGCCTGAAAAAAGGCTCAATTAAGGATGATCGTTCGCAATCTCAATCCAAAGAAATGACTCTTAACACGATTGGTCGTTAAGGAGTGCCATTGCAATTTAATCACGGCAGACGTTTTTCCAGGATATGCCAACCTTGGAAGAGGTGATATCATCACTATTTCCAGGATCAATTTTCAATCGACTGATATCAATTTGACATTCCAGTTGAAGCGCTATCAGTTCCCAGTAATGCCCGTATCAAGCCTTCCAATAAACAAATCCACTTATATTCTTAGTAATGCATTCATTTTAATTTTCTATCCGTCATAATATATGACGGGTATATTTAATAATTTTACTTCTTAAAACTTATCTCCAACCTCTCATTTTAACGGTAGCGCTTCCGTTTTCGAGTGACTTGAATGTTTGAGGTTGCATTGTGGGCGCGATAAATAATTAATCTATTTCACCAAATTTAATACAATAATTTAGTGGTTTTATCTACATCGGAATTGATGTTAATGCAGATATGCCCTTTTTGAGGGCGACTTTAACATAAGGGCTAAAACTTCGAAACAGAAATAACTTAAAGAAAAATGCTTCGTAAAATCTTAAGTAACTTATCAAAAACAAACTTTATATTTTAGAGTTAAATTTTTATTGTTCAACCCTGGTTAAATAATGATGACTGCAGCATCGTTCAAAGTTATGACAATGTAGGACCAATACTAATCTGCTTAAATAATAATACAATGTTTTGTAACAAACTTCATATTTCAAACATTAGCCTTAACAAACTTAAATAAACATTAAAATTTAGAAATAAAATTTAGAAATAAAATTTAGAAATAAAATTTAGAAATAAAATTTGGCTACAAAAATGGGTCAGAATTCTATGCCCTTAAAACTTCAAACGAATAAATAAATGAATCAAGGACGATAACATGCTGTGTGACTATACAAAAGTTATCTATTCTAAACTTAACTTCTTACACTGAAGCTTTTAAATGTCAGATCATCTGCTTGACAAGAGTCCGAATTTGAACTCGATTCGTTATTAAGATTAATATTTTTTTCGTAAAATATCTCACCAGGTATTAGCCGTGAGAAATACTCTGCTTCGGATTAGAAGTAATTTTCGGTTGAAAATTAATAAATTTTCGGACTTTTCTTTTTGGATGATTTAATTCTCGATTAAACCATCTCAGAATACCTTCGCCTTTTCTTTTTATATTGGCGTATCGAGTAGGAGAGGAGAGTTTGTAGGAATTACGAAAACCTCCACTTCTTCCGAAGGCAGAAATCTAACATTTTGGATCTTTTATTTTTCAATTGGAAAACTATCGTTTCGTTTCGAAAAAAGAAAAAAGACACAAAAGTTTTCTGTTTTTTTTTTTTAGTTGAACGGTAGGGCCATCGTAATCTCTCCATTCCCTATTCAAGGGCACGCCTCTGGTTTTTTATAAAACAAAATCTATCTTTGCATGTTGTCTGTCTTTGTTTCTCTGATACGATGTGCTGTACAAAAGAAATAATTATAAAAGGAAATCGTTCTTCAATTTTTTTTTCTACATCTGCATTTCTGGTTGCTTATTCTAACTTTTTTTTGTTAATAATTTTCGTAGCAGAACTTAGTGAAAAGGGTTCATTTTTTTTACTTACTATTTCTCCATCGTTTATGGCTGATTCAGTTTCTTTCTTTTAAAGAGGACGTCATAAGAAACTGAGCACTAAAACTTTAAAAAGAAAGAATAAAAGATACTCTTGATTGCCACTGTCTAGCAAGTATGTCAAAAATTTCCAAAACCTTTCTCCCAAGCTGTACGACATAGCAGAAAAACTCATAAAACAAAAAAAAAATCGTCTTTAAGCAATCGCTCTTGTGGACATCGTTAATTTTTTATTTATTTCCAAAAATTATTACAATTGAAAGAGAATGCTGAATAGAATATTTACGAGGTTTTAATACAAATCAGTGTCTCTTTAAAAAAACATGTTTAAGAAGAGAGACAGTTATTGGTATCAAAGGGACGATATAGTAAACAATGAATTATGAGAAATAATAATTACAAGCCTTGTTGAAAAGTGACAACATGAATGCTTCAATTTCGAATGATCTCAAAGTTATGCATCCCCTGTGTCCTTTCCACCTTCTTTACCTTGGCTCCATGGTTTTCCAGTTTAAAGTTTATAAGGCCTCTGGGTCACTGAAATTGCGTGCATTTACTCTCAGTTCAGCTATTATCTCGTTATTTCACGTTGCACTATCCACTGACACGCATTCGCTGCTGGACTGAAGAGAGGGCGTTGCAAGACGATCGAAATCACTGGAGAACATCCATTTGGGACACGATTTAATGATTCCGATGTTCAACATTATTAATTTTGCAAAATTAAATATAATTTTTCGAGTGTTGCTGGAAATTTTGAAACTCTTGAAGGGAAACATTTTTTTGTATAAGATAAACCTCTACTGAATAAATTAGATGTTAAAATGTTAATTATGACTAGCTGGATAATATTGTTTAACTGGATATTGTTATTGATTGGCGCTAAAAACTCTTTAAAAACAGAAGTTCCGACAGAATGAACATTTAGGAAAACCAAAAAAAATACAAAAACACACAAATTATTAAATAAATAAATCGTAAAAGTATATATTTTTGTATGAAAGATGGAACTTCAATTTATCTATTTTTTAAGATGACTTTTAAAATAAAATTCCTTAATTTATAAAAATTGTAAAAAGATATTAAAATTTAATCAGCAATTTGAAGTTCTTTAAATAAAGATTGTGAACAAACTTTAAACAGATTCCAAAAATTGAATTAAAAAAAACGTTCTTGAAAGAATTTAAAGCCTACTTTCCTTAAGGGTATGGAAAGCTTATAGAAAACATATTGAAAGCCATGAAAATGAAGGATAGGCTTCTCGTGTTTGTAAAATATGATATCTGCCAAAAAGTAAATACAGTAGGACCCCGTGCAGGTCCGCGGGGATAGGTTAAGAGACCTACCGGTGTTTTCATGAAACCAAATGCTAACACATTCGTGTAACATAAATACTGTAAAGAATTGGTAAATTATTAGTATTATATTGGTAAATTATTACCAACATTAAATAAAGTAATAAAGTAATAATAAAGTTGTTGTTTTTTTCTATTTCAATTATATCCAGAATTTTAACTAAGGGATAGAATATCACGGCTTATTTTAGGCTTAGCAGCATTACTTGCCTTACTACTCTTATGTTTTGGGCCCATTACGACAAATAAGGGCTTTCAAAGAACACAAACAATTCGATAACGCTGCAGCTAATTTGAGCAGTGAGAACGTTAAAAGCAGAAGGAAGTTCTCAGGGGAAGCGGAAGTGATTCAAGTACTGGGCGAGCTTGGGCTGCTGGATTTCACCATGTGACGGCCCGTTCTTGTTTGGCGCGCGTTTTGAAACTTACGAACAATTTATTTCTTTAATTTTTTAATTTTTTTTCGTGCCGCTGTAAACCGAGGAAACTGAATTAGCTGATACGGGTGCACTACTATACTATCTGAATTTCTTTTGAATATTAATTAATCCATTTTAATTAATTATTATACCAAATTAATTTTAATTTTATCAAAGCCAGCACAAGTTAGTGGATTTCTAAAAATTTCAAAGTGCTTTGTAAAGATTTCATTGACACGCTGTTAATTTATCATCTCCAATCAAAAAAATATCAATTTAGAAGAAGATGTTTCACAAAAGTTCAGGAAAAAAATGAAGTTTGTTATATGTTCCCAGCTAATGCTTGTAGTTTTCAACAGCTACAGGATAGAGAAGTAGATTCCATTGGCAGCAAATTATTATCTGCAGATTCAGCATTATTTCTGTAATTGGGAAGGACTTCATAGAATAAAAAGTTACGTAGATTAAAAAGTAATATGACTTTTTAATAATCTCTAAAAGACAATTTACCAGTTCACGCAATAAAATAATAAAGGAGCACCAACAAAAATTTGTTATGGTCTACTATATGCATTTACGTAACCGTTTGAAGTTTACTAATTTATGATAATATAAAACTATAATGCCCGGCGTGGCCGAGCAATCTTGACGGCGGTCTGCCGTGCAGGCATTGTGTCGGCACCCGGGTTCGATTCCCGGCCTTTGCTTGGCTGTTTCAATTTCCTTTCCTATGTTGTCAGCTTCTTCTTCACTTTCTCTTCGGTCTGACGTCATTCCTTAATGGCGTCCTGGGGCAGACAACGGGAAACCACCCCACTGTTTTTCCCATGTGTTTCTGGGAGTTCCACGTGAATTCCATAGAACTGGAGCTGTCTCCGGACAGAATACTATGGATGGATGGAAAACTATAATATATAGGCCTACATATTTATAGATCTATTACAAAGAGTTTATTGTGTTTTTTACATAATTAATAAAATAAAAAAACCTCAAGAGCCATCAAGTTTTCTAAATTTCTTCATCTAAGGAATTTTGAGGTTCTAATTACATTAACAACTGGATCACCTTAAGCCAGCGTTTCTCAACCTGTGGGGCGCGCCCCCCTAGGGGAGCGTGATAAAACTAAAGGGGGGGGGGGGCGCGAGTATATCGAGAAAAAAATCTTATTAAAAAACTAGGTTTGGAGGCTTTTTTTTGGTTGAACAGATAGGATTGGGGTTTTTTTTTTTTTTTTGGTTGAACAGATTCAAAAAATTATTGTTAAGGGGGGGGCGCAATGAGAATTGTGATTGAAAATTAGGTCGCAAGTACTAAAAGGTTGAGAAACACTGCCTTAAGCTGATCGTGATATTACAGTCAAAATTTAATTTAAAAATTCTGAGCGGGAAACAGAAACTGTATCTGTCGCTTATACAATATAATAATAATGATTTCGATAAAATTTGTTAATCTGATTTTTAGAGTTCGAAGTGTTTATTTATAGTTTCTAAACTTAATCAGATTTTTTAGTAATATCAATATATTAAATAAATGACGAAAAAACAAATCTTTCTGTATATTTGTAATTATTAGTAATCATTCAGTGGGAAAGGAAATGTAACCTCCATAAATACAAACTAAAAACATAAAAACACATTAAAGATAAAGAAAAAGAAAATTCCTGTGCTGGGCTCTGCCAGCCTCAAAGAAATTCTTATGCGCATCAAAATAAAGGAAAAGCGCCTAAAAGATATGTAAACACATTAAAATTTGAGACCAATGTTCAAACTGACATCTCAAGACAAGTCTATTTTACGCTTATTTTGATGCGCATAAGAATTTCTGTGAGACTGGCAGTGCCCAGCACAGGAATTTTCTTTTTTTTTAATGTGTTTTTATGTTTTTAGTTTAGATTTAAGGAGGTTCCGTTTCCTTTCCCACTGAACTTCAAATCCACCTCCGTTATGAGACCTGCAATGTTCATTCTGACTATTCTCAACTGATGATCGCCTAATAAGTGTGAAACAGGCTTGTCTTGAGATGTCAGTTTGAACATTGGTCTCAAATTTTAATAGTAATTATTAATTTGCTGATTTTCTTCATAAATTCGAATTTTCCTTCTGATAATACTTGCGTGTCAATTTTGATTTAATATCAGTAAATATCAGTATCAATATCAGTATTGTTTACTACCCAATATAAACTCCCCCAAAGGTGATAAAGCAAAGAAAAGAATAAAGGACGGTAAGAAAAATACCTACATATGTTTACAGCGTCTATCCGACCATTAAATAAGGGTGGAATCACTAGCCTATTGGGGTAGGAGTCCAATGCTCATCCTTAATCACAAGGAATCACATTTGATAAGGGTTGAGTGATTCCTTGGATCTTTTTGAAGGAGACAACTAAGAAAAAATAGTCGATCATCGCAAATACCCTAACAGTGTAAGAGGCCCTAACTGTACTTAGGATCTAGGTGTACTGTCTTTAGAAGTATATCTCTGTATTAATATTTTTATTTATTTATTTCTATAGTTTTTAAAAAGTATTTTAACCTACTTCAAAATAACGGCAAGATATCCCAATCTATATAAAAAATTTGGCGTTCATAGCTTTTTGGTATTCTGGCGGAAAACAAACTTTTTTTTAACATATAAAAGATTAAAAATTCATATTGTTTTAAAGAATGTAATAAGTTTCATTTTTCTAGACTCGAATTCTTTTGTAAGGCTATAATAAATTTTTAATTGTAAGTTAATTATAAGTATTATTTTCAGTCCAGTAAGTCATTATTAGCTTCTTCACTACAACAACTTCGAATACTTTACTTTCTATTTCGCTGCATGGCCACATAAATTTTTGCTTAATTTTTTATCAGTATCTGCTGTAGTAAAATACTAATAAAATATCTCTACTAATCGGTCGTAAAATTTTTCATCAGTTCCGTGATATGTTCCAGGACTAGTACATCTTGACACCGTACTTTTCATCATATATAAAAAAAAAATCTGATATTTCATGAAATCTTCCCATTACGGTTCTCGAAAGCTGACACAGACCTTTACTTCTGTATAATAATGTAATATTATAATATTAACTAGCCGGGTACCGTCGCTTCGCTCCGGAACCCTTACATAAGCATTAAAAAAGAACTTTATTTATTTAGCAAATTAATATTGAGATCGGAGAATATAAGACTTCCAAGCCCGTTGTGGCCTTCTCCGCTTAACTCAGGTGTATTGCGGGTTGGCACACCACACCTGGGGGTTGCCGTTACACACTTCAGGATCAGTTTGCCAGATTATTCCCTATCCCGTGGAAATTTCGAAAAATCCGGTCTTATCCCTTGTCGACATCATAAAGGGAACCTCTGTGCAAAATTTCAGCTTTCTAGGTCCAAGGGTTTGGGATGGGTGTTGATGAGTCAGACAGTGAGGGAGTCAGGAATTTTCTTTTTATATAGGTAGATTTTCAGGAATTTTGTTTTGTTAACCTTATTGATTGGTTCTTTATAGATTATATTTGGATCTATCATTTTCTCCTTTTCAACTCTCATTATCCGAGATTCGTTCTTTACATATTATTCCTGGTGTTTCGATACCATACTTATTTATGAAAATATTTGTTTTCGTATTTTCATAAATTGTACAGTTGTTTCTTGTTGTTCCGTAAAGACAATTTTTTAAATCATTATTGCACATAAGTTTTAGATATTTCTGTACTGTATTGTTTTTATTCATTTTGGAAAGATCTACATTTACGTCGCCAATTAGTACAGTTGGACAGTTGTTTAATATATTTTCATTTTTTATGAATAGATTCTCTAATTCTTCAGTAAATTTACCTTTCTTTGTGGTTCTTTGTTTTATATATGGCTAAAATGTTAATATTTTGTGTTTTGATAACACATACACAGTTTTGGTACCGAAACATATTAGGTTTTATTACAAAACTTCCTGCTAAATAACGTGTTTGTGAAAATTCTTGAATCATTTTCCAAAAGATTTCCTTGCTCCGACGTTTTAGTAATTTGTAATTTAACATTTTGTTTATAGAATGACAGACAGAATACCTTTTTTATTATATACGTTTTTATAATATATAATAATAATAGCCAGGTACCGTCGCTTCGTTCCGGAACCCTTGCATACATAGCAGTAAAAAAAAAAACTTTATTTATTTAGCAAATTAATGTTGTGATCGTCGGAGTCGTAATATACGACTTTCCAACCCGTTGTGGCTTCTCCGGATAACTGAAATGTGTTGCGGGTCGGCTTCACACACCGAAAATTCACATTTTTGCAGGTATCTTGCAAACGCTGAAGCGTTTGTGAATAAATGATACATCGTTCGATAGAACTTTCAAATAACAACATTTTCTCAATATAATGTTCTCTTCCATCTTTTACACTTTTCGTTTAAATTCAAAAAAAGTCAAAATTTGACCGTTTAAAAGGCGACATCTTAGAAACCAAAAACTTTTTTCGAAAGATTTTTATAGCATTTTGTTTGTCTTAAAAAGCTTTACATTTTATCCATTTACATGACCAATCTATCTCTTATAGATTGGTCACAAAATTGGAAAAACGTAAAGTCTTAAGACAGACAGAATAACGCTTTTATAATATAAGATTGGTTGCGATAAAAGATGATGAAAATAAAAGCAAATTCTTTAATTCTATTAAAAAATTACTTTTATTTTCATCATAATTATCGTTATAAACAATACATTTTAAACAGATTTGAGGAAGTTAATCCTGTTCCTTCTTCTGATCGCTTTATCTTTTGAGTGGTCTTCCTCTATTGCGGTTTCCATTAGCTTGATATTGCATAATTATATACGATATACATTAAAAAGGTTGAAGCTGTAATGCTACAGGCTCTTGGGTGCGCGGGAGGTTTAGTTTTTAGCGATTCTCGATCAACGGGAGTAGTTGTGGTCGGATATCAGCCCGATGCTCGCCCGCCTTTAATCCCCAAGTATAAACCCGGGATCCATTTGACAGAGATGAACCCTCGGGCCCGTCTGGAGGAGAAATAACCATGGAAAAAATCTTCCACCACCTATCGAATTGAAACAGGCTGCTTCAGTCTGTAGTCCAGCTCCAAAACCATCAGACTCCTGAACCTATATGGTATACATTACTCAACCATTTGCAAACATATACAATGTAAATCGTAACTCAATGCGTATTATTAATTAAATTTAGTTGTTGACGGATGTCCAAATTTTTGTTAAACAAAATTTAACGCTTTTATATATATCTACATTAACAGGGTGTTTCGAAATTCCAATTACAAACTTCTAGGGCTTGTATAGGAGAACGAGCTTGTATAGATAACGTTTTTAACAGGAACCCTTGTCCGAAACCTACCCGCACAACAAGAAAACCAAAATCAAATCAAGTGTTTTAAAACATAACAATAAATATTCTTGCTTATGCTGGGTTAAAGAGCGTCACTGAGCACTGGGTCAAAGAGCACCAAGTCCAATAAAAAAGTGTTTCCAGTACGGAATTTATCCAATGTCTCCCACTCCCACTGTTGATAGCTCAGAGGTGAAATCTTTTTTTTTACCTTTGTGCATTCTTTGTTTGTTGTTTATTTTATCACAAGCGTGTTAAATTTTTATTGTATTTATGTGATTTATCCATTAGCCTTTGCTTTCTTCAATTTCCTCTATGCCTGACGGATTCACAGGTCAGGAATTGGAGATTTTTATTTTGTTTTGATTTTTTGCTGTGCTTTTAGGAACCCAGATGTTTTGATATACGCGCCTACAAATATCTGGTGTGTGTTGAATCTCTTGTGCCCCGGCCAGAATTCGTGCAAGCACATCTTTTTCCGACTCTTCTTATGAACATGACTCTTCATTTGGCCTTACAGGAAAACTTATTAAGTCCAATACTATAGCCATTGTTCTCTTTACAAAGTTAGACCCATAGCATTGATCTATGAAGAAGCTTGTAATAGATAATGTTATATAAAATTTAAGACTCTATTCAATCTTTAGATCAGTAATGATAAACTAAATAATCGTTAATAACATTTACCTGCTGAATAACGTTATAATTTAGAGAAATTTTAACTATAAAAGTTCAGCTTAATTTTTAAAATACTTTCCTTCAAGGTGATAAAAATTGGGAAAAAGCTCTTTGAACGTTATCCTTAAAACGAGGAAAGACTTCTTAATTATCTGCGAAGAATATCGTATTAAATACATAATTCTTAATTATGTATTACCGTGCATAATATAATTAGCAACATAATACTAATGCTTCGTATGCTTAACCACTCTTTAATTACTTTACAAAGATATAATTAAAAACAAGAAAGACAATGAATAATCTTGTCTGACTTCTAGCTTATTATTATAGGAATTCTTGCTCATTAAATTTTTAAAATAATTTTTTTATTTTTGTGCACTAAATAATGAATTGCTTTCAGAAATGGGATCTTTTTTATCTTGTAGAAATTTGTACATATTCTTTTTCATAATCAATAAAGGCCATGAACATTGGAATAACTTTTCTTCTCGGAAATTTCAAAATCATCCTAAAATTAGGAGTAGCATACTATCAATTTAAATCTAATGCCATTGAGAGGTAGAACAGCATGATAAACCTTTTTTTTTTATTTCAAGGCCATCATTAAAGCAAAAAGATACTCATCAAAAAGAAAGCATCCGTTATTGAGAAAAAAAAATAACTCTTTTAATTCCTATTAAAAAATTGCCTAAATTTCGAAAATTGCTGTGATCTGCTAGATTTTAATGTTTTTAAAAGAAAGCAAAAGTTTTAGGTTTAGGTTGTAAGATTTATTCGACTAATATTTAGATCTTAAATGCATTTTAATAAATTACTATTTTAAGATATCTAGTAAGTTACAGGAATTTCGAACAACTTAATAGCATCAGAACTACTATAGGAAAAGCACCAGATAGCTTTAAATGTGGAAAAACAATTAAACTTAGCGCAATAACACTTAAATTCCAAATTAAGCCTGTAATTAAATGGTCTTTTCCTCCAAGTGTATTTTTTTTTTGTATTTTTAAGCGTAGGACATAAAACTTTAGAAACTGTTAAAAGTCTGTAAGTACTTAAAACATAATTAAATTCATAATAAAACTTACTGGAACTCTTTTTCTTCCTACGATAAAATTACTCTCCAGTAAGAGAGTCTTTAATGTATTTTAGCATAAACATATTAAAGAGGCTGTATTTGTGGTCCAGCTTTATTGGTAGACCTAATGAGCAGTTAATTTTCTAAAACTGTAACACGACATTTAATCCTTATGTTATCCCTTGTCTTTTCACTCTTCTTAAGAGAAATAGATTGAGGAAAGTTGTTCCGTTCCGACCGGAACAGACGACATGTTTGCGTGGAAATTAATCGTTCAGTTACATAAAGAAAAATTTGTCTTTGTTTGGTCTCAAAGGATTACAGCTTCTCTGTTCCATTGCTCTGGAAGTGAATGATTAAGTGAGGGTGAAGGCCTTGGCAATGCTCTAGGGCTGCTAAGTCCTCCGGGACGAGTCAAGTCCCGAATGATCGCTGTCACCCTCCATGCATCACTCGTTTTAGAATGGAGGAAGGAAGGGAGAGAATGGTACTTTCGTGGACATCGGAACTAAGGGAAATGGTAGACGGAATTGCTATATCTAAAATGTAGATTAATGGCAAGCTCAAATTCTTAGATACAAATGAATCGAAAAATTTAAACAACCTACTAAATGATATCATTTGCAAATAGTATTGATTTCGTTTTTCTTTATTATTATGTTATTGATTTAACTGTTACATATCAGCTAACAAATATTAGGCAGTTTTTCCTGATGAAAAATTAAGCCAGTAATGAAACATTTTCTGTTATCTCAAATTTCATTCGTTTATTTCTTCTCATTTCCATCCTCAAAGCAGAAATACGATAAGATAAGGAATATTCGTTAGAGATTCCAGTATTTTTTAGGCAAATTTTTGATCTCTCTCTTCTTTCATGCAACAGAATTTAACGTTATTCCTTATATTTAAGTTTCATATTATTATTTTTGCTTGCATTAATAACTTTTTGCTTTTTTTTCAGGAAAATACTTGAAAAATTAGAGCGGAATTCTTAATAATGGGAAATTGATAATGAAGAAAATTAATAATGTGGACAGTAAGTTTTCTGTAAGGTTTACGTTTTCCTGCAATTTTTCAAGTATTTTCCTGAAATACAGCAAAACATTACTAATGGAAGCAAAAAAAAATAATATTGAAAACTTAGTGTCCTCATTATTAATGATATTTTGCTTACAGTTAAAAATAAAATAAACTAAAATGTTTCAAAGACAAACTCTGAAGTTATGTTATACAGAAATCGAAATTAATAAAATATTATTAAAAAATTAAGTAAAATAAACATTTCTTAAGATAAAATAATTAATGTTAATATAATGTGTGATACTTCATAACAATTCCATCTTTGTCACAACTGAATATGATACATAATTGTTAGTGCCACACTCATTGATGGGAAATTTGAATTGATTGATCACACATCAAAATTTGCTTGAAAATGACACTACCACAGTATATTATATATATTTTATACTTTGTTTTTTATACATTATAAATGCTCCTTAAGCTCCTAACAATAGGCCTTATACAGTATATCAGTATTATTAGATTTACGATTGCAGGCAGGTAGATTGCTCAAATAAATATTTTCATTTTTTATTAAAACCTATGAAGCTGATATGAAAACCATCAGGGAAATTTTTTGACGAAAAGAGTAAAATGAAAATCCTGCCTTACAAGAGAAATATTTTTATTCAGAGTTATTTTCCAAGATTGGAAATATAATATTTTGATTGAGAAATTAAAACGAATTTGCTATAATTAAATTTCAAATGACCAAAAATATATTTAATTGCAAATTAAAAAATATATTCAAATACATTTAATAAAAAAATTAATTCTACTACCTTTTACATTTTGAAGTGATATTTCAGAGACTATACACTAGTGATTCCGTACACAAAATATAATGGAGGTTCTGTCCAACTGTCCTTCCATCCATCATTCCATTCGTCCTTTCGCCACATGTACAACACAAACTACAACTTGCGCAGACATGCGCGTAATAAGGAATAACAGGACTCATGTTATATCTTATTAGAACCCTTATGAGTTGCATATATGGGGGGAAATGCCAATTCCGGTATCTGGTCACTTTTTTGTTTCAAAGAAGTGGCCAAAATTGAAACATGTACGGGATCGCTACTGTTTTGAATACAATATGAAACCACTTTTTCTTTGTTTGTAATTGAAATAAAATTAAGTCAACTCAGAAAAATCTGGATCTGAGAAGAACTGCATTGTTGTATGTATTCTTTTAGCATTGACCAGCCAAAAATTTCGTTTATTGGATATTGAATCTCTTATTTAAAAAAAAAAAAAAAAAAAAAAAGGATAATTTTCATTGCAAAACTTAATTAATTGATTTTGTTTCGAAAAGAAAAGCATCGCTGTTTTTCTATTTTGAAAGAATAATAATCGATAAAAATGATGATAACTTATTGAAATAATCTGTAATTTTACATTAATTAATTTGATGTGATCATCATACTATTAATAGGCAAAAAAACGTATGTTTGTTTGTCATCACAGTGGAGAGAGCGGAGACAGTCGGAGAGAGAATGTTTTAAAGACCAGCAGTAGTCGAGTGGTTAGAGTTCATTGGTTCGAATCCCATGCAAGGCAAAAAAAAAGAAAAAAGATAATTTGACTTTCTCAGCAAGGGAAAAAGCAAATAGATCGAATGCAGCAGGGTTTATACATTTTATTCCTTTTAAAAGATGAGCTTAGAACATCTTATTCAATCTTGTGTTTTTGAAAAATTTCACGGTATTTCCAAAATGTGGAAATATGTTTGACTTCCGTGAATATTTGAATATTGCACATAGTAATATTTAATAAATCAACTAATTTAAATGAATTTCCTGTCCTACGCCTTAATTAATGAGGCAAAAAACAACGACCAGGTTTTACTTTGATAAATAGTTTTGCTTTTCGAAACAGTTCTTAATATAAGACTAAGTTGTGAAAAATAAATCGTATTTGAAATGTATTATTCAGTTCATAAATTAAAATTCCGAGAATTCAAAATTTTTTTTCTAATTCTGCGAAAACGGGGCAATTTGCCACAAGTTTGGAAAAATAAAAACAAATTCTGAGAAAGTTGGGAAACGTGATTTCCGAAAATATGTTATTCCTTGAAATCTGAAAATATCTCATTTAAACTTTCAAATTAGTGAGAAACTTAATCAAATATTCAATTTACAGTCTTATTTTTAATAAAGAAAATTGAACTTCAGGCAACAATCTCTTTTGATGTGGAGTTATTTTTTCCAGTTTACCTTTTCGTAATTCTAAATTCGATGAATTTCTTACATTTTGTAATTAATTTGATATTTATTTTCTTTTCAAATTATTATGAATTAAAGCAGGTAAAACGGATTACAATGAAAAACAATAATACTCAAACGGATGTTTTTACAAAATAAGTGAATGTTTTTCAACAAATACTTAACAGTGGGAATATTTATATGTAAACTTTTATTTATTACCCGCTTGACAAGGAAGTGTACACGACTTTGAAAGTACTTGTTTTTAATATGTATACAAATTTATGGTTTTATTGTAAAGTGTGTTGGCCACATTTCAACTGTTAATGGTAATATATATCATTTAACAAATGAAAAAAAAGCAATTTCTCAGAAAATATCAAATTATATTAAAAATATGAATTTTTCTATATCATATGATCGATTACAGCCTACCTATTTTCTAAACGATAATAAAGGTAAGTTGATTGTGATTGAACTTGCGAGAATTAATATCTATTTGGACAGTGTCCATTATAGAAATTTTTGGTTTAATGTAAAAATTGTCTTTATATCAAAAAGTTTTTAGAAGCAAGAAAACGAGACGTAGGATTTGTGATTAAGTGGAAAGTGATCAGGAAAGTAATTAAATCAATAATTTAATGTGTTGATGGATCTGAAATACAAGCAATTCATATGATTAAGTAAAAATGATGTCGCATTACAGCCTGTTTTTTTTTTTATTAAAAAGGGTATTTTTGCCAAACATAAGGCAAAAAATATGTTAATTCTGCAAAAGTCAGTTTACAATATCTTTAAGTTTCTACAATTGAAAAATACTGAATAACAGCTCTGAAAAACTTGTTAATTGTTAATTTTCTTGATCATAAGCTGTTAATTTTCTTGATCATAAAAGAAATTTAATCGAAAATGAAATTTCCCTCCATTGAAGGTCGCTGTTATGGTTTCAGTTAACCTCCATGATCCCCATGAAAAATGCATGTGTTCGCATGAATTGTTTAGATAGTTCTTTAAAAAGTTAATTCTGGGTGTTCTTAAGCAGGCATTTTTGGTATGATTACTTAATTTTGGCACAATTTAATTATTTTGGTATAATTTTACCAAAGTGCATTTGTTCCCTACTTTCGAAAGATAAGTTTCTGAAAGTTGACTGCTAACATTTAAAATATTAATGCTAGTTGAGCGAATAATATTTTGGCATTAATGTTGTTCTAGTTTGTCCACAAGAACTCTGGATAGACGTTCAATAGTGTCGATGGGATTCGGACATCGAACAATCAGCGCCATTGGGTTCAAGTGACTTCTTTAATCGTTTGGATTAGATTAAAAAGAGGAGTCCAAGGATCAATGACGATATGTTTTAATCTAAGAAACGGACAGAATTATAGAAGAAATGAATTTTTAAGTCATTTTAATACATTTATCGATGTAGAAGACGAGTTTAGTTTTACCGTTGGATTACTTCGAGAACCATGTCACGTTATATTGTTGATACAATGGTTACAAGACGAAAATATCAATAATTCAAGAATTTGTTGAAGATTAAGAATTTACTTTGAGTGATTAATTTTCAGTGTTATAAAAGACTTTATGAACTTTATGAACATTATGAACATTAGTGTTTTAGTGGACAGTGTTGATACAAAACAACCGTCTATTAGACTTAATTTCGTTTAGCTGGAGAAAGCCATGTCGGATGCTGTTCGATAAATAACTGGCAGGAACCATACTGGATGCCGTTGGGGGTGATAACTGCACGAAAACCAAAATTGAATACTTTTTGAGGAACACAGGAGCAGAAGGTTATCTAAAGAAGGATATAATTTACTTTTTTTTTAATATTACAATGACATCCGGATGGCAATCGACAGCGAATTTGCGTATGTAAAAGCTTATTGCTATCCAAAAAACGAAAGAATGAAGCAACAAGACTTGAGTACTGTATAGAAAGAAATACTGAGAGGGGAAATCAAATGACGGCAACATTCAGGGTAAAAAAATTTCATTATAATAACTTTAAGATGTTATTTCATATATAATAAATATATATATATAATAAATATATAAAATAACTATTTAAGATATGGATCGCCTCATTCTTTAATTCCCAAACTTTTTATAGATTTTTGAAAAATTTATCGCACGAAACTTACGGAAAAGATTTTGCCAGACATTTTTACAGAATTGCTATAGTAAGGAATTGCACAGAAAATGATCCATGAAGTATCAAAAATTGAAGATTTATTGTGTAATATACACTACCAGTTACATATTTTCCATATCGTTTTCAGTTTGTTAGCCCATTAGAGCTCTCGCCATATCTTTTAACAAGTCATACATGACGTCAGCGAACCTCAAGTGGTCAGTTGTCGCTCTTTAAAATGTTATCTCCAGCTTTAGATGAATGATTTTAGACTGTATGATTTATTTGGATATTGGATTCTATTGACTAATAAACATTCATAGAAATTTTAATAATAACAATGTCCTTAACTCCACCCCATTTCTTTCCTCATTTTTTTTTTGGGGTGATAGTAGTCTTCAATGCTTATTATTTTCTTTCTATTAGTACAATTGAGAGAAATTACCTGAGAATTATAAAGAAAAAGAAAAATTTAAAAAAAAAGAAAAATTTAGCAAGAAATTTTTCGTGTTTCTCATTTTGGAATTCAGAATAAAATTTCTTTTGTCCACCAAAACATAAGTGTTAAATTCATTCATTTTTTTCATTAAATATTTTCATCATGAATAAATCTTTGTGGAAAAATTTGCTCTTCCTCTTTTTGCTGCTTACCTTGCAGTCATCCATTTCATATTCTCCTAATGCCATCACAGAGTTATTTTAGCCTAAGAGAATCCTTTACGCAATGGGAATTGTACTTACTTGGCGTAGAGTGTTGAATAATAACTGGTTTCCGGATATTATCTCACATGAAAAGCCAATGAAGAGAAAAAAACATTGATCTTTTTTCCTAAAGACGAAAAGGACATATTCTCACTACAGCGATTTTAAATGATGATATAAAAATTGTAAAGACTTTATGAATGCTAAATAGAGTATATAAAAGAAAAATTTATATACTGTATTTATGTACTGTATTTAGAGAAAAAAAACATTGATCTTTTTTCCTAACGAATAAAAGAATATATTCTCAATACAGCGATTTCAAATGATAACTTAAAAATTGTAAAAACTTTATGAATGCGAAATACAGTATGTAAAAGGAAAATTTATATACTGTATTTAGCAGTCATATATTTTTTTTTCATTTTTTTAATGCTGAGAACATTAAAGACTTATAAATTTAAAGCATTTAAAGGTTTAGAATACTTCAAACCTAAAACAAAAAGGTTTTAAAGATGTGGGTAATACATTTATTATCAAAAATTTAAAAAAATTCGATGAGAGTTGAAGTTGAAAACCTGAGTCCTTTCTTTGATGGAATTTCCAAAACTTTTATGATTCATTAAAACTGCTTTAACTTACAAATTATAATCGCAAAAATTAAGACTGCTAAAATATAATAAGCCTTTATTTTATATTTTCTTTTAGAAGTCCTCAATCTTGTTAAAAAACCTACCGATATCCTTTTTCTGACATTTCTTCTTGTACTGATGTGACTTCGATATATATTTATTGTACAAATAGACCAACGTAACTAAGATTTTCGCGCCCGCAACTCTTTGATCAAAATCCCACGCTAAGGTTTTTATTTTCCAACCACAGATAAAACAAGAAATAGATACATAATTACCATGGACGCCTAATAAAGCAGAAACGGCCGTTCCAGTTTCCCGTCCGTGATAGCTCAGGGTGTAAATCGTTTATTATTGTACATTTCTGATTTATGTTTCATAAATAATAATTAGTGTTATTGCATTGTTTTTAAAGTAATTACAGTTGTCAGATCCAATTATAAACTGCAGAGATTCTTTAATATTTTTCGTTTCAAAATTTATTGCAAAGAAATTAAACCAGTTTCATAATACTTCCGTAGGATACGTAAATAATAGCATTGATTTCTGCAAAAACTTGAAATAATAAAAAATTCTCACTAATGACATAATTACAGTTTCAATTGATGCCCAAGAACTATTTACTTTTATTACAAAAGAACTTGTAAATCTGAGATATTAGTTTCTATGAGTAGTCAAGATAAATTATTAATCAAGTCACTTACTGAATTTTTGTTTGAAAAACTAATGACAGTATTGCAGGGCAAAAGTCTGTTTATAGGCCTCCCATCGTCTGCGATATATGCAGAAATCTGTATGCAGTATATCGAAAATTATTTCTTTATTACATTAAACAGTCCAATATTGTTTTATCAAAGATACGTAGATGAGATTTTCGTTGTAATTACAAAAAATTCTCATAACGATATAATAATGCAATTTAATTCCATATCCCAAGCAATAAAATTTACACTTGAACTTGAAGATCAAAAAGGCCAACTTCCGTTTTTGTATACTCTCGTCACCAATAATGAGGGAGCAAACCATCTACAACCGTATAGAAAACCAACTGCCTTCAAACAAGTGATTTCATATATATCATCTACTCAATCTTTTGTAAAGAAAAATTTGATATATATGATGGTGAAAAAGGCATTTTCAGTCTGCATTCTGAGAGTTTATTTCTTAAACAATTAAATTCTATTAAAAAACAGTTCATACACAACAACTATCCAATTGAATTACTTGATGACAACATACGCAAAGTTTGATTAATATCTACAATTCTAAAGCCAAAATGAACAAAAATAAAATCTATGCTGCCTTTCCTTTTCATCATGGCCTGTACAATAACCTAACAAAAATTTTTAAACATACCGACATTTATTTATCTTACATTTTAAGTCATAAACTTACCTACAGACTAACTTACCGCATTTCTTGAATTCCAGATTTTCATAACAAAGGATGCATATAGGCTATTTGGTTTCGTGCACGGATAATGACTGCTATTACATAGGCAATAGCGATCAGCAATTAAAAAATCGTTTTTCCGTACACCGAAGTTGTATAAAAAACGGGCAACATCTCGGCATCCAATATTTGGAATCATATATATAAGCTAAGACATAATGTTGACTTCAACAAGTTTTTAATGTTGGATAGAGACAATAATAAAGAAAGCAGAGAAATAAAAGAATCATATTTCATTTCTTTATTTAAATCATATAACCAAATGCTACCTAATACAACCATAAACAAATATATAGATAACTAATCGGGTACCATCGCTTCGCTCCGGAACCCTTGCATATTTAGCATTAAAAAAAAAATATTTATTTAGCAAATTAATATTGAGATCGAAGAATATACGACTTCCCAGCCCGTTGTAGCCTTCGCTTAACTCAGGTGTACTACGGGTTGGCGCCACACACCTGGGGTTGCGCCGTACACATTTTAGCATGTATCTTGCAAACGCAGAAACGTTTGTGAATGACTGATATATCGTTCGATAGAACTTTCAAATACCAACATTTTCTCAATATAATGTTCTCTTCCAACTTTTCTACTTTTCGTTTAACTTGAGAAAAAGTCAAAACTTGACTCTTTACAAGGCGCCATCTTGGAAACCAAAAAAGTTTTTCGAAAGATTTTTGCAGCATTTTGTTTGTCTTACAAAGATCTACATTTTATCCATTTGCATGACCAATCTATCTCTTATAGTTTGGTCACAAAATTGAAAAAACGTAAAGTCTTACGACAATGACAGACAGAATAACGCTTTTATATTGTATAATTCTAGGTTCCTGCTAAGAAGTAAAAATGAAACAGAAAAATTACTGAAGAAGATCCAGAAGCTTAAAGGGCTAAACTCACTTCTCCGACTTCCGTTATCTTTCCGTAACGTTATCTTGCAGTAATGACGTAGTTACGTACTCAGGGTCACCAGAACTGAACCTCGTAAGACGTAACGAAGATCTTCAAATCGACGAACATACGTTATATAAATATAATGGCTATGTTCGTCGATTTCAAGATCTCCATTACGTCTTACGAGACTCAATTCTAGTGACTCTGAATACGTAACTATGTCACTAAAACCTCTAACAATGAAGTTCCTTATTCTATTTCACTTAATAGTTGAAATCAATCTCAGAAACTTCTTAATTTAGAATAAATTCGTTCTACTTTCTAATCTATTTCAAAATGGTTCTAACTTCCTGGTTTATTTGATGACAATGGTTCTTAAAATTGCTTCCGCTTTCATTTTTATCAAAAGACTGTGTCAAGAATATCTCATGAATATTACACGTTCTGTAGATATTTTTAAAATGGGCGAGGATGTAAGTCTTCACCAACAATTTTTTGATGTATCGATTCAATTCTTCTCAATTTTTTCTGTTGGATTATGACGTCATCTTATGATGGAGGAGGTCCTCACTGTTGCCGTCCACCGACGATCCATCAGACTTTGTGATTTTGGAAGAACGCCGTCAAGGGAATTATTCGCCTATCCATCATCTTTCATCGCCCACGTTTACCTGATTCTGAACAAAAAGAAAATGAAGACGCTCTTTTTAAAAAATGACCTGGAGGATGAAGAACTCTGGGATTAAGAGGATGTAGAAAAAGACCAGATAAAAAAAGATTGAAGAAAGAAGGAACAATTTTTGAAGAATAACAATAAAATGATGTAAAAAAACTGAGCCTTATTCATAATTAACTTTTAATTTTAAAAGCTTCAAAACAAAAACGAGATCTAGTTGGTGCGCCAACTATCAAATTCCCGTTTGTTAAGATATAAAAAAAACATTTTCAAACTGTTCATTCAGCGGATTATGAATTGACTTCTTCACAGAAACTTCTTTTATGACAGTTGAAAATTTGTAAGACAATTAAAATATAAATTAATTGACCATTGACTAACGGACAATGAACAGATGGAATTTACCTTCTTATCAATGAACAGATGGAATTTACCTTCTTATCAATGAACAGATGGAATTTACCTTCTTATCAATGAAAAGATGGAATTTACCTTCTTATCTATTGGTCACAATGATATCAAAATGAATAGGAATCTTCTTTGTAAAATCTTACACCAATCTCTAAAATTTCTGAGTAAGATGTGTAGTTTTTAAAGCGATATTTTGGCACATTTATTTGGAAGTTGTGTTCCTAGCATTTTACTTATTGGTCCAATATTTACCAAAATCAATAGGAATTTTTCTTATTATTACGTAATATAATGAAAAAAAACCTGCAACTAAAATTTCATCTTTTAAGTCTAATTTCTGAGTTATTGTAAACACTGAGAACGAGCATAGTTCCAGTTCATAATATCAAATTTTTTTAGTTCTAGCCCTTTTTCCCACTAACCCAAATTAAGGCGTTGTACAAATCTTAGAGTGCAAATCTGCACTATCTTGTGACAGCTACAATGGCAGTATTATTATAATGAATGTATTTTTTTATACATGGTGTTCAAGAGCACCCTCATCCCTTACCTTTCTCAAAAAACCACAGGGTACAGGTTGTTCGCGTGAAAATTTTCATTATCAAATAGTACTAAAACAATCGAATTGTAGCATTATAGATGTCCGGTAGAAACCGGAAGTGGGTGTAATCTGGGTCAGCTTTGAATTTTCAGAACAGGGAGGATGTTAACAAAAATGAAATTGATAATTGTCCAATCAGCGTTCAAAACGTCCAACACGTAAATTTGGAAAGAAAATACAATTAAAATTAGTACTGTTTTGCTCTAGTGATCCTTCTTTATTCAAAATTACGAATCATAAAATAACGTAAAAACATAGAAGATGTGTCTTCTTGTGCCAACACCGTTGGCTTCTCTTTCAATACGGATTAAGTCACTCGGAGAACTTCAGAGATCAACAAGCTTCTCTAATTCGGAATTCCACGTCGTTGGACGCTCTTGGTAAACGACGCACAGTGGTTCGAAATACGAATCTAGCTGGAAAAAAGTCAAAAAG
>JAFIDM010012231.1:48689295-48725569 GCA_023159025.1 Thereuonema tuberculata | reverse complement strand
AAGAAATATTTTTTTCCCGTCAGATTCTTTATCCGAACCACTGTGCGACGTCTTTAACTCATCCCCTTAGAAAGAAGTCTAATGGATCAAGTCAGGAGAGCGAGTTGGCGAGACTACCGGTCCTCCTCGTCCGATCCAACCTGCCAGAAACATGTCGAACCACCACTGAAAAGTGAGCTCGACAAGTTGCTGACCCAGTTGCTGAAAAGTTACCGAACAGCAAAACAAACCACAATAATTGACAACTGTCAAACAGTGGTAGCCAACAATTACAATCATGACTACTGCAGAGGTTCCAGTGTAAGACGCGTTTTATTTCCTTTCTACATGTACTCCGTGTAGCAGAAGTACAATGTGGACCATTGTCAATTTCATTGTTGTCAACATCTGCAATGGTTTCGATGAGTATTTTGATGACAAGCCCCATCATTTTAGTTTTTCCTAAATTGTTATTAACCAAGGAACGTTAGAGAAAAAATATTTTAGGAAAACTTAGAAAGAACTATCCGACGATACACCACATGACCTATGTTCTAATTTAAAATTTCAAAGCTGAACCCCATTATACCCACTTATAGTTACTACCTGTCATCCACAATGCCACAATTCGATTCTTTGGGTACTATTTGGTAACGAACCTTTGTTTGCATTTACTATCTAAAACAGTGGGCAATTTCTTCAAAAAATGTACTTTTGGAACCTAAAATTGTCAAAATAACACAACTCTACAAAAAGTAATTAATTAAATAGTTTTTAACTTATTTACTTCGTAAATCGTTTTTAATTTTAAAATAAATCGAATTCTTTGGGTCGGTAACCAAGTGGTAACTTGCTTGATTGAGGGTTGGAGGAGCCAGGTTCAAACCTCAGTAGATGTCGGGGATTTTTTTCAAGGTGAATTCTCTTCAGACGGATGGCAGGATCTATCCAGCTCTATGAAGAACGGATACCTTGTTTCTTTCCTGGGGTTAAAGGCCAGAAGGCGTCGAACTGACCACCCGACTTCAACGTAATCCTATTGATCAGATACATCAGCATTCATCCGCAAGGGTATTGGGATACTTTAACTTAACTTAATAAAATATTTCTAAATTGAATTGCACTAGATCTTCATTTAGGTTAAATAACCTAAGAAACTTAAATATTCCTTTTAAATTAGATTAGATTAGATTAATTGAAAGTGGGTGACATGACTGCCGAGCACGTCGACCTGAAAGATCTTTTGTACTATCCCACTGAAAGAAGGACAGACTGAGAGAAAGACTGTTCCTTTTAAATAGTTTTACTTTTTTATGAATTCTATTTATATTTCATGGATCGCACTTTTTTTAATAAATAAGCTTTAAATAAAGTTAAACCTATATTGTTAGCATAAAATAGTAAGTTTTTATAATCACATTGACAGAATTAAACCTACGTTACAATCTTAAAAAAACAATAATAACAGTAAATTAAGATTGTGAAATCATGAATGATTAAATAATTAAAATCTTAATGAAAAAGAAAATTTTCAGGATTGATTTCCGCTATTTTCTTATGCAGTTTAAACAAAGCCAGGCATTTAAATTTCAGATTCACTAAAATAATCCTGAAGCTCAGTATTGTGAGAGGAAAACCTCTTTTCTGTAGTTGGAGTCATTCCTCCTTTCTGTTATTATAAACGAAAATCAATAATTCAAGAATGATTAAACTGGCAGAAGACTAAAACGTACATTCAATTTAAGAATAAAAATATTATGTGTATTTCCCCTTTTTTAATTTTATAGTTGAAGAATAATGTTATACACATTACTGCTACGGTTGTAAGTGATTTTTATCTGCGAAATAATATTTCTTCGGTTGCAAATTGTGGGAATCTAACTTTAATAAAAATAAGCAACTTCTAAACTTCTTTAGAGAAGCATATCTAAGAATCTTTCTCAAAACAGTAAAATTTTTCATCCAGGAACTTTTTTATTAGCGACACATTTGGTAGATATTGTGATAGCGACCAAAATCGTTAGGTATTGCGTTTGTCCTGATCGTCCATCCGTGTCTGTCCACCCCGAACAACTCCCGAACGAAAGGTCGATCGACAAACGATTTCACCATCGTGTTCAGAGGCACAAACAACTTAAGAATAGGGCATTTTAATTTTCTTTGTGTAATAGAAAACCAATCTTTCTTAATATAACAGAAACTACCAGTAATTGTGTGGGTGGATGTATATTTTTTTTGTTATTTATTTATTTATATTCCTACCCTAAACATTGAAGCACAGTTGATAAAAGAATAGCAATAGATTAATGAATGCAAACAAATAATTAGAATTAATCTTGTTTTTAATTCTATAAAAATAAATAGTATCTGTTGATTACAAATATCTCTCTTCCTAGAGATTGGTTTACTTTGTTTACAAATTAGATTGTATATTATCAGTTCGTTTCCTTTAATTACAGTTCCTTTAAATAATGGCTTTCTGACATCACCTTATGCGTATTGATGCACAACGTAAACATTAAGTTATTCACTTGGATCGCGAGAGTCATTAAACACTGAACTAACAACCTGTCTTTTCATTACTTGTTATCGTTGTCTTTCTAATGGCGGAGTGCACCAAACTTCAGTTAAGTTTGATGACTGCAGTTTGGACGGAGCTAAAATTAGTGGGGGGCGCTGCTCCACAAAAATTTTAGCCTTTGTTTTAAAATTATGTGAAAGGAAACATGTATAAAAAGAAAATTTATTCAGAAACTTTATAAATTTCTTTTTATACATGTTTGTTTCCTTTCACACAATTTTAAAACAAAGGCTAAAATTTTTGTGGAGCAGCACCCCCAACTAACTTTAGCTCCGTCCAAACTGCAGTCATCAAACTTAACTGAAGTTTGGTGCACTCCGCCATAAATCTTCTAATTGACATTAATAGTAACTTCGTTGTTTGTGTAGTGAATAAAGTGTCCTGTGTTATGTTATATAAATCAGCACTTACTTGTTTTCTTCAAATAGATGTTTCTAAAATTTCACTTATCGAAACATATATTGAATCCCTGTACTTTGGGTAAACTTTGGAGCATCATATAATATTCGTCAACATGGCGTCGTTCGAATCCCTATTTGTCGAATCGCATAGAACCTTTACTATTTCACTGAAATAGTAAATATGATTATATTTATACAATATGATTAATATTTATTCGAAACCTTTTTATCACTAATCATAGTATTATTGTGGCCACTAGATATATGCATTCGATTTGACTTATCCCTGTAATCATATTAGAGATTTCTACATCATATTACGTTCGCCATTTTGATGTTCCATTCTTTCTCTTTCATGTCTTAAGCTCTTCTGCTGAAGCTCATGCGTCAACAAACCGGCGCATGATATCATTGTTTCTGCTAGTTGCTCGGTCATTGTTACTTGCAATGGTCACATCCTGATTGTTTCCATTGTAAGATGATTTTCCTTGAAAGCATTACTTTATGATTTTACCAGTGGAAAATTGCTCACAGTTCAGTAAATGAATGTCCTTTAATCTGAACCACAACTTGTTGTTATTTAACAACAATTCATAAGCTGCATAATTTTAAATTAAGTTAACAAATGTGAAATACTTAAAATAATACAATATCAGGCCCAGAAATTTCACTTAAGATACATTTAATATTTTCAGTGATTTTACTACATTATTATGGCTTTTTTGGTCTTAATTTATCATAAATAATATAATTTAATAGTTACATTTGTCAGCCTGTAAGCAAAGTAAAGCTTTTATTTATTATCTAATCTTCTGATTTTAAAATTTTCAGGGTTTTCTGAATAGTTTTGCAGTGTCGTCTTTGGAGTTTTCGATTTACGGATTTTTCCATGTAAATACAAGCACCTTAAAGACAGTAAGTTTTATTAATATTTAAATTCTTTAGCACATAGAAAAAATTTAATTTTTTTTGATAATTTCCAATTAAGTTTAAAATCTAATCTGAATGGTATTTTTTCCAATGTGAAGCAAGGATACTTTTTAGCGACCCATTTGGGAGCTACTGGAATAGCGACTAAAATCGGTAGCGTTTGCTCTGTCCCGTCCATCCGTGTCTGTCCACCCCTAACAACTCCCAAAAGAAAGATCGGATCGTCAAACGGATTTCACCATCGTGTTCAGAGACCCAAACAACGTAAGAATAGGGCATTTTCAGGTACCAACGCCTTCAATGTTCGAGATATTTGGCATTCTTTTCATTGGAAGAAGTGTTAGAAATGCAACCATGTCAATTATCAGCGCTAGCTTGATGGTTAAGTTTTCGGATTCATATACTGAAGGTTGTCGGGTCGAATCCATACAGACGTTTTTGTTTAATGTTTTTTTCCCTCTTAATCTTTTTTTTCTCAAAGTCCGGGTGAGTTTTATTTTCTTGTTTTTCTAGCTTTTTTCCCCTAATTTTTTTAAAATTTTTCTTACATTATTGTACTTTCTTTTTTATTATTATTTTTAAACTTTATTTATTATTATGGGTCGCCCTTAAATTTATGTTTAGCACAAAATTATATCAATTTGTGATTGTTATCTTAATTTTTTCCTTCTTGATATATTCAAAATGCCGTGCTGGCGTGGTCGTGCGGTCTCGGCGGCGGCCAGCCGTGGCGACCAGTGCGCCAGTTCCTGGGTTCAAATCCCGGCAGTGGCATGGCTGTTTCAATTTCCTTTCCTGTGTTGTCCAGCCTCTTCTTCACTTTCTCTTCGGTCTGACGTCATTCCTTAATGGCGTCCTGGGGGCAGGCAACGGGAAACCACCCCCAGTATCTTTCCTCAGGTGTTTCTAGGAGATCCATGTGAGACCTCCATAGAACTGGACCTGTCTTCGGACAGAAAACTATGGATGGATATTAAAAATATTGTTGGTCTCAACATAATTTGCCGGAAAATAATGTGTATTCTCCTTTAAATTAATTCATTTAAAAAATTAATTTCATTTATTTATAAATATTTTTCACCATCCCATTTGTTTATTTATTTTTAAAATCAAAATCGTTGAACTGAAACACTTGAACATTCAAAAATTGCTATGTAAAATAATAACTAATAACTGTGAATTATTTCTCTTAATAAAAAAAAAAAAAATTACTCAAATAGTCTTCAGACGAAACGTCACTTTCAACTGTTAAATAAAAATGAATGAGTGGCAAGATATTTCCACATTTCAAATACGCTTTTGGTAGAGGACACAACCTTAAATTAAAAGCATCATAAAAGGGGCTAAAATTACAAAAGAAATGGAATTAGTTTTTTTGAAATCTTTTTGTTGTTTGCTTGTTTATTTGTGAAAAAAAAGGCTAAAAATTGGAGAAATGCAATGAACTATTTAGAAGAAGTGGAGACAATATTTTAGATTACAAGACTTTCATTTACTTCCAATTTTATTACTTATTATTTCCACACATTTTTTTCTCTGTTTAGCTGTTTTTCCATTTGCCTGCGTGTTCTAATTGTTTGTCGCGCATCACGCTGAAACGACTGGAGAGATTTCCTTAAAATTTGTTAAGATGCTTATTTATATCCCTAAGTAAAACATAAACTTTAGGCAATCATGTAGGCACCAATTGAAAAGATAAAAGTAATAATAAAATAATAAAAGTAAATCACATGATGTTTCAGGACACCATATTACGAGGAGGTCTTTTGTTCAAGTGAACACGATTGTCCATCTTCCCTAAGTAGGATTCGTCATGTGCTGTTTTTCCTATCACTACTCCTGGTGTTAGAATTATACGGGAAGTGGCCATCTGTTCTACTTTACAAATCTTATAAGTAGTATGGTTATGCTATAGGTTTAGGCATAAAGTGTAAATTGGTAGATATATCTTGGTTGTAACTTTTCTGCTGTTTTATGGTGAGTGATTCGTGAAATTTCCTCAAATACGTATCTTTTTTTTTAATTCCATATTTAATAGAATTATCCAGATCTAGAGTGTGTTCTGGCATATTGAAAACAATGATTTCTAAAGCTCTTCCGTGCCAGCCAATTGGATGTGTAGTGGTTTGTTTGATTCGCCAGCGTACAGGCCTGTCTTATTGGAAGCATTGCTGCATTGCTGCATTTTATCCCGTAAATTGTTCCTTTTGAGCTTAATGTGTAGTCTTCTGTATGTTCTTGTTTGTTTTTTGTTTTTTTTGTGAGGAATTTTTGGATGGCGTTACCTGATTTACAAGCTATACCTTTTCCTTCATTGGTGAGCATTGGTTTTAGCTTTTTTATTATGGATACTTGGTCTACCATTGAGGTATACTTATTGATTTCAGTCTTACTGTTTTGCTCGTTGTTGTTTTTTGGTTTTTCATCTTCTATTTGTAGGGTTACTATTTATTTGGTTTAGTTTAATAGTTCTATTGATCTGCTTGTTGCTAAAGGGGATTCCATTTTCATTAAATATATTTAATTTCGTTTATTTCATCCTTTATTGGTTGCTCATTGGAGCATATTTCGTGAGCTCTGTTTATTGCCATATTTTTGGAGTTCTTTTTATATGACTTTGATACTGCACTCTTGCAATTGATGGTGATTCTGGCATCGGTGGATTTGCGATGAACTGTTGTGAGAAAATCTTTTTTATGTCTCTTCACTAACATGTCGAGGAAAGGGATTTCATTGTTGGTTTAATTTTTGATGGTAAATGGGATTTTGGGTGTTGTTAATCCTATTGAAGATTTCCAAGATGCTATGCATTGCTTATGATTGGATTTTTAAAAGCTTGTATTCACTGGCACACTCAACTTTTGACGCTGAGGATGGCAGACCCGTAAATACTCCGGTTCATTCTTGTTAAAATTAAATACTTGCACATTAAACAGAACTTTTAGTAATTTATTGAATTCCTCTAAATTAAAGTCTTTTTTGTCTGTTGTTATTTGAAGGTCATTGTTAATGGCGTGTTGATCCCTTCTTGTATTAACGAGGTGTATTAACAATTGAAAATCGCCATGTAATGTGGAGTCCTGAAACGTCGTGTGAGTGTTAATTTTATTATTTCATTGATCTTATCAATTGACCCATTGGTGCATGTTCAGTCACTATGCGATAGTAATTGAGTGTATAAGCATTCCTTATAAGAGTCTTTGTTGCTCATAGAGCACTGAAGGCATTAAGCTCCAATGTTTCACTAAGCATCGGGACTAATTGAGATTGGATGCCTTTATCCTCGAAAAGAAGCATTCTCATTTTACAGAATGCTAGATGAATCCTAGAGTCCTTCTGTGGAGAAATAACCTAGGAAAAATCGCCAATCTCCAAGGCATTGAACCAGGTTCTTTCATTTCACAGCCACATGTCTATACTACTAGGCCAGTGAGCATATACCTAGCTTAAATTAGTTACGGAAGTAATTTTTAATTGGTTTTAGAAAACTTTACATTTCGGCTAAACAAGAATGTAAGCTGAATGTAAATTTAGCAACGGATATTGAAAAGTGAACATACTCTTATATACGTAGAAGAATGATTATTAAAATTACTGTGAGAATAATAAATCTTAGATGCCAATTCTTTTGGATATTTTGCACTGATGAACTGTTTGAAAACTTCTGGCTCAATCAATATCTTTGCGATTATTAATTCTTTGGGAGTCAAGATGTTGACATCAGTTACATACAACAATATTTAATTTGATAGAATTGCAATAAAGATCTAGAGGAAATGAACATTCCTAAGAATGTTCATATTTCTCTCTTTAGCAGGTACAAACAGGAATATTAAGAAAATTAGATTGTAAAGAGTTACCAGAGAGGAGGCATGAACACTCGGTACGACAGAAGTTTGGAGAAAGAAGTTCAGGTTAAACAAAGAATAATGGAATAAATATAAATCAGAAAAAATATGAGACGGAACAGCTCAGAAAGGAAATCAATGTCATTCCATTGTAATCGATCTACTATATAAAGTTCAATATAATAATAAAAAAAATTGAGATTCATTTTTTGTATGAAGCCTTGTTGTGACGCTGATTTTTCTTATGTATTTTGATATTTTTAAATCGATTGGATAATTGCAAATTTGGCAGCACCTTCAAGAGGAATGCGAATTTTATTTATTTATTTATTTATTTATTTATTAATTTTTAAGTACAATGAATAAAAGTTCCACCTGTCCATCAGTTGTGAAGTTATATAAAGAAAATTATTAAAATCATTTATCAAATTTTTAAAGTATTGTTCGTAGATACATAGTAATATGTAGTAAAATTATGATAACTATTAAATAAAAAGTGAAGTCAAACATGAATAGAGACAATTTGTGTATCTGACGTAGAGAAATGATAATATAAAGATACAAGTAGATTCGAAATTACAATGCATTAGAACACACATGATGTAATAAAAAGAATTGTATTACAAGTTTTTTGATCTAATAAAATGTTTTTACACAATACTTACATAATTTTACACATTTATTAATTTTATAATTTATGATCCATGCATGAGTATTACGTTGTCGCAGATTACAAAATTATGATTTTTGATTACAGAATTATACTTTAATAATTGTAACAAAATTAAACATAAAATAATATACTACATTGTTTTTGATAAGTTAATGGGTTTTTTTTCCGTAATATTTTCAATATTGTTTTCACATATCATTATAAATTGACCCTAAAAGTATCTGAACTGAACTGCCAATTGATTTAAATCTTATTTCTACAAATCTCCTTTAAGTTGAAACGCTTTGCTGGATAACAAATTTTCAAAGAGTTTTTCTGTCATGAATCTTTTATTTATCACAGATATCTATTGTGATCGTTAGATGGCGACACATTCCGGATGATTTGAATCGAGGTCCGAATGTATATACGACTTAGATTCTGTTTCAGTTTCATTTAAGCTTTATTGGATAATGTTTTACTACAGTCAAAAGCATTTGCTATAGTAAAACATTATCCAATTTCCTTTTCTTGAAATTACAGAAGCTTGCAAAAGAAGTAGAGTAACAAATAATGATTTAGCCCCAGGATAGTAATATTTCATGCTAAATAATAAAGCTAACATCTTTAAAGTTTAAGACCTTCAAAGTTTATTACAGAATTGCATCACGATAATAATTAAATATGAATAAATTATAGATTATAATATTATTTATTTATTCCTCAATATAATAGAAGCATATTAATAAAACTATATTGGGCTAAGTTGGAAAATTCTATCAATGCATGTTTGAAGCAATTATAAGCTTACGGAAACATGGAAATTTGAAATATTTCTTTTTCCATCTTAATTAATTATTAAAAAATAGTAATTATAAAGATTACTTTACAAAAATAGCTAATGATTTTCAGCAGAAAACAAATTGATTAACGGATAAATACTTTACTTTCAATATCATGTGACCAGTGAAAGACGAAAGGTTGCAGACACAGAACAACTGCAATTGAAATTTGTATGTTTCAATATTGTATCTAGTATTAAAAATACAGCATAGACTCTTACGAAAGCTAGAGTCACAGCTTATATAAATAATATAAAATAAAATAGTTTTGAACTTTACATAATCTTGAATGTTCGAAAGTTTGAAGAGAACACTGGAGGTCTGTCTAAGATTATAACCCCGTCTCAAATTCATTACATTCGATTCTCACAGTCTGAAATAAAAATTGAATAAAAATTAAAAATTAACGCAATAAAAAAGATAATTTACTCATTTGAATCTTGTCAAACGTTAGAATTGGTGAAAATCTATTTAGAGAGAGTGTATTGCATTGGAGTGTATTGCTTCAGAAATAATCGAAATATATATAAGTAGAGTTGATGTCAGAATTAAGGCGGCATCTATTGCATAATTTTTTTTTGTATGTTATATAAAAAAAGGTTGAATTACAAGAAATCCCTCGGAATTCATTCCCTACGATCCTCATTCAATTTGTAATTATAAAAACGTTCAGTAAATGTACTTTCTTTTATAATCGCAAAAAAGTCTTAAAGAAATTTAATCAATAACAAACAACAGCAAGACATTTTATTTCTATTCATGTTTCGTTAAAAATAGATATTTTAAAAAATAAAAATAGATAACAAAGAAATTGACAACTTTCTCATAAGCGCCGTTTTCATTGTTTCGTTTTCATTACATAAAAACGCTGCTGAAAAAAAAATCTGCTCAAAATAAAACGCTGCTGAAGATATTAGTGAAATTAAATTGGGGATTTGTATTTCAGCAAATTTTTGAAAAATATGTAAATTTGAATATGATGAACAGGTAAATAATAGAAAAAAAATTCGAAGAGCTAATATATAAATTAATCTTTAGTTGAATAAATGTTTCAAGTTACACTAAAATGACTCAAAACTAAACACCATTGGTTTGTAAGCTCCCAAGTTCATAATAAACTTTTTCAACATTGGAGGCAACTACAAAGAGCTTAGATAGCTAAAAACAAAAATTAATTATTTTATTTTACTGATAGAAGTACGGTAGGCTTAAAGGTTTTGAAAATGATGAAAGGATCAAATTTGATGTAGCCTACACATGAATACTTTTTCAATAACTGTGATTTTTTTTAAGTAAGATGATAACGCCATGTAAAAAACGTGGTTTATTATTGGAAATTAAAACTCATTCAATGGAATCATCAACATAATGAGAGTTTCGAAAGGCCAATCCGTAGTTTGCCCATTTATAAACAAAATAAATAATTATAGGTTCTCAGAAAAATTCTTGATAAAAAGAATGAAGTAATAATTATCTTGTTTGTCAAACAGCAAATAATGACTACCTTTAGAATTAGCGGCTCCAAATAATGTTAATAATGTCAGCATTCGACTTTGGAAAAGTTGAAAATCAAGAAGCAAAAATTAATGAATAGGAAACGTATTCAATTAAAATGAAAAAAGCAAACTTTTAATTTCCTGCGGATTTTCATCATTTATTAATCTTAATGAACTCGTAATTTTTTACTACATCTTTTTTTTACTGTATTTAGCCAGTTGATACATTAACGGGTCAATTAAGAAGCTGTATTTCTGATTATTGCTAATGACATAAAATATTCATCTCTAAATTAAAAATTATTTTTTATAACTATGATTATTAAAACGTAATCGCCAATTAAGAAGATTAAGTCGAAGTTGTTATTAGGCGGCTAAAAGATTTTGAAATATAAATCAAAATTAAAAATAATATGTTATAGTTGCGACCCGTGAAATATTAATGGAAGCAAAAAAAATTCCACATCTTTGAAAAACACAAGATTGAAAAAGATGTCCTAAGCTAATGTTTTTACAAGCCATGACTTCCACATCAGCCCATATGTAATTTGCAAATCGGCTTATTTGTTAAAATAATATTATAATATTGTTAAAATAAAAAAAAAATGATTTATCACTTTCGTAATAGCCAGCGCTGCGGTTTCTCATTATGAAACATAATAGCAACCTGCTGTCAGAATAGGCTTGTCGAATAGCCTCGTCGAAATTGAGTCAATATTAACGGAAATAAAACAAATGCCACATTTTTGAAATACCCTGAAATTTTTGAAAAACACAAGATTGAAAAAGATGTTCTAAGCTCATTTTTTAAAAGCTATGACTTCCGCAACAGCCCACATATAATTTGAATGACTAAGCCAAATTTTGTTAAAATAAAAGAAAGTAAAAAATTGATTTACCAGTTTCAACAATATCAGTAACAATAACGAATGTCCAACAGCCAATACCAATAATCCTATCTGGACAACAATGACGGCACGTGCTTCGTCACTGTCCCCTACTTGTTGATTAGTGAGCGAGTGGCTACACAGCCGAAATTATGTAAAAACCGAGGTTTTACAAACTCTCTGATAAATTTTGACATATGAACTTCATGCATTTCAGTGTAAACTTCAATTATGTGGGAAAGAAAATTCCAATAATCTGATAATAATTGTGTAATCGCGATCCGTCGAGGTGAAGTGAGAAGAATATTCGAGGCGCCATGATTAAACATGGGCATGACGTCATGCTTGACGTGTTCCAACGCTGCACTGTGATTGGTTATTTCAAATTACAAATTTACAAATTTACAAAGGTCAGTACAACTATTAATAGGATGATTCCAACGTAATATTTAAATTATAATTATTATATACCTGCAAGCATTTATAATAAATAATTTATTAATAGCATTATTAATTTTGAATAGATTCATATTCAATAATTGGGTAATTATCTGAATTCACCGAAGAGTCCTTCGACAGTTTTCGTCTCACACATTATTCTGGAAAGCTGGTGTTAAAGTGCTACTTGGAAGTTCAAAACAATTACAAGAGTGCTTTGTATCAGACAATTCTTGGTTGCGTATGATGATCTTGTTCAACAATCCTTTCTTTAGACCTCATTAACTACTTACAGCTGATTTACACGGATGAAAAAACAAAGGGTTTTGAGAAAAATATATTGTTAGGAAATGCAGACCATTAGCTTTTAGATTTTAATAAATAATGGGCAGGATCTATATTTAAAAAATAGTCGAACAGCTACATGAGTACACAAAACGAGTATATATTTCTCGCTATAAATTTTTCAAGAAATTTATGGGAAATTTACTTTTGCTTTTAATTTTAAATTTTAAGAATTTTGAACAAATTTGGATATGTTGACTTAAGTTTGACTTTCGCCTTCCACAAGAAACGCAGTATATTCCGATCGGTATTGTCTTTACTCAATGAACATTATGAAGAGTTTTTCATATTATTTTTATATCAATTTAGACAATTTTCGAAAAGAAATTTCCTTTACAGCACTTCAAGAAATGTTTTATTGCTTAAAATAGATTCTGTTGCTGTTGAAAGCAACTGTTAAATGAATCTGAGCAAGAACACTTAAGTATTGTTCATTCTACTGTAAAACATAATTTTAAAAAGTTGAAAACTTGACAACTTTCTGTGACACATTGAGTAGAATTAATTTGGATAAAACAATGCTTCTTTTCGAAATATAATTAATCTAATTCTGAAAGTGGAAAATTCTTGTGAAGCCGTCATTATTTTTCTTCTTTCATGGAATTTTCACAGTCAATTTCAGTAAAATTCAGCATTTCAATAAATATAGTGGGCGTACGTTTTGTAACTGCGCACAAAAGCTTTTTCAAACTAGTTATTCATTCTCAAAGAATAAGTTTTTACGTGTGCAAAAGCTAAAAAACTTCTCTAAATATTAAAACACACATATTCTCTAAATATTTAAACTAGATTAAAAGTACATTGAAAAGTTCAGGCAGCAACCATTCACCAAATCATACAAAATAAATCGTCTGATTCACTGGGCCATTGAGGAAATACGGTCCAAGCAGATGTTCTTTTATTACCCCCGCCCAAATCATAACGTAGACTTTGTTTGAGTTCTTGAAAGAAATCTGGAATTTCCTTTGACCACTAAACGTTCCGATCTTTCGAACTTCGATAGATAGCACATCATCACTAAACAGAAATCTTTGTTGATCTTCACTTGTTGGGAAATGTTGAAGAAGCAAGTTGCATGCTTCTTTGCACCGTGTTAAATCCACATCTGACAGTTCATTCACTGACAAAGGGCAAAAAGGTTTCACTTTCAAATCCTTTCGCATATGATCTCTCATATCCAATTCTGCAGCACGCTTGCCAGTCGACTCACGGGAGATCGCGTTATGGATTTTTTTCAAACCATACTATATCTGTATTCTTCCAAAGGTTTCCCGTTCGATGTGAAAGTCTTTTGTTCCCACGCCAATAATGGCGCATTCCTAAATCGCAACTGAAAATCGCTAATAATTTATGAAAGTGTTGGTTCCATATACGGTGGTTCCTGAGTCAAATCAGTAGTTATACAATAATAGAAAACAATAAAAGTGTTTATTTATACAAAAACAGTTTTTGTTTTCTTTTATTGTATAAATACTGATGTGGAATCTCACTTATAATACTGTTGACAATGGCCGTAGCTAAGAAGTGCTGAAAGTTCATTTTTTTATATCAAGTTTTTAATATTTTTTTAATTAAATTTTATTAAGTTAAATTTGTGTGTAGTCTGAATAATTTATATAGAATGTTATTTCGATCTAAGCTAAATAGTGAAGCTAATGTGTCAAGTGAAAAAAGTTTACAATTATGGCATGAACGCTTAGAACACATCAATGTGAAAGCTTTGAAGAATATTGATATTAAAGTAAATAATGTAGATTTCTTTTGTGAAGCATGTTGTCATGGAAAACAGCATAAAATGCCCTTTAAATGCCCTTTGCTCATTTTACCAAAGCCAAATCACCTGGTGATGTAATTTATAGTGATGTTTTCGGACCAATGTCAGAACCATCTATTGCAGGGTTTATTTATTTTGTTCTGTTTAAAGATTCATATTCAGGTTACAGAATTGTATTTTTCATAAGAAACAAATCAGAAGTCTTAAATTATTTCAAAGAATTCTGTACACAGCTTAAGAATAAGTATGACAGGAATGTAAAAGTTTTTCATAGTGATAATGGTACAGAGTACAAAAATAATCAGTTTATGCAGTATTTAAAAAGTAAAGGCATAGACTTTGTCACTTCTGCTCCGTACACACCAGAGCAGAATGGACGTGCAGAGCGTAATATGCGCACGATTGTAGAGAGTGCTAGGTCTCTGTTGTATGCAAAAGACTTGCCTTTGTTTTTGAGGGCAGAAGCTGTCAATTGTGCGGTGTACATTTTGAATAGGACACTACACAGCAAGCTCCAGATTCAACACCATATGAGATGTGGACAGGTAACAAGCCCGAACTAAAACACATCCGTGTTTTTTGTTCAGAAGCCTACACTCATATATTTGATCAGCTAAGAAGCAAACTACAGAAGAAATCAGAGAAGCTAATATTAGTTGGTTAAGAAGGTAATAACTATCGTTTACTTAACATGAAAACAAAGAAGCTGAAAGTGTCAAGAAATGTTATATTTAATGAGAGAAATACTTCAGAGATTAGAAAGAATATAGCAAGAATAAGTATTGAAGATATAGATAAAGAGGATCAACCTGAGGATCAATCGAAGTCTCAGGAGGATGTTGACTTAATTGTTTCGAAATCACAGATGGCATCTTCAGAGCTGAATGTAGTACCGGAAACAGAAAAACAAAAGGAATCACTCACAAAAGTATCGTTACCATATAACTTGAGAAAAAGAGAAGCAATAAAATACCATGAAATCAATGTATGTGAGATAAAACTTCCAGAGTCTTTCGAAGAAGCCATGGAGATCCCTGACAAGAAACAGTGGGAGCAATCAGGGAAGAATTGGAAGCTTTAGAGAAAAATATAATGAAAATATTATAAACATTAAATATGTTCCAACTGATCAACAATTAGCTCACATTTTCACGAAACCATTACCTAAAGCTCAGTTTTATAAAATAATATATTTCGTAATGTCTTGCAATGGCTGTAGGATTTTAAAACTAAGTAATGGATAGTTATGTTCTGTATAGAAATAAGTTTTTTTTTTTTTTTTTTTTTTTTATCAGAGATTTATTTTCAGTAGAAATTGCTAATGCATAACTAACTTGATGGTATTTACATGATATATATATATGTATTACAAATATTTATTGTATAATTGCTTTCTAGATAAAGTGGGAGTGTTGAGTATTATCTAGTCGCAACAGTGAAATGGCGCCTTGGCGATTGTTGTAATTGTTGTTATAGTCCCGTGTCACGCTCTGCTGTTGATGTGAAAGTCGGGTTTCATCACCTGCTAAGTTTTCTGTATAAATATTTTTATTCATTGAATTTAAAATCTGTTATTTGTTATTATTTCCAGTTTTGCCATTCAAGATATACTGAGAATCATTCAAAACACATTCAAACTTATATTTTTATTTTTGACAACTAATTGCTTAGAGATCAACAGACACAATTGATTTTCTATTGTTCCGAGGTCTTACAGGGCCGTTTGCCAGTTAAAGGGTAAGGCTCAATTCTACGACTGATTGAATGGCTCAGTTAATCGGTTTAGTGAACTGAATCTTTACTTATAGTTAAAAATAATTTAGTTTTTATTGTAAATTTGGGAGGTATAAGTGATACTGTGATGTAACATTAGGGAAGAGGTTCACAAGATTGTGACAAAGTGTGGAGGGGGGGGGGGGGTCGAAAATAACAAAAGTTAGCATGACGTAGTTTACGGACAGCCCAATGCTAGGATTTTTTTCTTAATCCTGAGGGAGTTTTGTGTTTTCAATAATAAACAAAACAAAATGAAATTCCCTGTTAGATTGTTTTATTGTATAGCATAACAGCAAATAAATTTCTTTTTTAGACTTTTACATAAAAACGTGTGAAACCTGTTATTTATAATAATAATAATAATAATAATTAAATAATTATAATAATCAATGACAAAATTAAGAATCATGATAAAAACAATCCATTTGCTTTAAAAACATTATTAATATCTTTGGAGGTGCTGGTTTCAATTTCTTGCAAATAATGTTACAAATTCTATTTTAATAAGCTAACATATTTAGAGATTTATTTTATTAAAGGCTATTATGTTCAATAAACAGACTATTTTAACAGTTTAGATAGTAATTTATTTAGTAATTATTAGCGAACTCTTAGGACGTGCACCGAGAGCTAAAAACTATCTAGACAAGAAACATTAAATTGTTTTGAAGAAAGAAAGATTGAATCAATGAAAACGGCTAGAGCTTATGACATAAATTGAAACATATTTTATTTATGGTGTTTTAAGAAGTTTCAGATGAATTTGTTGACACTATCTTGATCTCATGTCTTTTCTTCGTAAATTCTTGCTAAAACTAACAAAGACTTTCTGAAAAAAATTTTTATTATTATTTTATCTATCCATTTTTTATTGAATTGTCTTTGATGATAGAACTGATATCGAAACGATATTTTTCTTCTTCATGTATCAGTTTTCTTTGTTCGTAGAAGAAAAAGAAACAGAGAAAAGTTTCATGTATACATATCGTGTTTGGTCTACTTTATTTGATTAGTTTAATATCTAAGTGATCAGCGGAAAAGAGGTAACATTAAAAAAATTGTATTTATGTTTCTTTTAATTTCATTTTTCAAGCTTTAGTTTTGGAACAGTACGTACCAAATAATTTCTACCATTTTTAGTCTTTTTTTTTTTGAGAATCCACTTTTATAAGTGTAAAGGTAGAGGTATTCCACTGCAGACATTCTGGTTTTTGAGAGAACGAGTAGTTTTGGCGCCCAGCGATACTCGACTAAGAGGATTACTTAAGGTGGGATGGTCAGCTCGACGTCCGCCCGCCTTTACCCCCGAGTAAGAAATACGATATCTATTTGAAAGAGGGCTGGATGAACACTAAGCATCGTTTGGAGGAGAAACAATAGTAGAAAAACTCCCAACCACCTCCTTAAAATTCTGAACCCGGGCTTCCAATCCGCTGAGCGTCAAAACCATGTGGCTAGCGGATCCACATTCAAAATAGCCTGACAACGATAAATCTTTTTTCAGTATTTAAACAATAACAAAGTAATGTTTGTTTTAACTTTGATAACTTAAGATTGCGGTAAGAAATCGTAATGAAAATGCTTATTTGAGAAAAGTAAGAATTGTCAAGCTATCATTTAAAAAAAAAAATTTAATTTCAAAAAATAAATTTAACATTTTAGAATCACTGGTGATTTCTTCTTAATAGCTCTCTAATTACTAATGAAACCAATAATATGTACATAAATATTTTCTACACATTTATTAAATCACATGATTTTTATTATGAAAGCTACTATTATGTAATTATCTTATATATAAAATGACTTAAAATGCTTTAAAAATACTTTATTCCACTGTTGAATGTTGATTTAATTTTTTTTTTTTTGTTTCGTTGTTTGCAAAAGTAATCATGCACTTTTCTTTTATATGTCAAAAAAATAGCAAAGCTAGACAGATATTGCTTTAAATATAATAATGTTTTATCTTTAGCTCCTTGTTAAGCCTGAATATTTTACTTTCCAGATAACCGTAGAATGTTTTATTCAAAAAAAAATTAAACAAAAAAAAAAATTGGTCAAAAAAAAAAAAGAGAGAAGAGAAAAAAAATCAAATACCGTATAAATCAGCTCAAATACAATAATTCAGTTTTGTAAGATTTTTATTCTAATGTAAAATAACGAGCCTTATTTATTTTTAATATCAATGTGCCATATTATTACCCAATATTACAATTTAAGAATTCTGATATTTAAGAATAACTATCAAAGCGACATAATATTTAACGTGCGTGAATTGGTTTTAGATAAAAATTTTACTATATTAGCCACCGATGTTCAATCTGCAATTTGTATGCCACTAGTAGGGCGTAGGGAGCTTTTTAATTGTAAATATTTTTTCATTTTTTAATCAACTGCGGCGGCTAATATAATTCTTATGTAAAACTATCAAAGCGAATTATAGGTTTTGTCTCACTGATATTCTCAATACATTCGTCCGAAAAATGAGTTAAAAGGAAAATAAAATTGCAATTTTATGACGAAATAATTATGATATTTTCATTTGTTTATTGTTAATGTAACTCAAAAGCTAATTTATTTTTCGGGTTTTTGAAATTAATATGGCTTAAATTATTAGAAAAAAATTGCTATTAATTTTAGTACAGATCAGATACATGATTCAATGACAAGCTACATAGAAGTTAGAGTAGTAGAATTTTACTTCAAGAATTTAAACCTTAAAATGCTGAGTTTCAATGATCAAATGGAATATAAGAGGTAAGGATTATTTTCCCTTTCAGTAATTAAGATATGGGCAAGTCAATGATATTAAGCATCTGTTCCAACAGACGACCGTGGTTTTAGTTCGTTGTTACGATTTGTGGTCGTCCCGTGCACCCTTTACGCTATGCCAGCACACTAACTGTTCTTCGGGATTTTTGGATGACGCCAGGACTCACACTGTCATTGGGGCGTGTTTCCGAAACGTAAGCTGAAATCACCTGTTTCACATTCTAGGCTGAGTCCGTCTTTTCGTCCTAAACCGTATGAACCTTTGTAGTGTTCGACTAAAAATATCTTTTCTTCTGTGCTCAGAATCATTATTGCCTCGACAGATTCAAAACCTAATACCAGCTACTATGCTGTTTACTTTGAAATAGACCTTGATATTCGGAAACGTTCTGTTATTGCTTGGAGAAGTGGACTGTTTCACTACAGTTTGTTTGCCCAGTACAGTACTAGGGCTACTGCTATCGAATATCATGGATGTAACAAATAAAAAAAAAATATTTCATACTGTTACAGAACTTCAGTAGCATATACTTTCTTGTTGGGACTTAAATTCATCCTGACTTGACGAACTGTCTTGAGAAAATTTTTTTGCCGTAGCTGATTGCTTATCGTGGAAGAAGACAGTCGCCAATTTACTTGAATATTGTAAGGATATTATACTATTACAATTTTACATGCATTGCTCTTTGTTACCATTAAAAAGATGAAGCCCATGCATCTGCTCAAACATTCTTTATATGCGATAAAAATAAAAACTATATACAATAAAAATGACCGGTTTCCGTCCCGAGAGGGAGCTTTATCACTGACAAATGCTTGATAAAGTTCCCTATCGGGACGGAAACCGGTCGTTTTTATTACATATAGTTTTTACTTTAATCGCGTATAAAGAATGTTTAAGCAGATGCTTGCGCTTCATGTTTTTAATGATAATTACAAGGATGTATATTTGCTTTTTTTATTTTTATGAATTGTCTGGTTTATTCCAATAATTTTTCCGTTTCTTATTTATTTTTAAATATAATTGTTTTAACTGTTAATCGTATGTTGATTTAAATTTGTCTCCATTGATTTCTTAATCCCTCAACCAATTATTTGTTGTTATTTTGTTAAATTTAAATTCCTCCAATTATCATTTACTCTTTTGTTTGTAATTGTCTATGTAAACGAAGTGAATCAGTGATTTTTTTTGTCAATTATTGATTAGTTGTATAAACTACATCTGAAACAGATACCAGTTAGCTCTTCCCTTTCATCACTTGACAATATGTCGTCAGATCTGATAATGCCATTAATCATTTGATACAGAAATTAGTTACGATTTAGCTGCACTGCAATAAATGGTTTCACGCCTCCAACAGTCTTTACTGTAGGATTATTCTTGGGTTGTAACTACTTCGTCAATTGTGCTGTTCTAGTTAGAATGACTTTAGGGTATCTTCATACCTGATTAAACAATACTGCTATGACCAGAAAGTACTTCGTGCCATAGTTGCAGGGTTGTCTACTTTCAAAACAAAGCTGGCATTATTAAGTACAGTAGATTTATATGGAGGATGGCCGCCCATATTTATTGTTCAATGTGAGTCCCTTCCCCAGCAAAATGTGATCAATAAGAATAATTTTAATAATTTTAAAACTCAATATTTATGGAAAGATTTTCAAATTCCCTTTCTCTTAATAATCTTCATTATCAAAATAATTTTATAATAGAAAAATTATGAAGCCTAGCAAAATTAAAACTAACCAAACTTTATAATTTAAAAAACAAATACAGTAAAACCCCGTTATTAGCTCGTCAAGGGACCGTGACCTACAAGCGTAATAAGCGGGATAGCGCTATAAACGGGGAATGATTTATATGATGGGGAAACATTTAGACACCATTTTACAGGAAAGATACTTGATTCTGAAATAGATATAGTGCAAATGTGAGCTTATTTCTTATTAAAAAAATCTTTGATTGTGGTTTGCCGTGTGTGTATGCTACTGTTATAAATTATGACATTTTCAATGCGGTTCAAGAAACTATTAACATCAATTGATACTCCACTAGGAGCAATACAAATATATTTTCGGAGCAGATTTAGTGCACTGCCCGCTATTTCACGCGCCTTTTCTTGAATGATTGGGTCACTTAATGGCACTGATGCATCACGGGACTGATGAATCCATTCAATTAGAATTTCCTCGGCATCTTCACATTTTCCACACTTTACTTTTTTACGTTTGCAACCATCCTTCGCTGCATTGATAATTCCATTCTTATTTTTTATTATTCTCAGACTGGATCAGGGAATTCTAAGATTCTGCGAAAACCTTCTGATTTAGTGTAGAATTCTCGTCGTACTTACGAAGAATTTGCAATTTTTCACTTATAGAAAGAGATTTCCGCTTCGACATTTTGCACTAACTTACTGTATCACAGACCCGCACTTCAAAGAGTTCGAAGATTCCCTCCTACCAGGGAAAGAATCGTTACAGTGTTACATTTCTTTTCGATACAAAATTTCCGATATAAAAAAGCGCTACAAGCGGGATTTGAAGCGTTATAAGAGGGTAAAAGTATACAGAGTTATATAGAAAATTCCAGGGACCGCACGAAAGGAGCGTAAAGAACGGGATAGTGCTATAAGCGGGAGCGTAATAACGGGGTTTTACTGTACATTATTTTTCAAATTGGAAATTTAAGTTTGTTTTTGTTTGTTTTCTTTCAAACGAAAAAAAGTCCATCTAGATTCATAAAATTTTCAATGAACATGATTAATTGAGGTCAGATGGTCAACCCGAAGCTCGCCCGCCTGTAACCCCCCGAATGAGAAGTCAGGTGCCTATTTGATAGAAGGCTGGCTAAACCAGAAGGAATAATCGAAAAATGAACGTTGACTTCTCCAATCCGAAGTCTAGTGCTTAAACCACTAGGCTATTTGACCCACATTTTATATCAATACTAATTTAACGTTATTTCGCAAAAAAAGAAATACAAGAAATAATTTAAAGCCTATTTTCTTAAAAAAAAATTATTTTTTTTACTTTCGTTGTTTTTTTAAAACTACAGATAAAAGAAGAAATCTCCGTATTTTTGAAACTGTAACATCTGTTAAATTGAACAATCTTTCTTCAGTTTTCATTTTCCTGAAAATTGATTAATCAGCAAATACTTATTTTGACTCTCCTTATTTGAAAGGCTTTTAATAAAAAGTAAAGCACATGCAACTTTAAAATGGATTACATTGGATTATTAGAACCTCAACTGGATGGTGTCACGAATGATTTATTTCTGTTCTACTACTTTTCTACGGAATTTCTGGCATCTTCAGGTTTCTGTTTTTATGCCATCTAAAATGATTAGAGCCATATTACAAAATCTACCTTTGCGAATTAGGGGCAATTAACATTTTTTTATTATAGATATTCAAAATGAATCTCCAAAATTCAAAAAAATACATCTTTAAGCAAAAAATTTGTAGGTATATATCTGGATTTAAGTAGATTCTTAAAATCTCAAAGACCAAAATAATCAAAATTAAAACAAGTCTGTTAATTTTTAAAGAAGTGTTATTGTGCACCATACTAAATAAAAAATACGACTGCGTAAATTCCACACAACGCGAGGTTTGGAGAGGCAGCATTGTTGTGCAGTGCAGAAAAATAAAAAAATCACTGAAGTATTTGTGGCAATGAATCAACAAAGAAGGTCATGCCATGAGAACTAAAAGTTACGATGTGGACGAAATGTGGAAAAGTAACTGAAGTTAGATGATTCTAACCAAATTAAATAATTAAAGTCCTAGCTTTTAAACTCCAAAATAAAAACCATAAAAAAAGGCTGTAGGGCTTCATAAAATAAAGATATCGCAAAGACGAGAAACGTCAAAACGTCAGTTTCGATCATATCGCAATAACCCAAGTTTCGACGTGTGTTTGAGTTAGGAGTTGGTGAAACAGAAGGTGGAAATAGCATCCCTGACGAGTTTATATTAACCCTGTAATTCGAGTAGCAGATAATATGACTTTTACATATTTAACTCGATGCGGAAGCAAGATTTAGACTTCTGAAACATCTACGTGAATAGACAGTGTTCTAAGATGTTGGACATTTTCCATGTTTACGAACTATAAATAGTTAAGTAAATACATATAATCCAGTTTATTTTTAAAGGGCTTTATACTGGAAGAGAATATATTTATCGATTGTTTTGCAACAACTAAGATTTGTTTTCTTTTATTCACCTTTTCTTTATTAGATTTATCATTTACCGATCTTTAATAGCTTTACTTGGATCATAAGCCTTAAACAAAGTACATATCCATCCGCTAACTAAGTTTTGGATTTACAAACCGAATTTTTTGCGCCCCTTATTTTAGGATGCCCGGATCTTTAGAACACCCAAAGCATCCGGTGGCTATGGCACTGATCAAGTGTACAGTTATTTTTGTCACGATCCAAATGTGTACATTTGGGATTTACTACGCAGCTCTTGAGAGCTATGGTCTCCCTCTTCAAAATGATGAAATTTGATGATGGGTGGCAAATCTTTCGCTTTAGAATCCCTTATGAATTGAACATTCTTCCAGTAATCTCAAAACGAATGCAAAAAACTTATTTATTCCAAAAATTTCTTATTTAAGAAATATCTGTGAAATGAAATTATTAGCTTCAAATTCATATACGGAAGACAAAGACAGCAGAGGGCGAGAATTCTTGCCTTCTTAAAAAGCTTGTAGATTCGACAATGATCTTATTTCGTACAGAAATAGCTATTTAATCGATTGGAGGTGCTTTCTTTGAAAGAAAAAGAAAAGATGGCTACTGTAACTTTTGTGTTATTATTATTGGACGGTGTTATGCATCATTTGATCAAGCGCCAAAACAGATTTTGTTTAAATTTATTGCTGCGTTTATTAGCGAAGGGTGTAAACTCTCTATAAAAAATTGTTCCTGCTTCCTATCGCAACATAATTCTGCGGAAAATTAATTTTGATTAAACGGCACTCGACTTCGTAACGAATAAGATTTGCATCGTGTGACTAACTATGTTTGAAGGATATTATTAATTTTGATAATGGTCAGAATTGTCCTGTGAAAGTATTTTCATTTACATATGTAACACACTTCATTCCATTACAAATGTGAAGAAATACATAAGCTTTTGCGTTTATGCGAATATCTCAAAATCGAATTTTGGGCTTGGTCAAATGATACACAACATCACCCAATTTTCGTAATAAGAACTTTTTGAATTCACTTCAAGTATCATAATATCATGAAAAACTTAACTAAATTCCGTCTAATATTAGACGTTTTGCATGATATTATGATAGAAAAATATTATTTCTAATTTGAACTATTGTTTCTCTTTAAAATCAAAATTATTTGATTTATAATGAGCTTCTTATAATATATGATTTATTGACTGATTTTAGAATATATGATTTAGTATTTATTAAACTTAAAAATAAATACAAACGTTTTGGCTTTTTTTCCCGTTTGTTTCAGAATAATGGCAAGGTATGTATGGAAAACATCTACTGTTTCAAAAGTCAATCCCTTCTATGACAGTCGGTGCACAAATGTTTACAAACAATTTCAACCAATAGCAGTTATTTTAAAACTTCTGGGCGTTTTCCCTATTCAGGGAGTGATCCGTCGTAGAAGAGAATTTCATATTCGATTGATAAGTTTCGATTCGCTATATTCATTATCAGTTGTGACTATTCTAATCTACCTATTCATCAGGCATGTCTTATTTGTGCTTAACCACCGTAAGGAAGCGAAGACGTTTACCCACTACACAACAAATGCCTTATATTATACTTTCCTTCTCCAAATCATTCTCAGTCCTATTGTTTGCATAACTATTACTCCTAAACTGTTAAATCATTTCGCAAAGTGGAAAAAAGTGGAAGACTCAGCGAAAGTGTTAAAGGGAATTAATCAACCAACGAAAGGGAAAGCTTTATTGCTTCTCATGATGATGTTCCTACACCGATGGCAACCATCCATATACAATTACTTAAGGTTTGATGACATGCCTTTCAGAGACACTTTAAGTACTTTCAGTTCTTTCTGCGATCTTGTTATACGTTTATCTGAAGTCACTCCTTGCATACTTTTGATATACTTTTGTTGGGTACTATACAGTCGTTTCAAAGTGATTATAAATGAAATCTGCGATTTGAATGCTTCTGTAGGATTCAAATTAGAACACTTGAAGCACCTTCTAGTAACTTATACTAGACTTCTTTTGTTAATGAAAGATTTAAATTCAACTTTTCAACTACCTCTATTACATTTTTTTATTTTCTATACAATAACTATTTGTTTTCAAGCATATTATATAATTGTTCATATGGTCATCTCAGCAGATGCAAGTAATCTGACAGAAATATTTGTAAATTACGCTTTCCACTCCCTTTCGAGTGTAATTCTGGTTTGTGTCGTGATAGAAGTGACTGTTGATAAGGTGAGTCTTTAATAACAATAACAAGCCTATCTACTAAATTCAATGTCAATTACAGTTTCATATGATTTCATATAATTTCAGTTAATCTTAAAATATTTATATGTCAAACCTACATTTCCCTCTAATTAATCTTCCTACTTCTTCTTTGAGAACTTCTTTATTAACAATATTTCGATCGTAATTCCGATCTTCTTTAGGTTATATTTTCAAAACCTTCTTTGTACTTTTTCGTAAAAAATAACAACTTACAAGTTTCAAATTTAAACGTAGATCTAACTTAACAACTACATACATTATTATAACAATATATACAGTATGTTGATTTTGATATGTAAACGTAAGTAACAATTTTGGCCATTTTCTTTATTGATATATTCAAAGCTTCTAATTATCAATGCTTTCATTATAAATCTATTCTGTTTCATCTTGGATTTTGTACAATATATCTACTGTGGGATCCGGATTATGATCTTCTTTCAAACAATGATCTGCCCAATCTGAAATATTCTGTTTTTTCTTCTGCATGCTGCTATATGCTCTTGTACTCTTTTCCTTAAAGTTCTGCCCTTGCATCCATAATAACTTTTCCTGAAATTTCTGCATGTGAAACTAGGTACAACTCCAATTGTATTAAGTTTTTCATTTTCTGTGTATTCTTTTTCTTACAGTATATTCAGGAAAAAGTAAAAGATAGAAAGAGATTTAATTATCTAAATTGATAAAGAATTTATAATATAAGAAAATGATCAAAATTGTTATATACGTGTACATCATCAAAATCAGCGTAAACATTGTCATAATAATGTAAGGACAGTTGACTCGCGATAATCCGACATTTGACAGTCCGACACGCTCGGTAGTCTGACGCAGGTTGGTTCGAAAACCGACCCGATTGAGGCAGTCACGGAGGTGAAATGCACAATCACTTGCGATGAAGTTATGTCGGCTGCAAACACTTTGATAACGTTGGTGTGAGGAGAGGCAACTCGACTACGAGTACATTTTAATGTTAAAAGATATTCAAGAAAAAGCTATGACAGACTCTTTACTTAAGAAGCCTTAAATACATATGTACGTATTTTTATTTTTTTATTTTAAGACATAAAATTATATTTTACATTATATACTGTAATTTTATTTTTTTAAGACTTAAATACAGTAATAAATTAGTAGTATATACATACATTTGTGTAAAACTATGCCTAATGAGTATTTTTTTATATCCTCAATGGCCGTAAAATATGTACTCATTATGTATTGTAACAATATACGTACTGTATATATATAACAACTTAACTTTTCTTGCCTTAGAAGTCAAAATTCAGTTTTAAAAAATCAACCTTTGGTAATCCGACATTTTTGATAATCCGATACCCCCTCGGTCCCGTAGCTGTGGAATTATCGCGCTTCAACTGTAATTGTTATGTTAGATTGATGTTTGAATTTGAAACTTGTTAGTTGTTTTTTACAAAAATGTAAGAAGAAGGTTTCGAAAATATAACCTGAAGAAGATGGGAATTACGATCGAAATATTGTTAATAAAAAAGTTCTCAAAGAAGAAATATGAACCTAATAATAATTAAAAATTGAGAAAAGCTTACTGAAAGCTTACTAAATTTTAGTAAGCTCTTGACTTTAAACTGACAACTGATGAAATAACTTTTTTTCGGTTTGCTTTACCTTAATGGATTTAGTAATGTCAAACTATCATCAAACGAAGTTTTCTGATCTTTAGCTATTTTAAAGTTAACTGAAGTATCTAAGGCTTAGCCTTGTAAAAGTGTAGTTGTCTTTGGATTTATTAGATAGATTTCTTATTGTTATTTTGATGATGTTTGGTAAATTTGGTATATTTGACAATTTTCCTATAATTTGAGTTTTATTGGGTAAATTTCATGAGACGATTAACAACTTCATAATTTCGAGGCCAAGTTAATGAGCAGAAAACATTGAAAAATTATATATTGATTATATAGGGAATCGGGAACGGTCGTTTCGTCCTTTTTTTTAGGTACTTCTCAGTCCAATCTAATCTCTTTGATGATAAACCCAGAAAGGCGTGAAAAGAAATGGAAATCACCTTCCCTCTTGAAAGTGACTCCAAACTAAACAAACAACATTAAAAAAATAAGTGCTGATATGCACTCAAAAAACCTTTGACTTAACAATCGTTAGGAACGAAAAGGCCTTTCATTTCAAAGAAAAACAAACAAATCAAGAAGGGGTAATAAGGCACAAGAGAAATAAATTTAATTGCAAGAAAATCATGAAGAATCAGAAATCAAAGATTGCAGATGAATGAACATTCGCGTCCATAAGTTTCTTATCAGAGGGAATCGGACAAATCGGCCGTCCACGATTCACTGTGATGATAAACTCAAGGGCGTGAATTTTTTATTTTATGTTCAGTCTTTGATTGCTGATTATTCATGACTTTTATGCAAGTTAAAATTTATTTCTTTTGATAATATTATTTACTTATTCTCTGAACATTGAAAAACGTTTTAAGGTAAGTCTTTAGGTAAAATATTAAAAAAAAAAAAATACTTGATTGGAAATTTTTACATAGTCGGTATGATTTGTTTATTGACTGTTCAGGTGAAACTTGAGAATTCTTACTATTCCAACTTGAGAAGTTCTCTTCTCTGTTTGTTTATTTCTTCGCGCTTCTGGTTAAATGCTGGATTCTTTAAAATTTGATAAGGTGATTTTCTGTAATTCAATTTAAAGTATAAGCACCGTTATTTTTACCCTTCTACCCCCCACCCCACACCCACATACTCATCACAAAAGGATTTCTTTTTTCTTTTTATACAAAATATACATTTTCCATATAGTTTGTAAAAACTTTATATGATAATTAAGAATTTTAAAAAATAACTATTCCACAAATATTTGGTCATTTTTTAAAAAAAATTTTCTCTTCCCTTCTACATGTTTACTATCGTATTTAGAATTATGTTTATATTCAAAATCTTTGAACTTTGTAGAATTGCTGAAAAATGTTGAAGATATTACTTTCCAAGAACTTTTAGATTTCATATTTCAGATTTTAAAATTAATAACATTGTGATTACTATCATTTACCAGATAGTGTTACTTCAAAGTACATTTTGAGCAATAAAATAATATTTGTAATAAAGGATAATGGAAGAAATTAAGAAGAAAATATTAAAATTTAAATAAAGCTTCCTGATTTTTATTTCTGAAACAATTTCAAATGACGTGGAATGATAATTATGAAGAAGCATTTGATGCATGAAATTGGCTTATTCAAATTAGGTTTTCAAATTTTGATGAAATATAAGTTAATTACTGAATGTAAGAAAATTAAACCTATTAATTTCATTTTGTGATTGTAGGCTAAAGAAATCCAATATGTATTAAGTGAATTTAACGCTGATACCGTATTGCTTAAAGAAGAAATTCAGGTGAGACAATAGATTAAGAAAAAATTAACGAGAAACACCATACAAAAAGTTTTAAAAAGAATTTTATAAAACATTAAAAATACTTATGAAGCCTTCAAGTTCCTCAAGGGAATTCCTCTTCAACACGAAACATTCACACACGTTAAAAAAAATATTTTGAGACAGTAGATTATGATAATTATTTTTCTTTTTTAACATTGTATTCTCGTTTTTGTTTCAGAGTGGTTCGAGTGTAAAATTTACTACAAACTGATTTTAGAAGTTTGCACATAGAAACAAAATATTCCAAAAATTATGCAATTCTTTCATTACAGTATGTTTTTAATTAAATATATTTGAACGTCATTTTCTGAAACATATTGATTGGTTCAAGATATTTAATCATATATGTATCAGAAATGTTTACAAATTTACTTAAAATGATCAAAATATTAGATAAATTAAACATTTGGTGACTAAGAGATTCTTAGAAATAAAACCTCTTAGAAATTCAATTCAAGTTTCTTATCTTCTGCCGAAAATATTCTAAATGAACTGGAAGCTAAACCTATTACTTCACTAATATTAAAATTGTTTTATGAATAACAGGAAAATTTCAATTTCAACCACCATATTTATTGCTGAAGTTTTTCAAGTATTGGTTTAAAAGCCTATCTTACAATTTTAACTTCTTGGAAGAAATACGTTGTATTTTTGACGTTTTTATAGCATTACACGACTAGATAATTTTGAATTTTTGATCAAAAAAATGGAAATTATCTCTTGTTTATTTTTAAAAGTGGTGGGTGAAGAAAATGGAAACACTAAAAAAAAATCATTTGTAACAGTTTAAATATTATTGCAGTTGATTGCTATAGTTATTAATTCCTCTATGCAGTAATTTAACAATTCATTTTTAGTTGAGTACAATACAAACTTATTTAATAAAGTGCAGCACAAGTTCTTTATAGCAATTGTCAATAATTATCAAGAAGGACTGGAGATTTATTTATATAGTATTAAAATGTAGATACAGTGGATGTATCTATGAATATCATTATTTGATGTTTAAAGATTAGTATTATATAGATATGAAGATTGTATTATGTAGAAATTGTGTCAGAATATTAAAAACAAACCGTCAGAATCTACTGGGAAAATTTCCACCAGTAGGACTGTAAATTGTTGAAAAAATTATATTAATTTCGATTTTCTTCAGGAATTACGACAGCTTCCGAATAATATAGGGACATCCTAAATAGTGAAATTATAAAATTCTTCAAACAAACAGATCTAGCGAGAGTAACTAGAGTACGATCTTTCTGACTACCTGTTATTGCTGATATCGCTTCACCAATATGTCTCTTGCTCTGCTCAGCGATTGAAGATTAAGATGCATTTCGTACTCCTGGTTATTGCAGCACAACAGAAACAAATCTTCACTGAAAGATTAATAAATATGTTGGATTCATGGTACAATCAGGATGCTACTTTGCTAAATTCTACCACACATTAAGTCGAGCGACGAAGCCATGTAATTTGTAATGGCAAATACAAAGATTCTTGAATTAAAAGTTCAGTAATCTCGCAAATAGAGTTTAACACTTCTGACACTTTAAAACTTCTTTGATTTTGAAATTACATTTACGAAGAGAAAGTAAGGTTATTGAAAGGATCTAAACAGCGTTAGATAACACAACAGCAATTCAAATATCTCTGGTATAATGGACCACTTGAGGTTTACGCCCCTATCGACGTCACGTACGATGTGTATCCCACATGATGCGTGAGCTTGTGGGATAAACAAACATGTAACTTTGTGTGAATTACTTAAAAAAAATCGTCGATTTTTGATATTTCAAGACGGATGGTTCAGTACTGTGCAGATCCTTATTGTAATAATTCTGTAAAAACGCTTGGAATATCCTTCTTTAATATAATATTTCATCTATATCTACACCGGTTAAAACAAAGCACATGGCTTTGTTTATCCCACATACGAAGCAGTAGCCTGGTGGGATATGTTGTAACTACGAAGCCCCGCCTATCCTCAAGTGGTCCATTGGAAGTATCATTTTGTAACTCCACCTGTAGAATGTTATTTAGATACAATAAACTTTCTAAGTTTATTAACTGATTATTTCTCATCATTTTTTTCCTTAATTCTAAAGCATTTATGTGTGAGTTTCATCAAAATATTAAGTACGCCTACAGTTTTTAAGATTAATTTAATTTATAGTTTCTATAGTATAATCTTGACTAACTACATCTTTTTTCAATCGTTTATTATTTAAGAAAAAGAGGACTAAATAATAATTAATCTATTGAATTTTAAATTTCAGTATTTTCTGAATACAACTGCAGTCTCTTCATTTCAGTTTTCTGTTTATGGACTTTTCCATGTGAATACTAACATCCTAACATCCGTAAGTTTCATTTCTGTATTAGCTATTCAAAATATTTCGAAATAAACTTCTTTAAAATTTCCCAGATTCACGATATTACTCCAACAATGACACATAAACTCTGTGTTTCATGTTGGGCTTTCTAATACATTAAAACCAAATTATATATATATTTTTTGTATATTATTAATTTAAGTTACGATTAAGTAAATGTTAATCTACATCTTTTGCATCTCATACTTTCAGATTCATTCGCTATGTTAAAAAAATTTCAATTTGATAGACTGTAATATATTTTTCAATGAAAGTAGGAGTTGGTTCCCAAAGGAAAAAGATGTGGATTATTTGGTTCCTTTTCTTGGAATTTTATTTTTTAAGTTTGCGTTTGTAGCTATTAGGATGTTAGAATGAAAGAAGGGATATTGAATTACCCCGGTTAAAAAGTATTTGCAAATGATGATAATATGATTTTTACTGTGATTTCTTGTATTTTCCTTTAAATCCATATTTTGAATTATTTTTTTTTGAACACTTATTTTTTATTTCCTAATTATTTAACATAACATTGCAGCCCCGGTAGGGATAAAAAATCACTATTAAACAGGTTCTGGAGTTAAGTAATTTATAAATACATAATAAATAATGTAATTCATAGTGTAGTCATAATTTAAATATTTGTAACGTACTATTAGTTATTGTAATATACGTAATGAAAAGTTTTAACTATATAATATTAACAAAATAATGTTTATCATAAACAACAAGAAAGAATATGAATCATAAAAGTAAACGTAATTTTAAATACAATATACGTATAAACTTTACATTTGACAATAAAATTTCATTTAAATTAAAATTGAAAACATAGGATTTTAAGGCTATCATAATTATAAGTTTATTAACTAGGTTTATTTCCAATGTTATAATATTATTAACTTAAAGTGATACCAGTCCTATTAGGTATACGAGTAGGCACCTACACCTGTATTATAGATGCTGTTTATTTTAATCAATTTATTTAACATTTAATGTAAATAATTAAGTTTAATTTATTAAGATTAAAAACTTACATAACTGTAATTGAGTAACTCTTTAATTACATGATCACTATTTATTTAAAGGCAAAAATTTAATTAAAATTAATCTCATGATAATTTGATTCTGAGTTGAAACTGATTATATTTTAATCTTTTAACTCATTTTTTTGATTTTTTTTATTATTTGGTTTTACTATGCATGTACTTTGTTTTTCTTTCTCTTATTATGATAGAATTATATTTATGTTCTTTTCATTCTTCTGCTTTTTGTTTATTCTATAAATGCTTTATTCTATAATTGTTAAATCTTTTACTTTGTGTAAGAAAGGAAATAAAAAAAAAGTAATGATGTGTCGCAAGATCAGTTTTAATAAACTTTTAATTCTAAGCTTATATCAGACTATATGACGTAACTTGCAACTCTTGGTTGTAAAAAAAAAAACAAAAAAAATTAAAATAATTAACAGTTTATAATAATAACATTGTTTTAAGCAAAATCTTCCCCCCCCCAAAAAAAAAAAAACAAAAACAAAAAAAAACAATTGTAAGATTTGTTTTACATAAAAAAAAATAAAAAAAAAAGACTTTTTTTGTTGTTGTTTATTTACAAAAAAAACAAACAAAAAAAAAACCAACCGTTTTTTTTTACCAACTCTGCTACTTATCGGTTTGATCAGTCATTACCAATATTTGTAATGAATAGTTGAACTCCAATTAACGGAACAAATTAAAAAAAAATCACTTAAAATCCAAACCAAAGATTATTTTTAAAATAATAAACGAGAATCAAAGAAATAAAATTACAATATTCGGAACGCAAACGAAACATTTTGTCAGAGGAAGCTCACAATGCTCAATATGACTGATAGGAGAATTTTAACCATTTTTGCTGTTCAGGCAGCTACGACGCACTGAATCTTAGAAATCAGTTTATGCTTTGCATCAGATACAATTGATGGGATTTTGAATACCTGCTGGCTCCATCGAACATTTCATATTGATTAATAGTGCTAAAAGATAGTTTTCATCTATCCTGCTGTTAAATAACACTGGTAAACACGATTTTTGATAAATGAAAACTGTTCATATTTTCCGATTCCCTTTCCCATGAAATCTATCCAAACTGCCCTTTTGTTTCATGAAGCTAGTTTTTGAGAAATCTATATTATACAAAATAAGTTTACACTCTTCTTTTGTAAGCAAACAACTGAAACAAATTATTTCTGAGTCAATTCTAGCCAATTTGAAAGTAATGCTGACGGATTATTGTTGGTGTCTGAAAAGAGACACTTACGATACATACATCAGAGCTTCGAAAAACCACAAGTTTTCTTTTTCCCAGTGAAGTGTTGTAAAGCATTGACATTCATGAACACAACTGCTGTATTTCTATACTTATTTTTTCATATTTAAACGTAAATTAAATACACATCAGCTAATTTATCAGCTAAATTATATATGTAAAAATAACTATAATATTAAGTTATATTAAGTTTTTTTTTTTAATTTAAATTTAGTTCGTTTTGATATTGTTGAAAGCCCGATACAGTAAAATCGAAACCAGATTTGAATTAGAAACTCATATTATATCGAGATGGACTAATAAGCAAAGCAGGAATTCTTTTTTGGAGACCTATGTAATTTTTGATAAAATCATAACCATAAATGAAATCGAAACGTAGGCTGTTTTCTTAAGTGTCGAAATCATAGGGTTTAAAATTGAATTTTTAAAAACAATAAAAGAATATAAGTAAAGTAAGAAAAATGGTATTTACACAACCAAAATTTCTAATATTATTCATCAATCTCAGTAAAATTTGTCTATTTGTTGCATTTTTTTCATATAAATTAGGAGTTGCTTGAGATTTATTTTAATATTTTTAGATCTAAAAGCAAATTAATTTTGCATTTTACTTAATTTATCCTTTTTTTTTTACAGTTACTTGGAATCATCATCACTTATCTTTTGGTTTTAGTACAATTTCATCTGAGTTATTTTCAAGATGATAATTCAAGTATTAGCAACATCACCAACTGTAACTGCACAGTTTAAAATAAAGAAATGAAATTGAATCATCTCACTTCAATGATGGTTTAGTTTGTACTTCGTAATTATGTAGTGCTAACAATTACAAAAAAGTTATCTTTTTATCTGGAGTGAATGAGTAGAAAATTTGTTAAATCATATAATATGAAGCACAATTATAATTATTTAACAGTGTATGCATTGCAATGTATCCCACATTTTTTAAAAGATAATTCCATTTGCTTTGGACACATCTGCTAAAATAAGCTTCGTAATTGAATTTTCATTCTGATACATTTTGTTCTTCTTGTTTCAGAAAATTCACAAATCCATCTACTGGTTTTTAACTATAGTTTGAATCAATTAAGATATTTGTTCAATTTATTTAATGAAGATAAAGAAAAAAAATGTAACAATCGAGGAAGATGTGACATCATCTTGTATTTGTTGGTAGAAGGTTGGTAAGTCAATACAATAGGAATGCAATAAAGATATTCCTGGACTTACGAAGGTTACATTCCTATAAAGCATTCATAAAGTGAAAAATGCAGTTAATACATCAAACCTACCGAACATCACGGATTAGCCTTGCCTAGCGATTCGCTGCCGCTGCACAGCATCACGAGTGTATCGAACCATCATAAGCCGAGTAGTGTCTACTTCTGGTAGATATATTTGTTACGTTAATTTTGTTTTGTATTAAAAAAAATGTATAAAATTTTTTTTTAAAAAAACCACGCTTTTACTTAAATATACAACATATGAGTAAACATATGACTAAAATTTAAAATATAATTTGAAACATAAATAAAAGGATGGGGCTATTTTGTCATAGCATATATTTCAAGTCAGTAAGTACATATATTATTTTATCAGTATATTATTGTATTGTCATCAGAGATAAGCACATGTACAAAATTTCTAGATCATTGACCGATGGGAAGTGACTTAAAAATTGATTACAAGGTTTGACCCGGAAACCAAAGTGTTAATAAGTGTGGGAAAAAGAGAGTTATAGCACTTAAAATAATGATTTTGTTGAATTGCAAAGTTTATACACTTTTCAATTTAAAGGACGTGGGAGTTTAACTATTCGTAAAAAATGTGTTTTACAAAATCATCCAAAAGAATTACTTAATAATCAGAAAAATAAATTTTTCCGATTATTAAGTATTTCTTTTGGCTCAAATATGCTAAACATTTATAATTTTACAATGCGGGTACATGTTTTTTTTTTCTTCTTTAGTCTCTAGTTTCTAGTTATTGTATCAGAAATTATGATTTTCTTCTGCTGAGTTTGATCTTTTCATCTAAAACACAGTCAACACAATTTTTTCTAAAATTTCTTAGGTAGGTTGCCTGTTGTTATTACGATAGTCATATATTTTTGTGTCAATGCTTAATTATAATGACTTACGGATCAGTTTCATCATTAAGTTATATTGTTAGCAACATTCCTGCATATTTATGATATCTACAGATATAAGCTAAGACACATTTAGTATAGATTACATAGGAATTTGCTATAGAAAGTTATAAAATAATTTATAGTTTGATTATGTAAATTTGTTGTCAGTAAAAAAAATCTAAGAAATAATTGCAGAGTTATTCTTCTTTGTATTGTAAAAAGGTTTGCCACATTATATTGTATGTTCTTAGTTCTTTGAAAATATGAAATTAAAGTAACAGATAATAATCAAGAATAAATTTAACTCTTAAAAGAAATCATTGTAAAACTTATTTTGGGTTTTAGTTTACGAGTAAACTGAATGATAACAAAAACATAAACAAACTTTCAACATTTCTGACATCATTTTTCTCTGTTACTATCTAAATAAATCGGTAGGTGTAGTTTGTTTCTATATTTTGTACCAGAAAACATTCAACATTTTTTAAAAAAATTAAAAAAAAAAGTAAAACCTTAATTATGACTGACATTTTTGTTTCGCATTTTATAACGTATCGAAGAGAAATCATAATAATGAAATAGTTAATTAATTTTTTAATACAGTCGAACCCCGCTATAGTGAACCGTCTGCGGACCCAACAATATGTCCACTATAACCGATGGTTCACTATATCCATGTGATAGTATTGCTATTTGTAGAGAATTTTCATCAATGTACTTGATTATTTATTGTATTTTTTTTTCCATCCTTTTTGGTGTAATTCCATATTAAAAGATTTATTGCAAAATGTATTGTATTT
>JAFIDM010012231.1:48647202-48679295 GCA_023159025.1 Thereuonema tuberculata | reverse complement strand
AAATCTTATTTATTTTTCTGTACCAAAGTGCTTTGCTATTTCTTTAGTTCTTTTTAGATCTTGTAATTGACAAATATTTTTTTTAGTCTTATTAACTTAAGTCTTAGGTAGTCATTACAAATTCTAAGAAAGCTTCTACAAGAACAAGATAAAGAATAGTTAGAATTTTTAATACTTCACTATAGCATGTGATAGTATTGCATTTGTAGTAGTATTGTTGAAATAGTGATTGCGATAGTACATAATTTCTTACAAATTATTAATTAATTACATATTACATGTATTTACACGCCTAAAACTTGATTTTATTTTTACATTCTATGGAAGAAATTAGTTATTTTCGATTGAATACAATTCGACTTTAAGTAGAGTTCATCAACTTTTTTTTATCAACAATTAGTAAAGAATCCATTGTTTCCTGTCCACATTTTCTGTAGAGAAAAAAATAGTTCAGGATATTTACTGCCGATTTCACTTCCGAGATAGAAGGAATCGAAATTTAACATTCTTCTTCAGCATCGTCTTCTAAGTATTCTTCTTCACCATCGTTCTTCTGTTTAACTGCAGATACAATGTCATCATCTTTAAGGGTTCCCGAAGTGCACACTTCGTCATCGCAAGATTCTAATTGTTCAATAACTTCCCGTGGAAACATGTTCACACCATGCTTTTCCAGCCACATAGATAGTGGTAGGTTTTCTTCGTCGTCTTCGTCCTGCATAATGTTGACTTTTCCTACCAACAGCACATCCTTCGAAAAACCGGCGTGCTGGAAAGCGTTGCGCATTGCTGCTGATGTCACCTGTCTCCATAGCTTTTCCAACAAAATTATTGCTTCCAATAGAGATGTTGTAATCCGTGTTGTTCCCTTCGTAGTTCTCTAAAATACGCATCACCAGCTGCTTCCTATAGTGGGACTTCAGGCTGCGAATAATGCCCTGGTCCATAAGCTGCAGCACAGAATTTGGGGGCAAAAAAATGAGCTTAATGCACTTCAGCTTTTCTAATTGGGGATGGGCTGTGCAATTGTCGACAAGGAGGACAATTTTACGTTTTTTTTCCAACTAAACATTGTCCCATTGTCGAAGTTCTTCAAAAAGATTGGAAGTCATCCACGCATTTTTATAGGCTTTGTAGTTGACGGGCAGTTTTTTTTTTTACATTTTTAAAACACCTCGGTTTTTGGGATTGACCTACGACAGTTAGTTTTCGTTTTTCTGAGCCATCATGTTTGCATATAAAAGAACAGTTATTCTCACTTTGGAGAGCTTCCTGTTACTGCATTTCTGTCCTTTAAATTTTAATGTCTGATTGGGAGTCATTTTGTAAAAAAGCCCAGCTTCATCAGCATTAAAGATATCCTTCTCTTCTTAATCCTTGATTATATCCGGCCACACTTCAGCTTTCCATTTTTCGACATCCGATGCACAAACACTTGCTGCTTCACCAATAACTTTTGCACAAGAAATATTGTTCCGTTTTTTAAAACGATCCAGCCATCCGTAGAGCACACAAAATCCTTTTCTTCGAATCTTTCAGCAAATTGATTCGCTTTAATTTAAAGCATGTGACCGCTCACTGGAAGATTTCTATTCCGCTGAATGGAGAACCATTTTAACAGAGCTTCTTCCACGTTTTCCTTTTCAGCCCGACGTAGTTTCTTCGAAGAGTCCAAATTTTTTTCGGGTGCAGCAAGAATCACACTGCGATTTTTCCAAATGTTTGAAACTGTTGATTTTGACAAGGAAAATTCCTTGCATAGTGCCGATTGATTCATGCCATCTTCAATACGTTTGATAATTTTAACCTTATCCTCAATTGAAAAGGCTTTCCTTTTTCAGTTTTTGCAATTTTCATTCAATTTTTAGCTGTCTTGATCTCAAATCCAATCACAGTGCACCGTTGGAACACATGAGTCGTGGCGTCAAGCCCAGGGGAAAACATGGCGTCTAAACAGATTTCACAATGAATATCCTGCGAGTTTCTTTTACGCATAAATACATTTTATATGTAAATGCAGTAATTTAATGCAGCAGAATGCATCAGAGCGATTGAAAAACCTCGATTTTTTTATATTTTTAACATCGAAAGCGGTATGGAAGTGAAATTTGAGTCCACTATAACCGAACTGCCATTTTCTCAGCTGTCCACTATAAGCGTACAAAATAGCATTAGTTAAATGGGAGTCCGGTCGGGACCATTAAAAACATTCACTATAACCAAGTTCACTATATCCCGGGTTCATTATAGCGGGCTCGACTGTATTAATTGAAAAATGTTTATTTTTTGTTAGATATTAAGATTGTTGTCCACGCGATGTTTGATGGATGATGGTTTGATGTTATTTTTCTGTTGTCACGTGGCAATGTAGTTGCAGTAAGATTTTCAAGTTTTTACCAGTCTCCGCTGATTCTTTTATTAATTCAATATGATAAATAACTCTTACTGTAAATTAAAGTGTAATTTAAGCATTGAAGTAATTAAAGTTTACAAATTCAATACTGTTGACTATCTTTACTTCGATTACACTCAAAGAAATATTGCTGGAAAACGTGAGATTGGTGAACCTTAGTATTGATTGATGAATAAATTATTTTTGGAAATAAAAAGACCCTTTCTTCTAACTGCTTATTCTCTATTCAAATTGAATTTATTCTCTATTTCAAATTGAAGTAATGTAACGCAATTCATTGCTGAAAATCACACAGCATTGTCACTGGTTTTCGCGAAAAATATTCATTTCCGGCCCCATGTTTATCTTGTTTTTCTTATTCAGTAGAGCCTACTTTTAAAGTTTATACAAGGAATTTGTATAAACCCTGTATATGAGAAGAAAACAATATAAAACTAAAAGGAAGATAACTATTAAGAAGAAATTAAGTATAAAACAAAGTATCAAGTTGCTTTTCCTTTAAAGGAAAATTTAGAGATTATTAGATCACTCCATCTCGGATATTACGGCGAAGTTGGGATTCGCATGTTCAACAGTTTAAAGAAATCTTCGACTGCATGAAATCAGGGAAAACATCTAGCGAGTGAGACCGGTGTGGCCGATGAAAAGGTCTTGATGAACGCGGCGTATGGCATATATCGTAACAACCGACCCACGTGCAACATTGCCGCAAATAAAAGCGTAACTCAATGCTGGGGTCAATACTAGCCTCAGCGTTCGAACATGCAACGATTCATGTGTTCTGTGGGGTTCTGGAGACGACGGCCGATTTCAATTGCTGATTACACCGAAGGCTATGCGTCTTGCCTGGGCTCAGTAACTCTAGATGACGGCAAACTGGTACGTCTAATAGCGGTTTCAATTGTTTTTGTCAGATGGGTGACCACCAGGTGTAGCGAAAACCCAGGCAGCATTGGATTCTCATAACCGCTTGGAATCGATTCTTCTTGGATTATCTCATACTTACCAGGGGAGACAGGGGGGGGGGGATAGCCTAGTTAAAATTAAAGGAATGACCAACCTCTTCATAAATATAATAATTGCGATAATGATAGAAATAATAAGGGGTTTTATCATATTCTAATAATTATAAAACAATATTTTACACAATATGGAATTTCAAGTTTTTAAGGAATTTCTTGCTTTCATAATGATTCCTTACTTTGTTTTTCAAGTAAAGTACGTACTTTTTAATATTGTAACAAGATGTTAATTTGGTGGACAGAAGACTGAGGTAAGCAAGACATTCCAGAGATGCTGGAGAGAAGATTAGTGAACGGCATGATTGATGACAGTCGAGAAGACTTATACCAAACATATAATGGCATATTCCTATCAAGATCACATCAGATTAGATGAAATAATAGCTAAAAGCAACTGAAGCAGTTAAGATCTTCAGATTGAAAGAATCGCAGTAGATATAAGTCTCATTAGTTTAACTACACAAAAGTTAAATCTATATTCTACAGCAGTCAACTGAGATAGTCATAATTAAAGTGTCACAACAAATAGTGACTAATAGATTTCGACCAAGATTTAGAAAGGTGGGATTAGTACTAATGAAAACAAGATTTAATTGGTGTTCCACTATCTCATGGTAAGAGCAGATAAAAAGTTCTTATAAAGATAAAAATAAGTTAAATTAAAGAAAGGGATCATACACACAAAAAAGAACATTTATTAAAACACCTTCATAACATGTTGGAGTTCAGGTACGGACCCCTTCATCAGATGACCCTTAAAGAATAAATAGAAACACAGCAAGTTTTTTGAATTACAATTCAACCAAAATTTAGAACAAACCAATAAACACAATCATTAATATTAATATAACAATCATTAAGATATATTGCATTATATTGTAACCATCATTACCAATGCATTTTTTGAATAACAATTTCACTAACACTTGAATAAATAGATAATCAATACAATTGCCATAATTATTAACATAATATAACAATCATTGAAGTTCATACTGCAATGCGTTGTTAATGGACACTTCTGTATTATAACATTTTTTGTCTTAATAAGAAAAGACTCATAAAATTTTTTAAGATAATGATCTAACAGAGTACCATAGATAACCGGTTTCCCAAGTATTAAACTGTGACTAGTCTCTTTGTGGTGAAAAGCTGTCATATATTGCATATTGCCTTGCTTAATATCTGTAGCTTGTTCCGCCATTCGGACCTTTACCTTTCTTTTTGTCTCTCCAAAATACTGACATTTATCACCCCCTTGTTCACACTTAATACCAGAAACCACCCCTTATTTATCCAATAAATCATGTACCAATCAACATTTTTAATAATTGTATTATTGGCCTTATTGGCCACTTTAATATCCACATTAGCCAAAATTGGAATTAATTTAGTTTGTAATATTTTATCCCAGTGGAAGACTGATATATTTAAGAACTCTTTCCTTTTTAATTTCATTACCTTGCACATCCCCCTTTACATTTCTTACTTTTTCCCCTATTTACCACTCTAGAAACAATCGTTTCCACAAAATCTGATGGATAGTTATTTTGCACAATTTTTTTTTAATTCTTTTAATTTCTTCAGACAACAATCTCATATTAGAACATATTCTAATAGCCCTGGTAATGGCCATATCAATAGCGTTAATCTTATATGAAACCGGGCAGGCAAATTAAAATTTAAGGTAATATCTGCATTCACCGCTTTCTTGTAAGCAGTAGTCATAAAATTACTCTGATCCCTATCATGATATGTATATCTAAATACGGTAACCTTTTCTCGACTTCCTTTTCCAACGTAAAACTAATATCATTGTGTATTAAATTGAAAATAGATAAAACCTCTTCTACATCATGATCAGTAACAAGAAGGAAAATATCATCTACTTACCGACACGTAAAACCAACCCTTCTTCGTATAATCTGTAAATTCCAAACCTGCTCCTCTATAAATTTCTTGGTATTTACAGCTTTTACTACTTACTACTACTACTTACTACTTACTTACAATGAAAGTAGTTTTGCACATAGCTCCATAGCTGCTGATCCTAATTTTAGAAAGTCAATAGGAATTTCTTTATAGCACTTGAATTGTAGCACCTCATTTCTGGCTTATATTCTTTTAGTTATCTTGACCACAGAAGATCGCCAACAAAGTATGAAACTTTTCATTCATTAGTAAAGTCAATGAGCTGCATCCTTATAAGATATACAATCTATCTCTAAATTTCAGCGGATTTGGATGAATATTTTATAAATAAGATGTTTTGCTGTAGTTTCTTGTCAATTGATTGAATGTTTATCAAAATCATAGAATCTATCTTGTAACAATCTAGAAATGTTTTTAAAATTTCAGCTATCTTGGATCACAGATGGCAATCCATGTTTCGACTTAACTCTTATTCATTTTTGTAATTCCAAAATTTTTAAGAATCATTATTAAGGGTTATTCAAACTTTAAAATAAACATCTTCTAAATAACTAGTTAAGACATGAGTGTCTAAAAATCCCTTCCTTTTTGTCATCTAAAAAACATTTCTAAATGTCTGCACTGCAAATTCTGGAATTTAAGTTTTATTTCCAGTTTCATTTCCCAGATGAGAAAAGTCTTAGAGTCACTTTTCTCTAATACTTAAAATTTTTATATGAATTCGATAGAGCTAATGAAGATAAGCCTAAAAATCACTTTTGTTTTCTTAATGATAACAAAAAGTCCGCCAAATATTTGGATATCATTAGAAGATTTAGTGCAATGTGAATGAGATCTACAAACTGTATTTACATTTATGATGACTGATACAAGAAAGCTTAACCAGTAAGCTTTAATTAAATTAATTTGATTTAATGATAATCGATGAAAATGTTTTGACTGTATATCTACAAATGAGATGCCTGAATCTCATCTCATTTGTGATCAATGGCGACCATTTTGAAAAAATCAAAATCAAAGATAAACACACAAGATATATAATAGCTACCCATGCATTAACATAGAAGTAGGTATGCAGTTAACAGCAACACATGGTATCACTTCCAGAATCTATTGCGATATAAAGAAGATAAATTTCAGTAATGGTATTAAAATTGTTTGTTAAAGGATATGAATTATTATTTTTTTAAGTGCATATATTGTTGATACTGTTATTAGTATACTTATATATATATATATATATATATATATATTTGATACTGTTAGTAAATATTCTTATTATTGTTATTTTAATTTGCGATACTTGAAAAAGCAGAACGATAGCTTCTGTGAAATATCATTGTAGGGAATTTGAAATTGATGGAATTTGAAAAAAATATATTTTGTTTATTAATAAAATGCTTATCAGGTCTAGACGGCGGTCTGTCGTATGGCCGTTGTGTCGGAACCTGGGTTCGAATCCCGGTGTTGGCATGGCTGTTTCTTTCTTCTTCTGTGTTTCGTCCGTTTCTCCCTGGGACTTACTATCTCAGGGTTATCCAAGACGGGAATCTCGTCCCCCCCCCCCCTTCTTGACTTTCACTAGCTTCGCCCTGACGTTGTCAGATTGAGCTGGTTCCGTGGTCTCTAGTTGGCCAAATTCGATAAAGGAAGGAAAATCCTTATCAAAGAGTCAATAGCAGACGGGAAGAAAGTTCTTGTTGAGAGCATAACTGTTTAATAGCAATTGAATTAGCGTTATGCAACATCGAAATTGCCCGAAGGTAGCTTGTTTATGCAGCTTATGCTCACAACACTTTGGTTTCATATTAACACCAATTTATGAATTGGGATTTTAATATTGGGTAAATTATGTCCATTTAGCAAACTAATATCGAGATCGTAGAATATACGGCTTCCCAGCCCTTTGTGGGCTTCTCCGTACCCCTAACATGAATACTTCCCCAGTTGGTAATAAATCACGTGATTATTACAAATTAAGCTTACATTCTAACTTAAAGTTTAAATTTTAAAAAATATCTTGAGTATTAATTAACCGTAGCGTATTTTTATACATCGTCTAATAGAATTATCAGATAACTCGTGAGTTTATCGTGTTCAGCGCCAGCAAAGAATGTTTTTAAACGCACTAGATTTAAAACTGCTGCTGCGCCATCTATCGACAGCTTTGGGAAGTTTTCATTTTGGGCAGTTTTGGGACTTTTTTTATTCATCCCAATGGGAACTTCATGATAGACCGGAATGAAAAGTAGCCTATATCCTTTTCCGTATCATAGACTACCTCCACGCTAAATTTAATTCCGATCCGTTGTGGCGTGATAAACGACATACAAACTTACAGATTTTCACTTTTATATATTAGTTAGGAAGTAAATTGATTTTTTTGGTTTTTCTCATTTTAATCTTCCTTCAACAAATTTATGTGAATTTATTCAATACTCCCAATATCGAATGTCTTTTCATTCTAAAGTCATACAAAAAAAAAACAAAACAATCAATTGACTTTTTACCGATCAAATGCATTATGATTTTATCTTTTATCGAAAGACTTTATCTTGATGTTTTTGTGTCAGAAATGACAATGTTATTTGATTGTATTTATTAAGTCCTTACCTATCTGCCACTCATAAGGAATTTGCCAGCATCATCCAATTCCATCCATTCCGGGCACATCAATCAGCACACATTCCCATCATGCACATCTCGCATTGGTCTCTTACACTCGTGTCCATCTCAACCTTTTGATGTCTTATATCCTTCTTATCTTGAAAATGGTCGCCTGTGGAAAGCCGAATCCTTTAGTAATAATTTAATTGTCATTCAGTAATTTTGTATTAATTACCTTGAGCTTCTTCAATTTTCTTTGAATATTAATTTTTGCTGAAACTCGATTAGCTGCCCGGCTTTAGTAAATTTTTTGGTGTTAGGTAATAGACCAAATTGCTGCCACTATAATATTAATTCTGACTATTATGCTCAACAAAATTAATTTCTACATTATAAAATAATGCAAATATATTTCTAACAAAGATATATTTTGATTATCTAAAGGAGATTTCTAAATTATCAGTAAAACTTTAATTGATTAAAAATATTTCAAAAATTTAAATGAATAACAATATTAAATAAAAATAAAAATTTACAATTAAAATATAAATTTTGTATCAGAAAATTTTAGACACTAGTTAATGCAACTAACTGTAGATCATTTCATGGAAACTATTAGCAAAATAACAATAGGACCTTAACAAATGTCAAATAAAGGGTAAAGTATTTATATTTTACAGTCTTATCTTTAAACTTATTTTTTTTGTTGGATCTCTATAGACAATACAATACTTCTTTTACACAAGTTACAGGTACTTTGCTATAACTGTATAAAAGTTATTAAGCAATAAGAAATTATAAATTCTTCTCATTGTTTTTTTCTATAAGACGAAACAATATGTCTACTTCATTGGTTAGTTACTTACAAAACATTCAGAATAACAATGACTTGCAGTTACTGTCATTTTTACTCTGATGAATAGCGTAATAACCTTGTGAAAACTACTCTACTATAGAAAATGCGGAATCTTTCTATAACGTTCGGTAATGGCAGCATTTGTTTTTAATTACTATACATATAGTTACTTAATTTTTTTGTTAGTTAATACAAATTATAGAGTTGTCGATTTCTGTACGCCGATAATATTCAAGCGTTTCTGAAGAGCTTTGAGAATGCCACTAAGTGCACCAATTTTCGTAGGGATGATGGTACATTTTTCTTCCCATAGTTGTTTTTAAATTTAAAGATTTTTATATTTTGTTATAAGTATTTTTTTTTAAGTTCCTTTACATCTATCTGGGCTATCTCAGGGTATTGCCACATCAATAAATTTTACTTTCTTCTCTTTTATCACTGTTATGTCAGTATTATGGTCTAATTTCTTGTCTTCTGTAAATTTTAAAGTCATTTAAGATATGCTATTTTCTTTGATTTTCTGTAGCACATTTCCCCACCATATATAACACCACACGTTTTGAAAAGTTCCATTTCATCTTAGCTTTGTTTTGCCATTACCTGCAACAGAACTTGGCAATTTTGCTTCTAAATAGCTTCGAATATGTCTTTTGTTTTATTTTTCTCTTTACTGAGCATGAATTTACCATCTTTTCAGATCTTTTCCAGATTGCTTTTATTGCATTTCTGCAGTCATTGTCAGCCATTCTGTTTGTTTCTAGTTTTGTTGAAGATAATTATAGTTTTCAATCTATATTTCATGCCTTCTTTTTTTCTTGTACTTGGCGTTCTATCTATGCAGAGGTTTATTGCACCTTTTTCTCGGTTTAAAAGTTCTTCTTTTATGTATCCTTTTTGGTTCCCTGGAAATTTATTAGCTTTTTCTTGCACGCCTTTTGAACGTCTTATGTTTCAGTCATTATATTATTTTGAGTGCCCTTTTTCCCTCTTCAATTTTTTACTTCACTTTCAATAATCCTTTCACTGCTGTTTATTGGCTACTTTCTAATTGTAAAATGACGAAATACTTTTAGTTTTCTTCCGTTCTAAGCTTTTTATTATTTTTCTAGCTCACTTCAACATTTCTGATTCCTTAACTTCCCCTCGTGTTATAGTGTGCAGCACATTTGTCAATTCCAAATTCATTCCAATTTCTTGAAATATTCCGCACTAGATATTTACATACATACATACATATCCTTTCCCGTTCCACCAACTGTGGGTCTAGGAATTAACTAAGCCTCTCCACCTCTCCCTGTTCTTCCAAGCCTCTTCTCTACATATTCTTTCCCATGGGATGCCTCTCTCTTCCAGGCTGTGCTTCACATCATCCAGCCATCGCTTACGCGGTCTCCCTCTTGGTCTCTTCCCTCCTTCTTTTAACTCATGCCAAACCTTAGGAGTCCTACCATCTTCCATTCTTTGCACGGGCCCGAACCACCTCAGCCTTCCCTCTTCCACCTTTTTCCTCAAACTTTTTAGCCCCAACTCCTCCCGGATATCCTCATTTCTCATTCTATCTAATCGAGTCTTCGCTACTAGCTTGAAGTCTACTCCAGTCTCTAGCATTCATCACCCATGTCTCCGCTGCATAGGTGACTATAGGCACGTAATACATTTTATAGATTTTTTCTTTTGCCTTCCTTGGGACTTTCTTATCCCATATCAGGTGTCTCACTCCCTGGTATAGCTTTCCCCCTTTCTCCAACCGTCTTGTGATTTCATGCTCCACTCTACCATCACTTGTTATTTCGGTCCCTAGATAAGTAAAACCATCTGTGATCTTCAATGCCGTGTTATTTATGCAGATATCCCTTTCCAGGTTTTTGTCCCGTCCCACCACCATCACTTCACTTTTCTCTTCGCTAACTTCAAGATCCACTAGTTTCAGTTGTAGAGTCCATTCATCCAATTCCCTCTGTACGTCAACAATTTTCTCACCCCATATTACAATGTCATCTGCGAAGATCACATGCTTTGTGTCTTTACTCTGTTTTTGTAAGTTTTGCTTAACCTTTCTTCCTACCCATTCCATTATTATATTGAACAGCATTGGCGACAAAACACTCCCCTGCTTTAATCCTCTCTGGATTTCAAACCAACCAGTTGGCCCTTCTGTGGTTCTTACTCTACATCGGTTCACCCTATATATTTCTCTTATCCAGCTCACTATGTATGGATCCACTCCCAGTTCCTCTAGACTTTGCCATATGTATTTCCTGTTCACCATATCGTAGGCCTTTTTTATGTCGATGAACACCATATACACTTTCTTTCCAAATTTCCACTTCTTTTCCACCATCTGTCTCACTGAAAAAATCAAATCGATTGTACTTCTCCCTGGCCGGAACCCATGTTGTTCTTCACCTAACAATCTCTCGCACTTAGTTTTCATTCTGTTCAGGAGAATTCTTTCGAACACTTTAGCGCATTGGCTCATCAAGGTGATTCCTCTATAATTCTTACACAGTCTCCTGTTCCCCTTCTTGAAGATCGGTATCACTTCTCCTTTTCCCCAATCTTCAGGTACTGTGCCTTCCTCCCAAACTGTCCTCATCACTCTATACAACCATTGTGCTCCCACCGGTCCTGCAGCTTTCACCATATCTATAGTAACTTCATCCGGTCCACCTGCCTTATTATTTTTCATTACTTTTACTGCCTCTTTCAATTCTTGCCATGATGGTGGGTTTCCTTTTGACCATCCACCTTTACTTATCTCCACTTGGATTCCCTTGGCGTGCTCATTTTCCTGTTCTTTGTTGTGAAGGTTTTTAAAATAGCTCTCCCACAGCTTCCTTATCTCCGCAGCTGTCTCAATTGGATTTCCCTCTTCTGTTTCCAATATTGAAGCCCCTTCAGTTGGTTTTCTCTTATTTCTGATCATTCTGTATAGAAGTTTTTTGTTCCCTTCTGCATCTTCTTCCAGTTTCTTTGTGAATTCGTCCCATGCTTTCTCTTTCTCTTCCCGTATTATTCTTCTGCACTCCTTTTTCTTGTTCTCATATAAGCCTTTCTTTATTATCTCCTCTCCATCTTTTATTTTCCTGCTTTTCCACAATTCTCTCTATGCTTTGTTATTTTCCCTCACAGCTTTTATTGTATTCTCGTTCCACCATTCACTTCGCTTTGCCTTCTGGTTAGCCCTTCCTGAGGTTCTCCCACATACTTTTTCTGCTGCCTCGACAAAAGCTATCTTGAACTTTGACCATTCTTCTTCAACTCCTGCAGTACCCTCTCTTGGCAATCCTGTCGTTATCAGTTCTTTAAAATCTTGTTTAACTTCTTCCTTATTCAACTTCCATATCTTAATTCTTTTAACAGACTTCATTGTTCTCAACTTCATCGGTCGTATCTGAAGATCCCCTACCAATAGTACCAGATATTTACTAATCCTAATTCCTCTTCATTCGCTGTCAGTGTTGGGTTACAAGTTTTCATCACTATTGATAGGAATTTTCTGACATTGTTCCTGATTTTGAACAAGTCCAAGATGTTTCTAATCCAAAAGTGTGGCAAAAACTTTTTTATAGTTAATCAAAGCAACATATAAAATTATTTTTCTTTGCTTACAATTTTGTATTATCATTTTATCAATTAGTAAATGATCTTTTGTTCCAAGTAAATTTCGACAGATCGCCTTTTGTTCTTTGCGGAGAAGGTTTTTCTAATTCAAAGTTCTTGGATTGAATTTGCAAAATTCCAATAAGAGTTTGGAAATTACTGAGGGTCAAGTAATAGATCGTTAATTAATAATAGCTAAAAGATTTCTTAAACATGTACATATTAACTGGATAACTATTTATTAGAAAACTTATACGATCGATTTCGACAGCCTTTAACTTTAGATTTTCTTCATATAGATCGGTACTTATTTACAATTCTCCCTTTGTTTGTGTCTTTCATAATTAATACTGTTCTTCCAAATGTTATTCAATCGTCAATTGTGGCTGATTGTATCATGGTATTGTTATGCTAATCTGAATGTAAGCTGGTTAAATTTGTAAGCTAAAATGCACATCTTTTCCTGGGAAATTTTAATCTCTTTATGATGATTATCAGATAAATACTACTCTATGTTTTAATTACATTTATGATCCAAGTAGTTTGTGTTTTGTACTTTCTTCAATTCTGCAGAAGGTGATAGCTTCCCTTTGATTTAGAATCGATTGAATTATGTAAAGTTCACCCAAGAAACTTTTATAAATTGTCGTTGGTTGCCATGACATTAGTTGTTTTGTCTTTATTGACTTATTCGTGCTTCGTATCTTATCTTCTTTGCAACTACCATTATTCGTTGCTCCACCATTTCCAATATTTCTAAGATTGTTCTTCTCTTCAGTGAATCCTTCTCCTATTTTTTTTTTCATATTTTTCAACTGTATGTACTTCAAACTGCTTGCATCTCCTTGCAACGTTTTGGAGCTTATATCGACTCGGAACCTTTTAAGTTTCAGTTGAAGGGAATTCCATTTTAATTTGGGTTTTTTCCTTAGATTCTTTAACTTTCACTGCCCAATCAAAATTCTTTGACATTGTAAGTGATTTTTTTCCTTTGGAATTCTCGTTTATATCACTGCGATCTCATTATTGACAGCCTTTATATTCTCCTTCTTTGTTCTTTTGTTTGCTCTTTGGCACCGGCTTCAGGTTTTCTTTATGTTTTTTTTGTTTCTGCAATTTTTCTTCTTACTTTTCCTTACTAATTGGTTGTGAGTTGCTAATTTGATCTGCTATAGCTCCGGTTGCTTCAACATCAGTTTTTTTGACTTTTTCAAGATGCTATCTTATTCAATTTTTCATTGTAAATGTCAGGTTCGAACAACGAGTTCGACATCAAGTTTGTTGAAAATTGTTTAGTTTTAATAAAAAATCACTAACAGTTGGTAGGACTGCTTTGTAATATCATTCCACTACTTTCAACCGTTGTCGATTTCTTACTCTGCAAAAGAAATTTTCTTTAGCTGTGCTTTGACCTGTTTAAATGGAAGATAGAACTGAGTGCTGTAGACTACTTTTGACTATAGCCTATAACATATAGAAGACAAATGGGGACCACTACCTACAGAGCAGATTTCGGGTCCCCAGCGGACACAACACAGAAGAAGACGAAAGAAACAACCATGCCACGACCGGGATTCGAACCCAGGTACTGGCGCATTGGACGCCACGGCTGGCCGCCGCCGAGACCGCACGACCACGCCAGCACGGCAGACTACTTTTGACTGATAACCATGGACTCCGCATCGTGAGGAGCACTTAAAAATCTGAGGCAACGACCGCTCCGATTTGGGCTTTTTGTGTTTTGATTCACCATGTAGAAGAGGTTTAGTAGCCTTCTTTCTTCTACGTTGATAGTCCGAAGACATGTTTTTTTTTTCTTTTTTTTTACTTTTTTCATTTTTTTCACAACAGAGTGATCTCATAAAAAAATTCTTTCGCTCCAAAAAAATGTAGTCGATTGTATTTTTATTGGTTGAAATAGTAGTTATGTGAATATATTTTTATAAAAATAAAAAAAAAAATCTTCGTCATCTTTAGGGAATTTTATCAAAACTATTTAGTAAATAAAAATACATGTCTTAACTGGATTTCAACTATTATTAGCCTTTAATTTTTACAATTATTCTATTATTTAAGTTTCATGTTTAGATTTCTTCACAATTTAATTTTTTCTTTATTTATTTCTTCTTCATTTTAACTTGTGAACCTTTTTATGTTAATTATTTATAATCGAAACAAATGATAAATTGATTTATGGAATTCTAGAAATTAAAACTGCAATTTCAGTCATTCAAATCATTAATTTTGACTTCTAGTAGCAATACAGAATGTTTCGACATAACACATGCACAGATTGAAAATTAAAAATAAGTTACATTTACAATATCAACATATATTTAAAAGGTTCCAATTTTTATATACAGTGCCAGTACCAAAAGTTGGCAGAAAAAAAAAGACACTAATTACATGACCGTTCTGCAAGAAGGACATGTCGTCGACATGTTTTTCAATAATGATTTTCTACGTAAATGCAAGACAATCGTCGTAATATGGAAACAACCCATATTGCTACAAAGACAACATATCTATCAAAAACATCTATCAATACGTATTGAAAAACGGATGCTAAGAAGAAAATTAATAAAACGAAACATAAACGAAATGAGAACCTCATGAGTTTGAAGAGGATAACTAACTACACTCTATACTGATAGAAAGATTACAGTTGATGAGTCTCAACACCCCTGCTTGGTAAGATGAGCTGCTAGTATGACGTTTTCCATCTGGTTCGTCGTTGGTCCTGTTTGCTGTGCCCTGGTTGTTGATGTCCTCCAAGATCTCGTTGCTGAGTGATCAGGAAGATTCTGATTATTAACCTGTAATTTTTATTATTGGCAATCTAGACAAAAATTTAAACGTTTTTAAATGTAAATCATAATCAAGAAAGACCGATATTGTGAAGCCGAAATCGATAATATTGTTATTGTAAAAATAATTATTTTTACTTTTTAATCTGTCCGTGTTTTGAACTGTCTTTTCTCTCCCTTTTACCTTGCCATAACTTAATTGGTATAGTATGTCTTTGAAGACTTCTGTCACAATAACTTTTTATGAATCCATCCACCCTATGCAAAATTGTTGCATTCTTCCTGAGCTCAGAACATATGCTTGGAGAATTTGGAAAAAAAATTGTGAAATGAAATAGTTTGCCGAAAACCTATTGTTAGGAATTCGCAAGTGCGAGACGGAGGGATGGAACTTTTTCAGCGGCATTGTAACGTTTTATTCTATGAAAATAATTAGCCTGGCTTTGAATTCATCTTACAAAAGTATTTACGAATTTTCTTAAATAACAACTTTAACCGGAATTAACTATATTTGTACCCTAAATAGTCTTCACTAAACAAATTAGATTTTAGATTTTTGAAGGAGGGTGGTTTCACACTCCAATAGCAGTGTAGCCTTTTTTGCGCTTATAATACAAATCTTTTAAAGTTTTAATAGAAGAAAAACAAACACCAAAAAGAGAAATAAGCATATAAACCTACTCCGGAATTCCAACTCAAGTTCCAATATATCAGCTGCATCGTCTAGGGCATTAAATTAATCACTCAGTTGTATTCAAACGATTAGTTCTTTTAACTACAGATAACATCTAAAAGAACGTTTAATGAGTTTCAGTTCGCTTTTTATGTCATATCTTTAAGCATTTGTTTAAACATAAAAACATATTGATTGCTAAAACATAAAAAATATCTAAAATATTTCCTTTATCTTTCATTTCAGAATAATGGCAAGAAATATCTTGAAAACTTTTAGAGCTTCAAACGTAATTCCATTTGATGACAAACGTTCCACAAATGTCTACACACAATTCATACCAATAGCAGTTGTTTTAAAATGTATGGGCATTTTTCCAATTCAAGGAGTAATTTGGCAACGAAGAGAATTTCGTTTTAAGTTGATAAGTTTCGATTCATTATATTCATTGTTAGTTGTGAGTGTTTTAATATATGGCTTCATTTTTCACTATATATTTGTAATTGACAATTATAAAGAAGCCAATAAGTTCACCTCCGTGATCACAACTGCTCTGAATTACAGTTTTCTATTTCATATTGTCTTAAGTCCTATTATCAGCGTATGTATAATTCCCAAACTATTCAATCATTTCACAAAGTGGAAACAATTGGAAGATTCAGCACCAGAATTACAGGAAATTTATCAACCATCGAAATGGAAAGCATTTATTCTTCTCATATTAATGTTTGTACACCGATTATATCCTTATGTATACAGCGATTTAAGATTTGATGATGATTCATTTAGTAACACTGTGCGCAGCTTTGGTTCTTTCTGCGAATTTTTTTTGCGTTTAACTGAAGTGGCTCCAAGTATAATTCTGATATATTTCTGTTGGGTAATTTATTGTCGTTTCAATTTTGTTCTGAATAAAATTAGTGATCTAAGTACTTCTATTGGACTAAAACTTAAACAATTGAAGTATCTGCTACAAACTTACACTAAACTAATTTCCTTAATGAAAGACTTCAATTCAAGTTTCGAACAATATATTTTGCTGTGCTTTACTTGCCACATGTTGTATATTTGTTTTGATGCATATTACTTAATTATTTACTGTTTCATCTCTGCAGAAAGGAAGATCATGACAGAAATTTTTGTTATGTACTCTTTAATGTCAGTTTCAAGAATAATTTTACTTTGTGTTGTTGTAGAAATGACTGTTCAGAAGGTAAGCTTTTCTTTGATGTTCAAATATAACTTAATTTTTTGAATAACTTTACTTAGTAGATAAGTTTCATGACACTCTTTTCTATATGATACAAGAAAGTATGTTGTTACTGTTGTTGAACATTTTTGTTTTGCTTTATTTGCTGAAATGAATAAAGGAAGCATTTTTGGTGATTTGATGATATATTAATTTGATAACTTAAAGCTAAATATCTTTATATGAAGAACAATATATATACAGTATGCATATAGAATATAAGAATGATATTTGGGAATATTGGTTCGAAAAAATCAATCAAAGCAAGTTTCATAATGAATTCTTCTAATCGTTCGATTAATATCAATGTCGAGAACATTGTATCCTTTATAATTAAAACAGGCGTAATTCTTTAGTTTTAACTAATTACTGGTATTTAGCTAATAGTTTATTAATTTGTAGGAGGAAAAAAAAATTAGGTAGATCTAAACTGATTTATTTTTCCTAAATTTCTTTCGTGGTAAATCACCCATAATGTTTCAGCGCAGTTCTTTTTGAATCTGTTTTGGATAAATTGTCAGTTATATCTGATTTTACTTAATAATTAGCAAATCCACTTTTTCTTTTCTTTGTATTAATTTTCTCAAATGTCGATTAAAATAAAAATAGAAGGAAATGCAATGAATTCAGGAAGTGTAATGAAGATTAAAGATTCAAACCTTCGGTTTCCAGAAAAGAAAACATGGCGGGCCAAGGACCATAGCACATTGCCAACTACCAAAAAAGAAAAAAAAAGTTTTATAGATTTTAAATTACGGCCTTAGCTTTGTACTTACTTTAGTTGGATCTCTATAGACAATGAACTACTTCTTTTATACAAGTTACAGGTGCTTTAGTGTAACTGCATAAAAGTTATTAAGCAATAAGAAATTATAAATTCTTTCTTATTGTTTTTTTCTGTAAGAATGAAACAATATGTCTACTTCATTGCCAGTTACTTACGAAACATACAGAATAACAATGACTTGCAGTTACTGTGATGAATAGCATAATTACCCTATGAAAACTATTCTATATAGAAGCCGCGGAATCTTTCTATACAGTTCCGTAATGGTAGCATTTGTTATTAATTACTATACATATTCTTTAAAATAAGCCACCTTTAAGTGTTCATAAGATACTTAATTTTTATGTCAATTAATACAAATTATAAAAGTTGTCGATTTCTGCCTAAATTATTATTATTTTGTAAAAACCATGGGTATCTCCAGCAAAGACAATATGGCGGGTCAAGGACCAAAGCACATACTGCCAAGTGTAAAAAAAAAAAAAATGCGGAAGTATGGTTACGGATGTGTGGTTGTGTTCATAAATTTCCTAACTATCCGTCTTGTGTTGGGTATCACAGCCTTCTGGTGTTGTGTATAAGTGTTTTTGTGAAATCCTAGTGTGCTGAGGCTGTTGTGCAATGTATGAGGCACCAGATCAGTGGCGGACAGGACAATGGTACAACACGTACTCGGTCCTGCCTCCACAGCTTCTGCAGCTCGTGTGCTAGATCGGTGTATTTACTGATCTTGTGTGCGTGAGTAGATCGGTGTATTTACTGATCTTGTGTGCGTGAGTTTTCTGCATGTTCTTGCTGACAGGCACTACAGTATCAATGAGATAGGTCTGTTTGTTGACCTTATCAACAAGTGTGATGTCAGGTCTGTTGTGATGTATGGTTTTGTTTGTGTGAATGGGGCGATCCAAGTAAAGCTTATATAAAGGTGACTCTAATACTCTTTGCGGTGTGTACTTGTAGTACGGGACCGTGTTCTTAATAAGTGAGTGTTTGTGTGCTTGCTGTTGATGAACGATCGACGCTACCTGATTGTGTAGGTGGAGGTAATATGTTTGGGACAGAAGGGGACAGCCTGATATTACGTGGTCGATCGTCTCATGCGTAGTGTGGCATTTCCTGCATCTGTCGTCATGTGTGTTTGCATCGTGTAGAATGTGTTTCTTGCAGTTGCGTGTGGGAAGAGAATTAGAGAAGGATTTGCGAGATCCAGGGGTGTGAGGTGTGTGTCAGGCTTTACAGTGGCTGAGTGGAGTGAGGAGTGTTGTGCTCTTTGGTGGAAGTGTTCCCTAAGTGTGTGTACTTGTTTTTCGCGTAGGGTGATGTTGATGAGTCCTCGGCCTCCCTAGTTGCGGGGAAGAGTCATCCTTTCCGAAGCCGGCTGTGGGTGGTGCATGTTGTGTTTCTTGAATACAGTGCGTGTTGTGCATTGTAGTGCTTCGAGTTCGTGTTTGTCCACGGAATTATGCCGAACGAATATGTTAGTGTGGGGACGGCAAAAGTGTTGCCTGCTTTAATTTTATTTCTGGCGTTGAGTTGAGTTGATGCTGTGAAAATCGAGAAAGATATTTGTTCTTCTGCGCATTTTTGATGTTTGCGTTGTCAATGACGCGCGCTTGCTGGAAGCCCAGGTACTTGTAGGTCTCTCCCTCTTCCATGGATTGGATGGCCAACCCATGGTCCAGTTCAAAACCCTCCAAATTCGTAGTCTTTCCCGCGAGTTATGTGTAGCTTGCGGTATTTGTCGATTCCAAATTCCATCCCAATATCTTTGGTGAACTGTGGGGTGACTTATAGTAAATTAGTAAGTTGTGCGTTGTTTATAACGTAGAGTTTAATGTCATCCATGTAGAGTAAATATGTGCTTTTGTATGGTGGTCAGAGTGCCTGGGGTAAGCCTATAACCGTGTTTTGTGTTGTCTAGTATGTGGCTCAATGGATTCAAGGCGATGGAGACCAAATAGGACTCAAAGAATCTCCCTGGAAAATACATCTCCTTATGGGAATGGGGTCTGTAGTGATGGAGGTGTTGGAGGTGCATGGGTGTAATGTTGTGTTCCAACTCTTCATCGTGGCATCCAAAATGCCGTGATCTTGGGGTGTATTTTGTAGAAATGAAGAGTGTGTAGAAGCCAGAAATGAGGGACCGTATGAAATGCCTTCTTGTAGTCGATTATGCGATATGTAAGTTCCTATTATGCTCGCGCGCCAGGCATAGGATTACAGAGTCAATAAGGGGTTGCTTCTTGCAGCCCTGGGAATTCCTGCGACAGCCCTTCTGCTGTTCGGAAAGAATGTTATGTGTCTGGATGTGTGTATAGATTTTGTCTGCAAGGCAGGAGGTGAGGAGTTTGTATAGTTTGGGGAGTAAAGTGATTTGACGACAGTTTGCAGAGTGCGCTGTTTCAGTGTTCTTTCTCTGTAAGTATGTGACATCCTGTGTCAGGAAAAGAGGCAACTGTTGTGGGTGTTGGATTATGTCAGTGAGTTTAAGAGCTAGCTTCGCATGCAGGGACATGAGCCTCTTGATCCACAAGTTCTGGACGCCGTCTGCACAGGAGCCTTCCAGGTATGTGCATGTTTCAGTGCTGTATGTCTGCGAGAGTAATCTCATGGAAGGATGAAGCGTAAGTGTTCAGTGAGTTGTTGTTTCTCTGTGATCCATTGTAATTTGTCATTCTGCGGGATAGGGTTTGACCACGGAGACGACCAATATTCATGTAAAGCCTCGCTGGTGGGAGTGCTTGCATTGGTTGTAGTATAATGAAATGTAAGGGATCTGTAGAATTTTTTCTCATTGTATTGGAAAGTGTTGTTCTGTTGTTTGCGCGGAGTGCACTGTTTGTATCTTTGTAATCTTTTTGCAAGTGCAGTAAGTTTTTGTTTTAGTATGTCGAGATGTTCCTGAACCTGGCTGTGATGGCTTGAATGTGAAGAGCGTGTGTTTATGTGCTTGAATATCGTCCTAATCTGGGACATAAGTTTCTTTGTTTTGTTTCCTGCACAGTATTGTGTGAGCCTGGCTATGTCTCCTATAAGGTTACTGATGCGGCCCTCAAGGTGCCGTCTCCAAGAGGAAATATATTCTTGTGATCGTGCAGTGGGATGGTGTTGTTTGATTTCAAGTGCCCGAATGGTTCTCTGTGCGGCGCATTAGTGTTATGTGTATGTCTTATAATGTTTGGATATTATCAAGATGTAGTGGGATAGTGCGTGTGTTGAGATGGTACATGACTGCGGAGACTTGTTTTGATGTGTATAGTTTGAGGAGTTGCGGCCTGAGTGTGGGGTCTGTGCTTGTGTATTGTGCGAGTGCAGTGTAGAAATGGTCATGTGATGCTCGTAATATGTTATTAGTTGTATTGTTGGGGCATATGTACTGAGGGGTAGAGATTGTTTCTGTGTTTTCCATAATGGTAGTGTCTTCTGGTGTGATGTGTTGTCCTGTGGTTGGATTCAGCGATTTCTTTCCTAATTTGTGCAAGTATGTATGGTGGAATAAGATTGTTTACTACCATCGCTGTTCCGCTACCCGCTGTTCGCTAAGCCCTAACGATGAATAACGTGTTGTGAATGCGTGGTGTAGTGGCTGTCTGTATCCTGTGCGATGAGTTCCTAACTGTGTGACATTGTAGAAGTCGCGCATAAGATACTGGTTCATCTTCGATGACAATCGGATGCGCTAGCGTGGTTTCCCAAAATTGGTGGTCGCCTGCTCTGACACAGACGAAACCCTTCCGACCGTTCGGGCTGGATGGTGTTGCCCGCGTATTGTGGTAGCCGTACTAAAGGATTGGGTGCCACTTTCTCCACCACCACCTGCGGGAGACTGTCGTATATTTTTCGAACGGAGGTCTCTGTCTAACCCCGAAACCGGATAACTTTATCCTGCGCCACACCCGATGCAGCATGATCTATATTAGAACGAGTTCTCATCATAGATGATTGGACCCTTTAGCCAACTCTAAAGCTAGCATAGTTCCCGCCCCACCGCGAGGAGTTAGGGTCCATGGGGCTTATTATTATTATTATTATTATTTACAACTTTTCTCCGATTTTTTAATTACAAAACAATGCGGAAAATTTCCAAACCTTATATGCTCGCTATTGCGAGAAAAGGTTTCTTACAGTATGACAGCAATCTAATAATAATGCCCTTTGAATCAATGGTAATTGATGGCAGATTGCAAGCTCCTGGAGTTGTTGAACAAGATTTTTTAGGCACAACTCCTGTAGCTGATATGACGAAGGAACTTATTGTGATTTTTTCGATAACCCTTAATAATTTTAAATTCCTGAGGTAAAGCATTATATTTATTAATTTTTATCAGCATAGGTCTTATGAAGATTAATGTTTAAGAGGCTCAGTAACATCGATGAGCTCGGCAGTTTGTTGTCTTTTATCTAGCAATAGAATGTCTGGCCTATTGGCCATAACTCTCTGACCAGTGATAATTGATCGATCCCAGTATAATTTGTAAGTTTTACTATCAAGAATTACATCAGGATTATATTTATGCAACGTAGTAAGTTATTTGCAAACTAACTAAGCCATACCATTAGTGACTGATGCACGATCTTTGTCACATATTTATGTCTGTATGTACACATAATCCACACTAGACAAAGTCGTTTCTGATAATACGCTCAATTGTTTCACTTGTCTATCCACATCGTTTACAGTAATCATTAATTGTTCCAGCTTAGATGATATATTTCCTATAATTTTTCGTAGCAATTATTCAATCCTGAATAGCTACTATGAAGCCTTCTGTCTTAGCAAACAATGCCATGTTTCAAACAAAAGTAAAATTCTGTTTTATCTATAAAATCTTGACTGGGCTGGTGTGAATGAGAGCCATGAAGTTCTTTTTCTTTCCAAGTAGTTATTTGAGCATTGATAGACTCTGGTTCTATTACATCTGGGGGCACGGGAGTGCCCCCGCCAGACGAGCCGAAGGCAGGAAGGGCACTACGTATCTTTTCTGGAAGTGTTTCGTCTTATTTTCGAACCCTCATAGCTTCGGCATTGATAATACTAGAGAGCTCAAATTTTCAGGATATCATGCAGTTATCAGACTGATGAAATACGCTAAGTTTCATTTATTTAGCTTTTATACTTTGGATTTCATTAATATTTAAAATACGTCGATTCCGTCACTGACTCACTGACTCATGATCATCAAAACCTCTAGGGTACTTCCTGAAGTCCTAGAAAGCTGAAATTTGGTATGCAGCTTAGGGTTAGCACACAAACAACAAACAAATTAAGAAATCCGTAACTTTCACATTCCAACCCCTCATAAAGGGGGGGGGGGTCTGGTTATATATTATCCAACCCTCATAGCTTCGGCCTGGATAATACTAGAGAGCTCAAATTTTCAGGATAAGATGCAGTTACCATACTAATGAAATACGCTAAGTTCATTTATCTAGCTTTTTTACTTTGGATTTTATTAAGATCTGAAATACGTCGTACCCTCAATGTTTCGGCCTAAATAATACTGTGTAATAATGTGATTTCTTACAAATGTGCAAACAGCTTGTATACACAAGTTGACCAATAGAAAAACAGAAAAGTAGGGTATTGAAAAAAATCCATTTTCTAAATAATCTTAAAACTAAATTTAGTTATACCTAACTCTAAAAACCCTATATCTTGATCAAAAAGTATGGCTTGGTCGTTTCATGGAACTATTTCATCTCACCCAAAAAATTTCATGTAAAATACGTTGCCAAGATGCTCATAACGCTTTCACTGTTAAAAAGTTATCAGATTTCATATAGTGCCAAGCCCCTCACTATACATGCCTAACTCTAAAAACCCTACTATCTTGGTCAAAAAGTGTGCCTTGGCATACTCCATATCCTTCACATAACTCCATGGGATTGTCTGTGTGACAGCCACGAAACGGCCAAGGTTTTTAGAGTTAGGGGTTGTAGAGTTAGGCCTCGTAGAGTTAGGGGCTTGGCTCTACATGAGATCTCATATCTTTTTAACAGTGAAAGCATTATGAGCATGTGAGTCTTGGCAACTTATTTTACACGAAGTGTTTTGGGTGGGATTAATAATTTCTGATTACGACTAGTTGTTAAGGCGCGAAACCTTGATAATTCTTTACAATAACTTCATAAAAAAATTACTGTTTACTTTCCTGTGAAAGTAAAATTTTATTTTTGTAGTCAACTGATTACGCAAATTTCTGATATTAATGAGACCCCTTCCTCCTTCTATAGGGGTAATGTAACACTTGCAGTAGCAGCATTCGGAATATGTCAGGAGAACTCTTTAGTTTCTATCAATTGCTTCCAAATCTGTTTGTGAACATTTTTTTAACACCAAACGAATAATTAAAGACGGGATAGCTAATGTGTCGATTGCTTTGATTTTATTCCCGGCACTGAGATACGTTTTAAATATCTTGCAGACGATTAAATAGTAAATTTTATAAATTGTAGTAGATTATAGTAGTATCTTCTTTAATCTTCTTGGTATCGGTATGCCTGATACCACGACTTTACGAAAAGCCAAGATATTTATATGCATCTCCATCTACAAGATCCTTAATAATTTGTTTATCTCCTACACGAAACCCATCAGTTCTTGCACTTTCCTCTTACCAGCTGAATCGATTTACGTTTCTCAATGCCAAATTCTGTTTGAATGTCATCACTATATTTTTTAGTGATGCCAATTAACTTCTTAAGCTAGCATACAAATAAAAGAGCTAGCACACAATTTCAGATCATCCGTATAAAGTTGATGTGTTAGTATATGATTAGGTCTCCATGTTTTAACTTGATGCCTACACCACTCAATTTCAGGTATCTACTCAGAGGATTGAGTGTCAAGCAGAACCAAACTGGAATCACTGAGTTTCCTTGAAACATACTCCGATGTTGCAATGACCATTGGGTCTAATTAAGATTAGGTGGTTAACCAATGTCCGTCCACCTTTATCCCGAAAAAGTAACCTGATACTCTTTTTGTAGCGGCTTGGTAAGCCTTAGGGAAAAAATATCAGGAAAATCTTCGACCTCTGCAATTCAGAATTGAACTCATCCAACCTACAATCCTGTGCTAACTTGATCTACTATTAATACTCGGAAATAAATTAAACTCTAAAACTGCGACTTTATGAATAGAAGATTTGAAAATTTTATTTGAAGTTACTTTAAACTTTAAAATTTGATTTTGCTCATTATCAGTACATGTCATGAGGCCCCCTTCCCCATTCCCGCCCAGCCGGCGCGGCAGGAAACGCGAGCGGGGGTGAATGCTTTGCTTGTAGTTAGAAAATAATAAGAGATGAAAAATTCGCATTACGTAATTATTAAATACTAGTTCTGCTGAAATCTATGTATGTGTAATTATTGTAGTTAAATCGCTATCAATTTCAGCTATCCACACAAAACAGAAATTTTAAAAATTGCATACGATTCACTTGCCAAACTTATAGATGCGGACTCTTGGACCTTTCATCACCAAATCTAATATTTCGTGACCTGTCATTTAACCTAGCAACTATTGGTATCAAATCTTGTATATGGGCCTAGAAGCAAATGCTAGGACCTGCCAATTAATATAGAATACGATGCTATAAACATATATAATTAAACGAATATAAACGAATATAATTTGAATTTCGGATAATCAACTAAGACTATATTTTAAATCCTACATCAATCCACAGATCGAAATAAAACCAATATACAGTATTACTTTTGTACTTTCAAAGTTTCGCAGTTAATTTAAATTGAATTTACTGAAATAAAGAATTAGCCACTGAATAAATACAATAAAATAAATTTTAATTTATTTTTTTCTAATTTTAGGCCAAAGAAATTCACGATATGTTATGTGAATTTAATGCTGATACCATATCAATGAAACAGGAAATTAACGTAAGACAAATCAGATTAATTAATTATGTAAGACCATCCACACAATTAAGAAAGATATCATTTATAAATCAAGATATAATCACAGTGACATGTTTCGAAATTCATCGTCAGATTAATCAGTAATAGTGGATTAAGTGAAATTTCCTGATTTTATTTTTACAGATATCTATTTTGTATCTTTTGTCTCAATTTGCTATATTGCAAAATTAAAAAAAAAACTTTTAATAATTATGAAATTCAATACTTTTAATGATTCTAATCTCTTAAAACTGATCTATAAAAGGATAATATTCAGACAAACTTTCTACGTCTCAATATTATTGAAATTTAAAATTATGTGTTTGAGTGATCTGTGTGTGTGTGTGTGTAGGCACTTTTAAGTTCATAATAATGTAAAAATAAAAGTTAGCTAAATTAGGTTTCCCATTTAAGAGTTTTAATAAAGTTTATTAATTTTATATAGACCTAAATACATTTTGATTTTTGTAAAATCATTTTTTATAAGGATAGAAAAACTGAAGTACTAATAACTTTCAGTAATAACCCTGAAAAAGAATGCTTAGTACCAAAATTTTTGCTTAAAAGTCAAATATTATTTGCTTAAGAATTGTGATCCAAAGAATAATGCTCTTGATAATAATAATCCAATACTTAATAATCCAAGTAAGTAAAAAAAATTCAAAGATCCTCAAAAATGAAGGCCTTTTCAACTTTTTAAATGTTTTTTTGTTTTTTATTACAAAAAGTCCAAAATGTTGTAAATATTAACCAGAGCTTAATCTATCACTATTTTTATAACACTACTATTAATTTCAAATGCTCTTGAACTATATGAAAAGTAGATAATGAAAATGTTTAAGTTAATCCTGTATCTATTATTAAAATTTTAGCTTTTAGCATAAACAGTTTGTTGATTATCAAGTTTACTGATATGTCAATTGTCATATTTATCACATTTTATTTAATTTTGTAGTTTCTGTTTTTGATACTATTTTATAAAATCAATTAAAAAAAACATTAATTTTATGAAAAATTATAAAAAATATTTCAATCAAATATTATAACATTACAAAATATTATATATTATATAAATATATTATTTGTTATAAAAAATTATCAAAAATAATTAAATAAATCTTCCGTGAAAGCTTAAATTTAATATTTTTTAGATTTCTATAATAAAACTTTTCATGGAATTTTAGTTTCACTGTTACTCATATTTCACTCAAATTTTCATTCTAAAGTTTTATGTTTTAAGAATTTACAGTACCTGCTTGAAATGAACTGTTTTTGAAGTTAAATCTTTTAATCTTTATTAAATGTCAAATTTTTTTATTATTAAACTTTTTGCTCTGTCATATTAAAAAATGCTTCTAAATCAAATTTCTCAATCGAAAACCAGTATCGGACCAACGAGGACTTACAGTTAGAAATTTATCGAGATCTGTTAATATACAGGAAGCTATTTTTAAAAAAATCGAAATTGTGAAATATTTCTAATCAATGTGAATGGATCAATGTGAATGGGAAGTCATTTAAGTATAAGTGAGTCTAGGTGAGTCTAGACAAAATTCAACATTGTATCGAAATTGCAATAATCAGCTATTAATGATCAATATTACATGCATTAGTGAAATTAAGTTTGAGATAAACTTTGAATTGACATCTTTCAGGGAATTAGAAATCTTAGTCTAATTTTCTGATACTAATTAGACTGGATACATTCGACGACTGGTTGACGACTGTCTTGCGATTCAACGACTGTCTCATTATAAAATGTTTGTCCAGTGACTTTTTATCTCCTAGAAGTCTAATTAAACTCTTAAATTTTAACTATAATTCAAGCAAAAATGTTGACACATGACTAAAAAGCACTAAATATACTTGATCCACTGTCATATCATTACCTTTGGTTCACTTCAACCAAACAAGTAGTCGATAAATGAAGCCAACGATGAAATTCTAATAAAGATTCCGTCAACTCGGATGTAGAGTCCATTATTATTTACTTGATACTCAGGATGTCTGTCACTGTCCGATTAAGAAATGACTTTTGATTACATCAATGAGCATGTTGCGATATATCTTGACTTATAAAAGCCAAATGAAATCATCTCATCTCATAAAATCATCTCATGAAATTATGATCTCCCATATTGAATGTAAACTACTTTCTTGAACGAATATTTGCTTTTAATCTCTATGAGCATATATATACTTATATGTTCGACCTTCACCAGCTTCTACTTCAGTTTCCTATTTACAATTGCTTTCTGTAATAAATCGTTTTTTTCTTAACATTTTGATATTTTCAAGAAAAATGGTAGTAACAATTATAGTGAGTTCAGTAGTACATACTAACAATTTAGGAAATGTAATCACTACGAATTGTAACCCTTTAATGTAATCTCACGACCAAATATCCACTTAGATAAGACTAAGAATAAGAAGGATTTCACTTACTATTACGGCCTCTTTACTTAATTAATTATACTTAATTTATAATTTTCAATAAATTCTAATATGTAGAATCAATAATTCTACTTCAAAAAGATTGTCTTTTCTCTAAAAAGTTATATAAGGTGCTTTTTTTTTCGTTAACTATCGACTGGCCAATGTTTCATTATAATTTTAATGAATCCTGAAAATTTAAAATCCAATCTTATTTTACAGCACAGGAATCTTTAAAAATAATGTAACCTTGTTTTTATTGTAATAATTTCAGTATTTTCTAGGTACATCTGAAATCTCTTCACTTACGTTTTCTGTTTATGGATTTTTTCACGTAAATACAAAAATGCTAACATCAGTAAGTTTTATTTCTTTATACACGATATTCATAATTAAGGAACTTTGATTCTTAAATCTTACTATACAACTTGAATTTTTTTATCATTGTTTATCGCTTTATCAACCTACGTATTTCTTCCTTAAAATGTATTCATTGCTGATTTATGGAACAAATGAAAACGTCAGCATACTTATTTTGGATTTCACTCCCCTCAATTCCTCAGAAATTACCCACCCTGTCTTATTTTAGTAACCTGCTAGCTTTTGATCTGGTTTAGGCATTGGTTTAGGCATTGTTCTCCCAAAATGGGACATTGGGGATTTTCTGAAGTTCATTTCTGTTTGTAAACGGACTCTAGATGTTATCTAGACTTCGGTAGAATGCATAAAAAGTTGCATAATTTTTGGGAATTAAAGGAAGATGAGTTTTGGGTTGTGTCCATCATTCTCAACATTGGCCAAAGAAGCGTCGGAGCCTATGTAATCTATCAATACCTACCAATATCAAATACTAAACAGAAACACCTACCTATCTTTGTTAAGTTTCCTGGACCGATTTCCATACAATTCCGATTCGTCTTCAAAGTCCAACTCAAATCATAAACACCATTATTTAAGCCGCAAATCACCCATCTTGAAAACCATCTCTCCACCCATAATTAAACAGCTATTCATAATATGACATCCGGTGGTTAAAGATAGGCTTGGAACTGTCCATCAATTCTCAAGTAGATCCGATTGCCAAAGAATTATCTAAGCTTATATGAGAAACACCGACCTATCGGCCATCTTTGTGAAAGTGGTTCGACCAACTTCCTTAAAATTCCAATGCATCTTCAAACTTCAACTTAAATCATAAGCATTATTATTTAAGCAGCCTTAAAATAACCTTCAAAAAATCTTATAAATCTCATAATAAAAGAACTGGGCCAATTTTCTTAAAAAATGAGTATGAGTTTTTTTTTAATCAGTAAACTTAAAACATTTTTTGGCTTCCATCCATCATCGCTCAAAAAAAAACAAAAAACAATAACAACAAGTTGATTTTCTGTATGCATATTCTTATTTATTGACAATCAATAAATTGGAATCAAATCCACCCTTTGCTTTCCAACTCTTCCTCTGAGATTGCTTTTTAAATAACATGAGTTTTTCAAATGATTCTAGAAAAAACAAAACAAAAAAAAACCCACATTATTTTCAGAATTTGAAGATAGAAACAATTTTAGTTCAGTTGAATTTTAATAGTATTAATAACATAAATATCTCTTTTCGTTCAGCTCAATAATTACAAACATCTGAATGCTAATTATAATCAAGATCATTTAAGTTTTCATTTCAAAGATTTGTTATATTCTAAGGAAACGAATTTACTTTCAAGAATTTTAGGTTGTTCAGTCACTAGATTCTATGCGTCAATAGGAATTCGAATGATAAAATTTAAATGCGATATTAATATAAATATTTTGAGAGATAATAAAAATTAAAAGTTTTTTAATTAATCTGAATTACAAATTTAACAAATACTTGATTAAATAGAATATTTAATATTTGATCTTTTAGAATATATTGAATATATTTAATAATAATGATAGGGTCGCCAGATTAATACACTGGGCATTATGCAAAAAATATGACTTGCCAGCATCTAAAAATTCATGGGAACATCAAGTTGAAAAAGTTTTAGAAAATGAGGACGTCAAAATCTTGTGGGATTTTAGAATTCAAACTGATAGACACCTGGATCATAATACGCCAGATATAACAGTATTAACAAATAGAACTATTTTCATAATTGATATTGCAATCCCTGGAGATGCAAGAATTTTAGATAAAGAACAGGAAAAAATTATAAAATACAGGGATTCGGCAATTGAAACAACACGGCTTTGACTGAAACACACGACAGTGATGCCCATCATCATAGGAACACTTGGAACAATCTCAAAAAATTTTATTAAGTATTTGAACCAATTGCAGTTGTCTGAAATAACTACAGAAAACAGCGCTGCTTGGAACATCATATATATTGCGCATATACCTGGTGGATACTTAGGTTTCTGGCTGAAACTTGTATCAACTGAAGGCTCCAGTCAGCGAATTTTTACTGTTTCAAAATATGTATAATAATAATAAAAATAATAATAATAAAACACTTTAAAACAAGTCCGTAAAGTTTTAAAATCAAAGCTTAATGGTGGCAATACTATCAAAGCCATTAACTCTTGGGCAATTCCTATAATTAGATACACTGCAGGAATCATTGACTGGACACAAGTTGAATTGGATACTTTAGACAGGAAAACCCGAAACTTGATGACTATGCACCATGATCTCCATCCTAGAAGTGATGTTGATCGATTATATCTTCCAAGGAAAGAAGGTGGCACAGGACTTCTTCAAATCAAGCAAATTGTAGAAGAGGAAAAACGAGGATTAAATGATTATGTAAGAAAAAGCAAGGAAAAGATGCTGATTGAAGTTTGTAAAGAACATTTCTTGAAAGTTACTGGATCAAAACTGGAATACAAAACAGAAATCATAAAACAACGATTGGACAGCTGGAAAAACAAGTCACTCCATGGGCAATATATAAAACAAATTGAAGGAAAAATTGACAATTCCAGAAACTGGCAATGGCTTCAAAATGGCTACATCAAGAAAGAAACTGAACGGTTAATATTCGCTGCACAAGAACAAGCTTTATTAACTAATGTGATGAAAACCAAAAGACAACATTGTGAGCAACAACAGTAAACGCAGATTACGCAAAGAAAAAGATGATTCTATTGATCATCTTATCAGTGGTTGCAGCAAAATTGCTCAAACTGACTACAAAACGCGCCACGATAGAGTAGCAAATATTATCCATTGGTATTTATGCAAAAAATATCAATTCCCAGTTTCCAAAAACTGGTGGGAACATATTATTGAAAAAGTGTTACAAAATGATGAGGTAAAAATCCTTTGGGATTTCCGAATACAAACTGACCGTCATTTGGATCACAACACACCAGATATAACAATAGTAGAAAAGAAATGTGCTTTACTAATTGATGTAGCAAGACCTGGAGATACACGAATTGTTGAGAAAGAACAGGAATAGATCACAAAATATAGGGATCGGACAATTGAAATTTCTCGATTGTGGAACAAACGTACCACTATAATAACTATTGTCATTGGTGCCCTTGGTGCCATGTCAAAGGAATTTGTCAAATTCTTTAATAGTTTGGAACTTTACAATATTTCAATAACAGACCAGAAAAAAACATCATTACTAGGCACTGCTGATATTTTGCGAAGATACTTGGACAATTCTTAGGTCTCTGGGTGAGACTTGAATTGCTCAATTAATCCAGTCAAAGATGTGTTCTTTTTGTCTTTGTACTGTGTCAAATGTTGATAATAATAATAATAATAATAATAATAATAATAATAATAATAATAAT
>JAFIDM010012231.1:48631590-48647192 GCA_023159025.1 Thereuonema tuberculata | reverse complement strand
ATAATAATAATAATAATAATAATAATAATAATAATAATAATAATAATAATAATAATAATAATAATAATAATAATAGAAAAAAGAATTCACACTCTACGTCAGAAGCTGGGTCAGCTAACACAATTTCGCAGATCTAAGAACCAATGCTCCAACAAACTGAAAAGAAAAATCACTTCAATCATTGGATCTAATAAGGTAGAATCACTTGATGACAGCACCTTTGCAAAAATATTCGACAAACATAGTCAACAACTCTCATTTTACTCTAAACGACTTCGCAGATACAAACAATGCACTGCACGAAAAAGACAAAACACTGATTTCAAAAGAAATCAGAAGCGTTTCTTCCGAAACTTGATGGAACCAAGAAAAAAGGAAAATAGTGAAACCCCACAAATCGAAGCACTCACAACATTCTGGACTAATATCTGGGAAAATCCGAAAGAGTATGAGAAAAACACCACATGGATGGATATTGAGAAGCAACGTGTGACAGACATTGAAGATATGACAAACTTAGATATAACATCCGCAGATATTGCAATGGCAATCAAGAAAACTAGTAACTGGAAATCCCCTGGGCCAGACCAACTGCAAAATTTCTGGATTAAGCACCTTATAGTAACACATGATGCTCTTGCCAAACACTTCAATGGACTAATTGAATCTCCCACTGTTATCCCAAAATTCCTTACACATGGTGTAACATATCTAATTCCAAAAGGAAAGAAAAGCTCTGATCCCTCTCTATACCGCCCAATAACCTGCCATCCACACTGTATAAACTCTTAACATCTGTCACAGCTAATAAAATCTATGGACATTTGTTAGATAATAACATAATGACTAAAGAACAGAAAGGCTGTTACCGCAACTCAAAAGGATGCAAGGACCAAATTGTAATGACGAGATCTGCATGAGACAAGCTACAAAGACGAAGAGAAACCTAAGTGTGGTCTATATCGATTAAAGAAAGGCTTTTGACTCAATCCCACATAGTTATCTGATCGACATTCTAAGAACCTACAAACTACACCCTAAACTCATCACTGTCCTCGAACATGCCATGGGAATATGGTCCACCACACTTCAAGTTAACAGTGATCCTTCCACACTACACTCAAGGACCATCAACATACGAAGGGGGATTTTCCAGGGTGATGCACTCAGTGCACTGTGGTTCTGCATCTGCCTTAACCCACTGATTCATCTACTAAATAATACCAAGTATGGATTTAATATCAAAGCCTCCAAAACAGAAAGTCACATACTCAGCCATCTACTGTATATGGATGACTTGAAAATCTATGCCAACTCAGAAAAACCACTTCACAAGCTCTTGGATCTCACCCGAAAGTTTTCCACTTCTGTCTGTTTGGAATTTGGATTAGAAAAATGTAAAAAGATGCATCTGAACAGAGGGAAATTAATGCAGACAGACGACAGTGAGTCTCAAGATGACGACCTTAATATCGAATGTCTCACGGAAGGTCAGACGTACAAGTACCTTGGCTTTCATCAATTTCGAGGTGTCAACCATTACTGCAATAAAGGAAGCAACAACGAAAAGGTTTAGCGAACGCCTAAATGCTATATCCAAGACTCTTCTGAACACGCGCAACAAAATAAAAGCGCTCAACACCTTTGCTATCCCTATAGTAACTTACACTTTTGGCATTGTCAACTGGTCCAAAACTGAGCTTGAAGAACTGGATCGCATGGTGAATCTCCCAACCTATGAGGGTGGGCTTGGTGTCACTTCACTTAAACATCTTTGCCATCAACAAATAACAAGCCTGCGAGAATACTTTCATATGAAATCTCAAGAACATCACTTGTTTGCTGTGGTTTGTAAAGCCGATGCGGGTTCAGCTCTACACCTCAGAAGTCAAGAGGCCATTGACACACAGTATTATACGACAGCGAATCTTCAAATTGAGGAATGGAAAGGAAAAGTTCTACATGGAACCCATCCTGCCCATCTCAATTGCGAAAAAAATGATAAGAAAGCCTCTAATATCTGGCTGCAGTATGGTGAGTTGTTTCCGGAGACTTGTGGCTTCATGATTGACATTCAGGATAGGATCGTCGCAACAAGAAATTACCGTAAATGCATCCTTAAAGAACAAAATGTAATTGATCGATGCAGACAATGCGGAGAATCCACAGAGACCATAGAACATGTTCTTGAGCATGTAGCACTCTGGCTGGGACCGACTACACAGTAAGACACAACAATGTGGCCAAGATACTATACCTTGAGCTTGCCCATGGCAGAGGTCTCATTAAGGGTAGAACACCTTACTACAAGTACCAACTAGAGGCTACCCTCGACGGCATCCAACACAAGATCTACTGGGACATGGGAATTCGCACTGATAAGAAGATTGAAGCAAATCGACCTGATATCATCCTCGTAGATAAGGAGAAAAAAAGAGGCCACACTGTTTGATATAGCTGTGCCACTGAACCACAACCTTCATAAAGTATATGCCAGCAAGATTAATAAATACACAGAGTTGGCCATTGAAATAAAGCAGATGTGGAAACTCAGAGCAGTTCACATTAGACCAATAGTTATATCGGCGACTGGAATTTTCCCAGTAAACACAATCAGACAACTGGAATTTCTAGAAGCAAGACATGTGGCAAAGAAAATGCAGAAATCTGTAATTTTAGACTCGTGTCATATTGTCCGAAGATTCCTTAGTTTGGAATAACTTGGGTGCACTTGACAACTGTCCGTGCATTCATTGATATCCAATAGATTTAAATGAGAAAAGAGAAAAGATAATAATAATAATAATAATTATATAATAATAATAATAATAATTATATAATAATAATAATAATAATAATAATAATAATAATTTTTATTTTATTTTTTTATTATGATTCTAAATACAAAAGTTACAGTCCCGTTAGGAATGACAATTTCCTATCAACAGGTTCTGAATATTTTTATACTATAATTGTTTAATTAATTTTGAATACATTGTTAAAAAATATCAAATTACTTACATAGTATTGTTTTTACAAGTGATTTTTGTCAAGTAGACCGCTAGGTGATAATTTTCAAATTTTTTAAACTAGGCAGTAACATGATTTAAAAGTTAAAATAATTTTCTGATTTAACTCTATATATAATTATTACATATGTATATTAAAGTTTATCTATGTTTAGCTTATTTTTGTCGGTACAGTAAGAACTAGTAACAATAAATATTAAGGACATTGGTAGTAAATTGAACAAAATACTTAAGTGAGACATTACAAACAGGATTTACAATTACAAAGAAAACAATTGAAACAAAAGAAATACATATTAATTACATTCTATCAGCCACTTTTTTAATAGTTTCTTAACATAGGATATTCTTCCATTTTTTATATATATTTCTTTTTCATCTATAGTGTTGAATATATTTTCAAGTATATAGTTGAAATGCCTCTTTACATAGTCATTGTATATTAGTGGATAGGGAAGTTGGATATTTTTCTTGTTTCTTAGATTATATGAGGATTTTTGCTTTTTTTCTTTCTTGTGCTCAAAGATTTTATAATAGTTTTTAATTAATTTGTTGTATATGAATTTTTGTTTGGGATTTAGTATTCTGTATAGAAATTTTTTCTTTAATATTATACTTTTATCGTTTACATTTTGCTTGAAGAAAATTATCTTTAAAATTTTATTTTGCAGATTAATTATAGGTTTTAAACAACTGTCATTGGTGTTGGCACAAATGTTAGCAGCGTAATTTATATTCGAATCGAATAAAGCATTATATAGTAACACTTTAATCCGCGTTGGAAGTATGTCTTTTATATGATAGAATATGTGTGACAGTTTGTTTAGCTTTTTATATAATATTTTAATGTGATTATTCCAACAAAATTTTTCATTTATTATTAAGCCCAGATATTTAATTGTTTTTGTGTACTGTAGTACTGAACAGCTTTTACATTCATATGGTGAATTGTGAAAACAGTTATGATGGTGAAAAAAGATTTTTGGCTTACCTGTTATTAGTCTTTTTTTTTGGACATATTAGCATTAGTTTTGTTTTGTCTTCATTTATCTGAAGTCTGTTGTCATGCATCCAATTTTGTATTCGAATTAAATCTTTTTGTAATTTATCACTTATTTCTGAAGTGCAGTTCCCATTCGAATAAATCATTATATCATCTTCATAAATATGTATGTAACATTATTTTATTACCTGAAATATATCGTTGATGAAAAGTAAGAAAAACAAAGGGCCTAGTTGTGAATCTTGAGGAACTCCATTTTGAATAGTTTTCATGTCACTGTAAATATTGTCAATTGACACAAAAAATTTTCTATTCTTAAAGTAGTCTTTAATAATTTCATATAGTGAACCTCTGATTCCAATATTGCACAGTTTTTTTAATAGTATTTTCGTATAATTGCTATCGAATGCTTTGCTTAGATCAATGGATATAAGAAGAATTAATTTATTTTTATTTAGGTTGTTATTTATGTTATTTGAGAAGTTTTCAAATAAGTTATTCGTACCTTTGTTTTTCTGGTAAGCATATTGTTCTGAGTTTATGATTTGATATTTATTTAGGTATTATTCATTTTTAGGCAATTATCGTTCTCGATAATCTTATTTATTATCGGCTGAATTGAAATTGGTCTATAGTTTTTAAAATTTAATATATCACTTCCTTTGTAGATAGGAACAACTTTTGATATTTTTAAGTTGTCTGGATATTTTTTATTATCTATAATTTTCATTATTAGCAACGTACTTATATGTGCAAAAATTTCTTTATTATCCTTGATTTCTCTGATTTTGCGATTATCAAAACCAACGGATTTTTTGTTTTTTAGCTTATTGATTATATTTAACATTTCTTGATAGTTAGGTTTCTCAAAGACAATAGAGTTTTGCACATATAATTTTACCTCATTGCATAATCTTTTATCACATTTTAATACATTTCTTCCAACAATTGAAAATTGGTTGCAAAACTTGTCACTAACAATTTTTTCTTTATTGTAAGATTTAAGGCTTTCCGTTAGCTGTTTTAACGGATTTTTGCTACAGTATTGCAGTTCGTTCAAAAATAGAAAAGTTTGTAGGTTAACCGTTCCCTTTCAGGCCCTATATTATGTCTTTCTTTTTGGGTGCGTAATTACTAGACCTGTGTAGAACGGAGTGAATTGTTGAAATATGTTGAATAATAGTTACAATGTGTATGAAACTTATTATGTTTCATTTCCTTTCTTCTAATTGAGGTAAATTGTAATTATTCTTAATCTGAATCTATATGAGATTCACTAAACTTCCATTTCAACATTGATAATAAAAATTAAATTTAATGAGCACTTGCAAAAACAAGTCACTAATTTACACTTACTGCAGTAATTTTGAATTGTCCTGCTTCTAGTTCGTTGTATTTGATGATAATTTGCAGAATTTTAAAGATTATTGTTGCAGAAAGCAGATGGTCCATCGAGATAATTAAATCACTGTATGAACAATATAGTTCATGCCATAATCTATTAAATACATACAAGCACTTTTATGCGAATAATGGACATAGCTGTTACTTGGATTATGCTGACTTATTTCATTCTTCAGATATCTTCTTATATCTAAAACAATTAATTTCTCAACATTTCAGTATGTTTTTGATTATCAATTTGATCAGTCACCATTATGTGATTTGTGATGAGTAGTTGGACTGCATCAGTTGAATAAATTGAAAAATACTTGTGATTTTAGAGTTGAAACTAAAAAGAATTATTATAATCTAAAGAGTTCATCATAAAAAAGCTTACAATATTTAAACTCGAGATAGTATAAGAGGAAACTGACAATGAAGGTATTAGTTATGAACGGTATGGATAGTGTGTAATGCACTGTCCATACTGGCTGTTTGAAAAGAATATCCCTGCTGTTCAGAAGAGATGTCTCATCCGCAAAAGGAAATTTTTCATAATTAACTGGTGGAGTCGTATACAATCACCAGTAACAGTTTGAAATAGCGTCATTCCCTATATGCATAGAATACCACTAAATTTTGGCATCACAGTGCCGACATACATTTTGAAGATCTGCCGAATATACTTTCTTTGCCCTCCAAAAATTGTATAATTCTCCTCATTTCAAAGTAAGATCATCCTCCCAAAGCATGATGAACAGGTACAATAACTGTTATTTCGCATAGAATTCAAATCATGCCATCTTATGCTTTAAAGTCATTATCCAATATATTAATAACATTTCAATCAACGAAATCTACATTGTCGTTAATAGGGTTTGCCTGATTTTCTTCTGATTGAATTTATAAATCACAGAAATATAAAAAAAAAGTCAAAACACTTGAGAATATTACGAAATCATATACTATTATATGCTAAATTGCGAATTTTTAAAAATAAACAGTAGAAAAAAATAAGTAAGAAATTGTTGTTTATAGACACTTTTTATAATATTAATAATCAGTCCACACTATTTAAGTGAAATTATTATCTTTATTTGGTTTTATTATTTTCCTTTAAATTTAATATCCTGAAAATCGATTTAAGATGTATTAGTTTAAATTTAAGATTTATTTGTATTGTTATTTTATTTATTAGTACTTATTATATCCTTTTTTTTTTGCAGTTTCTTGGAATTATCATCACTTATCTTCTGGTTTTCTTGCAATTTTATCTCAACTATTTTCAAGATAATAATTCAAGAAATAGCAACTTCAGCAAATGTAACTGTACAATATAAAATAACCAATAAAAATTGAAAAACAATTATCTCCCTTCAATGATGTGTTCATGATGAAGTACTAATGATTAAACATGCTTCACTTTTTTATATATGCTATAGTTTTCTAAAATGAAATTTGTAATTGTAAATGAAACTAGAAAGGGCACTCGGAGAATTTCATCCGTAAGACCAAAACATATTATAATGTAAAAATAATAAATTGTAAATAGGTTGAACATTGTAGACTTATCTAAGATACATTTAAACAAATAAAATGATAATTTAATTAAAATCAAGAAAAAAAATCAAAAATTTAAGTAAAACAATTTTTTTTTTGATCTGTTAACCTCCTTCCATGATAAAAATTACCTGAATTATATTAAAATTAACAAGTGAACAAAATTTTATGCTAAAGCATAAATTTAAGGTCGACTGTGATAACAAAAAAAATTAAAAATATTAATAAAAAAAAGGAAGTACATTAACGTAAGGAAAAATAAAAATTTGCAATTTTGGTATTTGGTACAACAATTCTAAAGTATTAGAAAGTATTATGAATGATCATATCATCTGAATTTCCTTCTTTGATTTATTTATAATTTAAATTAACTTGCTATCTATATGTTAGAATATTAGAAAAAAAAAAAAACCCAACACTGCTACAACTACACTTGAGAGCAGAAAAATTGCACAGTTGCTTTTTTTTACATTTTTTTTTATTTTCCTCGCGATTCGCAATTTTTGTTTGAATCAACTAATGTCAATTTGAAGATCGTTTCATCGCCTATCCAATGATACCAGTTAAGTGTGTATTGAGTGTCAGCAGATTGCTTTTTGGAGGAATCTCCTAGCCTACCAGAAAAACTTGTGATTAAAACAAAATTCAATACAAACATTGATGAAACAATCTTTATTAATAAAGTGTATTCCCTCCTCTAGCCGTAATTACGGCCCTCATTCGAGTTTTCATCGTTTTTATCCATTTGATCATAAAATCTTGCGATATGGCTTCCCACTCCTCACGAATTGCGAGTTGCAGCTTTTGATGTCTCGTAGGAGTCGCACTTCTTGCTCGAACTCTTCGCTTTAGCTCGTCCCACAAATGCTGAATCGGATTGAGATCGGGGCTATGAGCTGGCCAATCTACAACCGGAATATTCACGTCTTGCAAGTATTGGCTTACAATTCCTGTGGTGTGAGGTCTAGCATTATCTAGCATAAACACTAAGTTTCGCCAATAAACCCCGCAAATGGCATGACATGTTCCTACAGTACTTCCTCTATGTAACGTTGGGAAGTCAGTCCTCTTGTTCGAGAGCCACTACTCGGCCCGGCGATGAAAACAATCTCAGTTGTCACTTCTAAGGAAATTCCTCCCCAGAACATGCATGAAACCCCGCCATATGAGACTCGTTCGCTTATACAGCACTGAGCGAATCGTTCTGAAGATCTGCTATAGATCTTCCACGTCCATCGTTGCCATGTAGACACATTCTGAATTCGTCTGAGAACAGGACATTCCTTCATTTGTCTAATGTCCAGTTTAAATGCTCTCTAGCAAACTGGAGACGGGCTTGTCGGTGGGCTGCGGTCAGTTTCGGACCGTTTGGTGGTCTGTGTGCATTCAGACCTTCTGGGAGCCTTCTTCATACTGTCCTCCGACTGACATAGCGAGCTTCTCGAAGTTGCTGTCCTAGTTCAACTGCATTCAAGTGACGATTTAGCAATGAACTCGTTACAAGAAAGCGATCAACCCTCTTAGAAGTAGCACGACGGCGGCCAGATGCTCGTCGCCGTACGTAACCACCAGTCTCTCGATTTCTCTGGTATACGTGTCGTACGGAATACCGGCTCAAGTTCAATTGACGAGCCACTTGACTTTGATTTTGCCCTGCTTCGATTAGAGCAACAATTTGAGCAGCTTCTTCAGGTTTGGTATCCATTTTCTTGCGATGAATGAAGGCGTATTTGAGAGAGTTTCTTTCAGGCTGAGCGTTGACATGCAAATGATGCGATATTACCTAAAATTAACCCTGTTATTCCTGTATCAAGTCTAGTGATTAGCGCTACCTGGAACGAGCGTTTACGGGTTGTGTTCTATTGTTGTTAATGTCTTGGTTTTGAAGGGACAATACACACTTTAAGTGGTATCATTGGATAGATGATGAAACGACCTTTAAATTGACATTAGTTTGACTCAAACAAAAATTGCGAATCGCTAGGAAAATAAAAAAAAAGTAAAAAAAATACAACTGTGCGATTTTTGTGCTCTCAAATATATAAATTATAATAATAATAATATCTATGTAAAAGTGCAATTAAAATTTAAGTAAGTATATTTATGAAAAATTATTTATTTTGCATGAGTTTATTTTTTTCTAGCTAACGCCTTTCCTAATTATAATTTAAAGAGAGAAAACTATCGTTAGTCTCCATCTTTTTCGTTTTGATTTTAATTGGCATTTTGATTGGCGGAGAATAAATACAAATATTATTCCCTAACGAAAAGCAGATTGTCGTTGAATTCCTTTAGAAAAATGAAATTTCATATTTAGAACGTTTTAATTCGCATCAACTACAATACGATTTATCTTTAATAGTAGTGTAGCTGCACTGATCACCGTCATTAGTAATTTCAGCAAAATGTAAGACGACAAAATAATTTTCTCTCTAATATATTTTAATTGCTTGAGAACAGTGTTAATGTAACATACTCACATAATAATTTGAGTTATGATCTGACCTGAACACGACACGACTGCACTTTCAAAGGTATTTCAAAACTTAGAAAATATTTAAAAGGTATAGTATTGCTAATTATTATTAGTACTTGAGTAAAATAAATCTGTTGACTTTTGCTTTTGTTGATCTCAGTGGATTTTTCCAAATGGTATTAGTATAAGATTATGTCGTAACTCTATTGGATTAAATTGGATTTAATAAAGGATTGGCTTAAGCCTATTTGAAGAAATCGACTGTAAGGATATCTTTACTTAGATAATTTGTTTGTTTGTTGATTTATTATTTTTTTAGTATTTTTTTTTAATAAATGACAAAGTCATTTCAAACTACTGCAACTAAGTAACACTTATCTAGCAGCTCTATTATCGTATAAGTTCACTCTGTGTTGAATTCATGCCTTTGCGTGAATCTATTTGATACTTGCATTTGTCAGTTTTACTCATTTCACCAGATCTGAAGGTTTAGTTCTCTTTAATCTTCTCGTTACCCTTCTGTAATTTAACAGATGTTGTACGGAGGCATTAGTATGATTGTGAAGTCTCTGTTCATGCCTCACTGCAGTTCGTTTTATCACTTCATCGACATTATTCATTTTTAGATCTTTATGAATATTGTCATTTCTAATGTACCAGGAAGCACCAACAATTCCTCGTAGCACTTTATTTTGAAAGTTTTGTATCATTTTTAAATTAGTCTTCTTAGTACAACCCCAAAGTTGTATTCCATACATCCAAACAGGTTTCAGAACTTGATTGTAAATTAGTAGTTTATTACACATACTCAGTTCAGATCTTCTTCCAAGTAGCCAATACAGTTTTCTATATTTGATATTAAGTTCTTCCTTTTTCTTTTTAATATGCGCCTTCCATCTCAGCTTAGCATCCAGTGTCATTCCCAGGTATTTGGCCTCCTTTACAATCGGAATTATTTGTGATTCAATTAAAACTGGAATATTCTGTATTTTTTTTTTTTGTAAAGTTAACATGTATCGATTTGGATCCGTTAAGTTGTATTCTCCACTTTTTGGTCCAACTACTAACTCTATTTACGGCATGTTGAAGCTTTCTTGTTGATTCCTCTATCGTATTACCCACTGCTAAAATAGCGGTGTCATCTGCAAAGGTAGCCATTGTTATTGTTTCATCTTGTGGGATGTCTCTTGTATATAATAGGTATAGTGTTGGTCCAAGGACACTTCCTTGTGGTACTCCTGCAGTAATTTCTTTAAAATCTGAATATTCACTTCCGAGTTTAACACGAAAGATCCTTTCTGATAAATAAGATTTCAAGATTTCACACAGTTGTCCAGGAAAATGACAAAATGACAAGTATTTAATGGAAAAAAACTGATCATCAGATACCAGAAAGTAGCAATTTCATTCCAGAAATAAAAGGCTATCCTCTAAAAAATGTTCATGATCCTTTTTCGAATAATAGGAGCGTTTTTTTTTTATTTTATTTCTTTTATCCTTGTTATCAGTTTTAAAGTTTAGTGCTTTATTTTTTAACGATTTATCTTCAATAGTAGTGTAGCAGCAGTCATCGCCGTCATTAATAATTTCAGCAAAACGTGTAAGACGACAAAATAACATTCTCTCGAATATAATTTAATATCGTGAGAACAGTTAATGTAACATACTCGAATAACATGTTATGATCTGACTTGAACATAACAAGTCCGATTTTTTGAAACTCGGATATTCGTTAACAGTTTTGATTGGATTGAAAGTTGATCAGCTGATTAGGATAACCAAAAATTGAGAACAGAACGACAAAGTCAGGATATTGTAAATAGACAATGATTGATCTCAGTAGTATATAATATAGGATCAAAACAAAGTCACCGAATGTTGAGTATTAAGGTGGTGATTGATTTCTGCCTTGGTTCAAAGTAGTGAATAGTTAACCAGAAGAGAAATCACTTTCCAAAAATACAGACAACAATGTTTCAATAAGATTTCATACCAAAGATTACAAAGAAAATTTCAAATGTTTTAATAAAAAAAATAACTTAAAAGCTAATTTTAATAAAAAATTAGAATTTCATCTTTTATTATTTCCTGTGCTATAAATGAAAAAAAAATTAAATTAGTTATAGTAATAAGCTGCGTACACTATTCATACCATCATTTTATGAACTCTTTCGACCATGTACATTTTAATTTTAATTTTAGCTGTGGGAGGGGCAAAGGCTGGACAAATATGTATTTCAGAATCCAAAATAAGCGTATATCTATATATTCTATTTTATGATATATCTCTTTTATATCTATATATTCTTTTGAAGCTGTTTCAGCTTCAGTTTATCCCGTTCTGAACTTTCAGGGAATCACGCTCTTTTGTGTTGTCGCTAAAGAAAATAAGGTCCAACTTGCCGGCTTGACAAAGAATTGTCAGATTCGAATTAAAACGTTCTAAATATGAAATTTCATTTTTCTAAAGGAATTCAATAACAATCTGCTTTTCGTTAGGCAATAATATTTGTGTTCATTCTCTGCCCATCAAAATGCATTAAAATCAAAACAAACAAGAAGGCGACTGACGACAGTTTTCTCTCGTTCGCTAAGCACCATTTGTACAAGCTCCGTAAACGATGTGTTATTTTATTGCTATTATTGGTTATTTTTAAATATTTTCATTGGAAAAAAGTGTAGGCCTAATCATAGGTCCAAAAAGAACTGAAAAACTGAAAAAAGAACTACTAAAAAAAAATAAAACTTGAAATAATACTTAAAAAAAGCATAGTATTATTATAAGCATTATCTGGGGTCTATAACGGAGTAATCCAATTTACTCCATTTCTTTTGGGATAAAGTGATTTAGCATTCGTACAAATTGCAATTCGAACAGCCTCCTGCAACGAATGTTGTACAAATAGCGAGGTTCCACTATGTATGCTAATGAATATATACTAGTGTTCATTTTATATCCCCACTGATGTGAACTTACAAAAATAAAAAATATGACTGTCACCGAATATATACAGTTCATTTCAGAACTATAAAATCTAGGAGTGAACTTATTAAAAAAATTAATATCTATTATATAAGACAATATTAAGATGTTTTCACAGCAATTACCAAAGTAAACAAGGAGATGTGGAAAAATTTCATAAAATACCCTTCAACAGTAGAAGAAATTTTTGAAAACTGATAATATAACTGAGGATGAAATCCAAAGCCTTATAATACAAATTGGTAACTACACTGATAATGACGAAATGTAAACAATATAATAGCACATTTTGATAAAACTTTAATATCCACTGAACATCAACAGTTCATTTCTGAACTACAATCTGAAGGAATCAACATAAGTAAAAAAAAAAAGCCTCCATTTCTATTGTACATTAATAGTTCATTCACATATGCAGCCACGCGAACTTACAAAAGTAAAAATTTATCGTATTCAGTGAATACTAACAGTTTACTTTCACATCTCCACTTACAACATGAGAACTAAAGCAGGGTGAACACGATGCAGCTTTTGCTGTACAACTCGGTGAAAAAGTTGGAAGCTGGAAAGTTGCAAACGACAGGGATGGGAGAAAACGATGCAGCTCGGTGGGCGCCACCGTGTGAAAAACACACGAAGCAGAGGACGAATTGCAATTACGTCAGTTGACAATATGTCACCGAAATTGCGGGGCTGGTCTGCAACACAGGAACTGCAATTAACGCCAAGAAAACAGAAATATTGCGATATTATTATTAGCCGATCTGTATTCGCAGGGGAAGGCAATAATGCGATACACGATGAACAATGATCAACAGCCACTACTATTACAGTTGGAACTGCTAACAATGACGTCCCGTGGCTTTGTTCAGAAATTGGCAAAGTGGCAGCAATTGTTGTTTTGTTTGTTGCAGAGAAAACTTGCAAATATCTAGGTTTATCACACGCTCTAGAAAATTCCACATCATGAAATTATTGCATTTCCATATAAACTTTATTTCTGCGTGAAGAAATTTCTGCGTGATACAATATCTTGTATTCTTTCTGTATTTGCTGTCCGTCAATTTGAAGCGACGGCAATCTGTTTGGGCACCATGTTTTCACATGGGCGTGACGTCATGCGTGACGTGTTTCAACGCTGCGCTGTGATTGGGTGCTGTACATGCAGCTTTTGGAGTTGCATCTTCTGGTAATAACAGCTTTTGCTGCATACAACTCCCGTTACAACTGTACTCAAGCAGCTTCAAAAGCGCTCAAACAGCAAAGTTGCACATACAAGGGTTCACAAAGCTGCATCGTGTTCACCTCGCTTTACAAAAATAAAAAAAATTATCATTTTCACTGAATATCAACAGATCGTTTCATATCCCCACTCATGAGAACTTACAAAAATAACCTTTTCACTAAATATAAAGTCATTTCATTTCCTCCAGTAATCAGCTTACAAAACTAATAAAAAATATTATTTTCACTGAATAGCAACAATACATTTCATAGCCCCATTCATATGAACTTAAAAAAATACGAAAATTATGATTGTCACTGAATATCAATAGTTCTTTTCAGAACAATCAAATCGAGGAGTGAACTTAAAATAGAAAAAAAAATATCTATTATTCAAGAAAAAATTAAAATATTTTTATTTCTAATGAAGATAATATATTGTCGTAGATATTATATATATAATTATCTACAAGATACATTTTTTTGTTTAATGTATTATACAAATATTACATATCATTTTTAATCGATCATAAAAATAATGGAGGAATGAATGATTTAGATTAAATTTTATAGAAAAACTCCAAATTCCTGGACTTAAGAAAACGTTTAGACCGATTCTATAAATCTTATATACATTTTTGTGTGTGTGGTATAACATGTCTGCTTAAATAATTACAATGTAATTTCTCTAAGGTAATATATTCAAAGTTATACATTTATTCAAAGGTTTTTGATATAAATATTTCAAGGAAAAATATATATATATATATATATAATTGGCCAAGTTCGTCTGTCCGTCCGTCTGTCTGTAACTCGATATAATTAAGCTATTAAGATAGATGCAAAGTTCTTAATGATACCATTGAATCAAGGGTACTCAAATTGGATAAAATATTAGTTCATTTTGTCATTCCATGTTGTTTCCATGAAATTTTACCTGAAATTCTAACAAAACATATGTTGAAAACCAAATAATTTTGTTATCACTGCACCGATTTTAATGAAATTTGGCATACTTACTCAGTTTTTTACGCTGATTTTGAAACTCAAAACCATTTTTGCCGTAGAAGCTTCGTTCACAAGTTAGCGCAGTATTTAAATTATATAAAGGTGATTCTTCAACAATCTTCTTTCTTTCCATATCAAAAATATTAGATAGAAACACACTCTTCCATACATTACATTGGTATTAAAATATTTATTAAAATACTAATAAGGGAGACAAATTTTCAGGAACTGTATATATTCCTTTTTTCAAGTCAATAATATAGGCATGTCATAAACAGAATTAAGAATAAGCTTGGCAGCAATGGTTTAAAAACATGAACAATTAATAAAATTAATTGTTATTACAATATGCTTAAACATCTCAAAGTGACTATTAACTAATTTTATTGTTACAAAAAATAAATAAAAGCATGGTGATATAACAAATTTAATTGTTGTTTACAATTTGACTTATTAATTGTTATCCATAATTTTTCCAAAATATAGTTAATAATTTAATTCCTTAATATTGGCTGTTTTCTGGTTATCAAATTGTAAGTAATCTCTAATAAGTACAATGGTATTAAAATCTACTATAGCTCCTTTAAACCTATTGAAATTTTTTTCTTTAGAGTTTCTAATAACACAACTTTCCAATATTTTTCTTAAACTTAATTTGGTTTCTTTATATAAAATTTGGACATTTGTGTCCATAACGTGGCTTTTCGTTATACAATGATGTGCTACGTCTGAGATGTCTTTGTTTTTATTTTTCAAGGCCCTACAGTGCTCGGACACTCGCTCCACTAGGGTTCTTTTGGTCTCTCCCACGTAAAAATTTTGGCAAGTTTGGCAAGTAATTTTATATATTAAACCCATTTCGTTCTTATAATCATGTTGATTAACTTTTTTACATAGCAAATTTTTAATTTTATTATTATATCTAAAGCCAATGTT
>JAFIDM010012231.1:48601362-48616590 GCA_023159025.1 Thereuonema tuberculata | reverse complement strand
TTTAAGATTAATATTTAGGTAAATTTAAAATAAATTTAAATTTGAAAAAGCAAAGTCTTATTATGTTGCGCTTTAGTTTCTAAATTATTTCCAAAATTCGCCACTGAAGAAGTGGGGATATTCAAATTATATCTCCATGGAAACAGTGATTTGTTTTTTGATATTGGCACTTCTAAAACAGTGATTAGTTTTTTTGATATTGGTGTTTCAAATCACATATCACTGTCTGGCTTATTATAGGCTTAGTAATATAAGTTAATTTTTGTTCTTATATTCTACGCTTCTTGAATTCTAAATTGCAAATGATTAATTGAAATCTTTGCTTTACGAATTTTGAAGACCACCAGCTTCAAGTTTTGTGTGTTGGATTATATATATATATATATATACACATTATATATATATATATACACATATAAAATTGGCTAAGTTCGTCTGTCTGTAACTCGATATAATTAAGCTATTTAGATAGATCCAACGGTTCTCAATGGTACCATTGAATCAAAAGTACTCAAATTGGATGAAAATATTAGTTCATTGTGTCATTCCATGTTGTTGCCATGAAATTTTATTCTTGGGAACTGACCTCGACAACTGAAATTCTAACAAAACATATGTTCAAAACCAAATAGTTTTGTTACCACTGCATCCACAAGAACATAATGAATTTAAATAAATTAACTAATTACACGGCTGTAACGGAAAAGAATTTAAAATAAACAGAACAGCAATAATTAGGAAATAGAAAACGAATGATTTAAAATAAATAACGATTAAGATTAAAATGAATAAAATACAGATGAATACGAATAATTGATTTCTAATACTATTTATATTTATAAACTGTTACAATATTTTCTGTCTTGGTGGCTGATCATAATTTTATTTTTGTGTTTATCCTTATAAATTGATATTTTAAAGAAATGCCTCAAAAATTGTGAAAAAAATTACTTAAATATTTAAAAAAATGTTAAACTTAGATATTTTTTTCCCATAAGATTATTTTTAACAATAGTTATTGCCTCGAATTAGTCTAACTTCCATTATAAAGGCAAACTACTGATACTGACATCTTGTCTCCTTCTGGCGGAAGGATTCATTACGCCGTACATTATGTCTGGAGAATTGGAGCGAGATAAGCTGTAGCTTAGATAAAATTGATCGATGCTATCTTGACATTATGTCATTTTGTACTACTTTTAGAGAAATGCATTTAGATTCTATCTTTAACTAATACATGATGTATGACAACTGCTAATGGAACAATTTTTTCTCTCCTTGACTTATGTTTTTATTTTGATTAGGATTGTCGTTTCATAAAAAGTACAAGAAGAAAAGTAAAAGCACTGTACTGAAGATTTGATATAAACCACATTTAATTTTGATTTTTGGTTAGCCAGTTCTCAAGGTAAAACAACCTCAAAAGCTATTTCTTTTTCATTTTCTATTCTATATGGAATCCACTTAAATTAGAATTTATATGATATAGTATTAATAACAAAAACCTCCAATAAAAGCTTATAATAACGAATTTCATAATACCAATTCAGATAAAATCTTTGGATAAAATCTCATTTTTAATTTGATCTTCACAGTTTAAAAAAAACAATGAGAAAATCATTTTAGAATATGTAAATTCATGGGTTTTTAAATTCGTTATAAACAATTAGTTGTGAATTTGAAGTAGATTACATAAATTGTTTTTGTTTCAAATCTGAGAAAGTATGTTTATCTATATATAAAGTGTTGAACATGTTTGTTTGTTTTTTCAATAAATAAAGTTAGTTTTTATATCACTATTTCTTTTGTTTTCATTTATAAAGCCAGTAATGACAATTGAAAACATTTTCCTTTTTTTTCACACAGAAGCTATATTTATTTTATATTCGTTATTGTTTTTCACGCCATCCAGTTATTTTTGTAAAAAATACAGTTAAAACAGAGTTTTTTAAAAGATTTACATTTTCTGCTGAATGCGAGACCTATGTTTCATTTGTTTGCGAGACCTATGTTTCATATCACATTATCAAGAAAATTCATTGAATATAGGTAAATGTGGTATGGTTCAGAAAGCAATAAATTATAATGAAAAACATATGGTTTGAAATACTGCCGTGAATACGAATTGCACAATAATCAGATTATTTTAAAGTATAAAGTTCTTTATTTCTGAAAGAACTTTTCAATATTCTTTGTTTTTTAAAATCATTATAAAAGTTTCCTTTTTCTGTTCAATTTTAATAAAATAAATTACCGAATATAAGCCATTCAAGTTTCCCATTTTCAGAAAACAATAATTAGTTACGGGCTCCTAGACATTATAGCAGAATGCTTAAAGTGCATAAATAAAACGAAAATATAAAAAAACAAAACTTCCCTTGTAATTAAGCATATATTTTATTTAAAGTATTCTTAATTGAAGGTAATATTACATTTCAGCTAAAGGTTAGTAACAGCAATTGTCTGTTAGTAACAGCAATTGTTTTTCATTGTCATCAATAATTTTTTGGGACAGTGTCTTCAATGGTTTGTTCCACTACCTTCTGACATCTTTCAGTCAACTTCATAATTCCATCTTCTCTAACTTATCTTTTTGAGCAAAAAATGTTCCAGGTGCCTTTGGTATCTTCCAGGGAATTAAATTTTTTTCAGTAAGAGAATTCTGTAAACATCGAAATTAATAGAAATTTGAAGTTTCAATGTCTGGTGAATACGACGGATGAAACAAAACTTCCCAGCCAAGCTGTAACAGATTTTGCCTGATCTTCAAAGAAAATTGCGGTCTTGCTTTATTGTCTTCCATCTTCAATATTAATTTGGTGACAAAATTCATTTTGATCAGTTTTTGTTTTAAATGCACGCTGATATGACAGCTGTCACAATACAATCTAATGAAATGATATAGAATGATGTTAAAGATACTTAAGCTCTATTAGAGCCAACTTCGTAAAAAACCTGAACGAACTTGCAGGCCAGCCCACTACTTACCCAAAAATTAGCGCTTTAAGGAAAAAGAAATCCCTTACGATGCATTAGAACCTTAACATTGGATTTTATCATTTTGTTAAATGAGGATAATAATCCTTTTTAACTAATCATTGATGTATTCTTCCGTGCTATTAGATATGAACAACAATATCATTACATCAATATATTGCATCAACAAGGAATAGTATTATTTACAATTCATTATTATAATCTAAAAGAAAAATAGAGTACAATAACAATGTTTTGTTAACCACTTTCACAATTCACAAAAAAATGAGACTGTTTGTAGACAAGACTGTCTATAGACAATTGAAATAAATAATAAGTTAAACTTGTATTTTGCAGTAATTTATACTGTAGTGATTTTATATTTATTTGTATACTTGTATCATAGTTTTTATCATTGTGTATTCTAGTTATTCCGTTTTCTGTATTTTAATCTCTATTATTTAATTTCTCTGTAATTATCTGTTGATCTGTTTATTTTTGAATTTTAACGGTTGTGGCATCTTTTAATTCACTTTTATTTAAATCACAACGGTTTAAAAACCCGTTGTGATCACATGGCATTTAAAGCGCCCAATCAATTTGTAAATGCCACAACCAATCATATCTTTTGTATATAGGCTATTTAAACACATGTAACCTGTAAATAAACAGTTGTTGTTAGTTCTTGCTTGTTTAGTCCAGACGCAGCTTCAGTCTCTACTTATTTAGACACTACGATTTTTACCAGTTAAAAACACCCCACAATTTGGTGCCAAGAAACCCGCTTCGAGCTCCATCGAACATTACCACCATTCCACGCCGAGAAACCAGCCTTCTCCCGCCCGCATCAACTCGTCAGAGCCGCAGATTACGTGGACTCCCACCTTTATCGATCGAGATGCCAGACGCTTGTACGGCCACATACGCCAGCGTTGCAGCCACTCCCGTTCAATCCCACCGATTCCGGGAGCCAACCACCTTCTACGGCAGGCCGGAAGAGGACCCCGCCCGTTGGTTAAAAGATTACGACAGGATCGCAAAATTCAACGCATGGGATGAAACAGCCCAGTTAGCAAATATTTATTTTGCATTATCGGGCACAGCCAAAAAATGGTATGAGAACAACGAAGGAACCATAGTGACGTGGCCATTATTTAAGCAGCACTTCACGGCTACCTTCATCACCCCCTACGATGGCTCAAAATGTGATAAAAAAGAGCTGGAACAGCGGGCACAAACTGCGACGGAATCATGCGAGGAGTACGCGCAGGATGTACTCAACCTCTGCAGAGTCACAGATCCTGCGATGTCCGACGCCGAAAAACTCCAACATCTTATGAAAGGAGTCGCTCAGGACGTTTACACACTTCTGCTGGCGATCAGAGTAGATAGTACGGAAACATTCCTTGAAGAGTGCCGCCGCATAGAGAAAATGCGTCAAAGCAGACTTGGCGACGCCACAGCGTTCAGACGCCTGCCGAACGTTGTTTCAATCGGACTGCAATCATACCCGCAATCATATTCCACGCCAACGCCACAGAATGATGCCATTCAGCAGCTTCAACGCCAAATCACTGCTCTCCAGGCCCAAATTCAACAACTCCTGGTTCCAGTCAACGCAATGGAGGACGGCGCAAGACAGACCAATATGCTTTTACTGCCACAGAGTAGGGCATGTTATAAAACACTGCAGAACCCACCAAAATGCTCAACGCCCAGTCCCCTGCTATCAACCCCGACAGAGGCAAAGCTACACACCGATATATGATGCACCGGCATACCAACAAAATGTACGCCCGAGCTACACACAAGCCCGCCGCAGCAGATCCATTTCCCCGGCAAATGGCCGACGATTTCCAACCCCATACAGGCAACATCAGAGCCAACAGAACACATACGATAGCCCAGCCGCAACGACCACCCGTAGTCAGTCCCCCATCACACAGGGAAACTAAATGAAGCGACAACTGATGACGGCAGATTTGTCGCTAACGCTATTACCGAACTAACGCACAACATTATCAACCTGCAATTCGACGAGAAACCTGTCCAAGCTTTGATCGATTCAGGCGCAACTGTTAGTTTAATTTCCGAAGCCTATAGGAAACAAAGAAACAAGGTACTTACAAGGAACGATCAGCCATTACTTCGTGGGGTTACAGGAAAGCAACTCTCCGTCCTGGTAAAAACTACAGCAAGACTTCGAATCAGTGAAGCCGTCATTCCATTCGAATTCTTTGTAGTCGAAAACTGTAGTTTTAATGTCATCCTGGGAATGGATTTCTTGAAATACACGAAAGCAAACCTGGATTGTGGAAAAAGTTTGCTCCAGTTGCAAGAGCCAGCAAATTCAGCAGTAACGGACATCCACCATTTATGCGCTGTTGAAACTACCATCCTTCCTCCCCTGTCGGCTGTTCAAGTTACAACACATTGCGATGCGCTCAAAACTGGATTAATTGTTGCCGAGCCGTTACAGAGACAGTATCTCAATACTGATTTTCGTATTCCCGCTTCAGTGTGTAATTTGAACGATAACTTGGCGCAAATCTGGGTCACGAACTTAACAAAGGCAAATATCACCATAGCTACGCAAACAAAGTTAGCTATAATCCAGTTAATCAACCCAGCGTTTGTTGCAGCGATAGCCACGCCCAGTTCCTGCCCAGAGCCGTTATCCAACGATACACTGCGTCCAACCAGCGATGACGTTCAATTAAAGATATTATTAGATCAGAAACTGCAGACAGAGCAACGCCAGCAATTAGTACAGCTTTTACGCAAACATAGAACCATATTTGATCAGCCTGACCTAGACCAAATTCCACAGAATTCACCGAAGCATCGAATTGATACTGCGGACAACAAACCGATTAAACAAAAGGCCTACCGAATATCAAACAAGGAGAGGAAAATAATCCAGGACGAAGTGACAAAGATGATTGACAAGAAAGTGATTCAGCAGTCGAATAGCCCATGGAGTTCCCCCGTTGTTTTAGTCAAGAAAAAGGATGGATCTTGGCGATTTTGCGTTGATTATAGGAAGCTGAATGCCATTACTAAGAAAGATGTTTACCCTTTGCCGAAGATTGACTCTATTTTGGACTCATGTGCGCACTCGCAGTATTTCTCGACGGTTGATCTTCGAACAGGATACTGGCAGATCCGAGTTGACGAGAGAGACAGAGAGAAAACTGCATTTGTCACTCCAGACGGATTATATGAATTCAACGTGATGCCATTTGGACTTTGTAACGCTCCCGCCACATTTGAGAGGCTAGTGGATAACACACTCCGTGGATTGAAGTGGTCGATTTGTCTTTGCTACTTAGACGATATTATCATCTACTCACGTGATTTCGAAGAGCACCTGCGACGACTGGACACCGTATTGGGATGCCTTAACGCCGCTCACCTGAAGTTAAACCCCAAAAAGTGTACTTTCGCCTCCAGAGAAGTCACTGTGCTAGGGCATATCATTAGCCAGGAAGGAATTCGCCCTAATCCAGAAAACGTCGCCACAGTCAGGAACTTCCCGCCACCCACCAATCAGAAGCAAGTGAGGAGTTTCTACGGTTTGTGCTCTTACTACCGGAGATTCATACCGAACTTTGCCACGATTGCCAGACCACTATCAATGCTCATGAGAAAAATGCAACCGTTCACGTGGGGCGAAGAACAACAAGCAGCATTCGATGTATTGAAGGAAGCCCTCGTTACAAAACCAGTCCTAGCTCACTTCGACGAGACAGCGCCAATCCAATTGCACATGGACGCCTCTAATCACGGGATAGGAGCAGTATTAGTCCAGATCATCGATGACAAACAACAAGTCATCGCGTATGCAAGCCGAATTCTCAATAAGGCCGAAGCTAATTACGCAACAACTCACAAGGAATGTCTCGCAGTTGTGTGGGCCGTCGCGAAGTTCCGTCCCTACCTGTACGGCAACGAGTTTACAATTGTCACTGATCACCACGCTCTCTGCTGGTTAGTCAACCTGAAAGACCCGACGGGAAGACTTGCGAGATGGTCCCTTAGATTGCAGGAATACCACATGCACATTATTTACAAGTCAGGACTCAAGCATTTGGACGCAGATTGCCTCTCACGCTATCCTGTGCAAGCAGCCGAACAAACAGCGAATTGCGTCACCGCAGTTCAACTCCTGGAAGAGACAGTCGATATCGCGGCAGAACAACGCCGTGATCCTACCCTACTCCGCCGCATAGAGACGTTACAAACTACACATCACGCAGATAAGCATGGATACGAACTGAAAAATGATGTTCTCTACAAAAGAAGCTATGAGCCAACTTCTGACCCGCTCTTACTAGTCATTCCCAGCCACCTCCGTCGCACAGTAATCGAGATTTGCCACTGTGAACCGACCGCCGCACATTTGGGCACGGCGAAAACCATCGCCAGAGTCCGACAGAAATACTTTTGGCCGAGACAGAGTAAAGCCATTCGCCGATTCGTTGCCCGCTGTATCAGCTGCCAAGCTCGGAAGACACCGTCACAACTGACGCCTGGAAACCTCCAGCCTTTGCCGGTAGCGGAGACACCATTCTACCGGGTAGGCATTGATCTCCTAGGCCGTTTTCCGAACTCCACCGCCGGTAATCGATGGGTTATTGTTGCCATAGATCACTTTACGAAATACGCGGTTACCAAGGCCCTCCCAAATGCCACAGCGACCGAGATAGCTAAGTTTTTCGTAGAGGATCTCATGCTCAAACACGGAGCGCCACAAGTTCTCCTGTCCGATCGAGGATCGCAGTTCCTGTCCTCAACAGTCGCCGAGACGCTTCAGTTGTGCCGAACGATTCATTATAAGACCTCATCATCATGCGGCGCTATCATCCACAGACCAACGGATTGTGTGAGAAGTTGAATCGTACCCTAGCCGATATGATATCCATGTATGTGGACGTGGAACACACAAATTGGGACTCCATTCTCCCTTTTGTGACGTTCGCATACAACACCTCGGTACAACGAAGCACAGGATACTCGCCATTTTACCTGTTGCACGGAAGGAACCCCCGCACGATGTTAGACACCTTGCTGCCAGCCCACATCGAGCCTCAACAGGACTACCCCGCAGTGCTTAAAACATCCCTGGACGAAGCACACCAGTTGGCCAGGATCAACATAAGAGAAGCGCAGGAGACGAACAAACGCCAGTACAACGCCAGTCATCGCCCATTACACTTCCAGCCGGCCGATCTTGTTTGGGTTCATATCCCTACCCGACGAGTCGGCCTGGCCGTGAAGTTGCTGCATTCCTGGTACGACCCCTTCAGAGTCATCCGGCAGACGTCACCGGTGACTTACGAGGTTATCGCTGCGCCAGGTTGCTCCATCAGCCGCCCGCATCCAGAAGTCGTGCATATTGCCCGCCTCAAGGCATACCACAGCCCCGACGATCCACAGCTACAGACGGCAGACCCAGTTCCTTTACCGACGGGAGATAACCCACCACCTGATCCTGATGGTATCACTCTACGATCAGGTAGAATCCTACCTTAGTCCCGACTAGTGAACTTGTGTGAATTCCAGTGACCACCTGACAATCAGTGAACTTGTGTGAATTTCCGTGAACACCTGATGATCAGTGAACTATAGGACTATTTGTGACTATTAACTGAACATTCTAGGATTATTTGTGCCCATAGGGATTACTGTGAAAGTTGGATATAACTGAACTTTGACGAACAATAGAGACAAAACTTTATTTTGAGAATTTTTTTTTTTTCTCTCAGTGTTTTATTCAATGGATACGATGCTACAGCCCATTATTTACGACGCTACAGCTGATTGGATCAATGTTACTTTGTTCTTATGTAAATATGTATATGTAAATAAATTTTAGCTTTTCCTTATTTTTTTAACTGAGCTCAGTATATTAGTGTATATATTTTTTTTTATTTTTTTTTATGGCCATACCTTGTTTTTATTTTTCGGGGACGAAAAATCTGGGAAGGGAGATAATTGTAGTGATTTTATATTTATTTGTATACTTGTATCATAGTTTTTATCATTGTGTATTCTAGTTATTCCGTTTTCTGTATTTTAATCTCTATTATTCAATTTCTCTGTAATTATCTGTTGATCTGTTTATTTTTGAATTTTAACGGTTGTGGCATCTTTTAATTCACTTTTATTTAAATCACAACGGTTTAAAAACCCGTTGTGATCACATGGCATTTAAAGCGCCCAATCAATTTGTAAATGCCACAACCAATCATATCTTTTGTACATAGGCTATTTAAACACATGTAACCTGTAAATAAACAGTTGTTGTTAGTTCTTGCTTGTTTAGTCCAGACGCAGCTTCAGTCTCTACTTATTTAGACACTACGATTTTTACCAGTTAAAAACACCCCACAATACTTATATACAACGGAAATATAGAATAGAAGAAAATATTAAATTTAATGAAAGGATACCATGACAAAAAAAAATGCTTAATTGAACAAGACTGTAGAGGTAAATTACTGCAATTAATTATTGAAATAAATTACTCAGTAGACTGTAGACTGTAGAGATAAATTACTGCAATTAATTATTGAAATAAATTACTTAATAGATTGTAGACTGTAGAGATAAATTACTGCAAAATGCATTTTATTAATAATACACTACTGATTGTGAAAATTGCAAAACCACGAAGGACCGGATACATTAGCTTGAAACTTACAGAATGTATACATCGGATTGGGACTCCCACATGATTGTAATGTCAGTAAAAATTCTCTTGTAGGTTCGGAGCAACACTCTCTGAACTTTCCGATCTTGGTAAATAGATGTGTGTCTCAAACGATATCCATCAATCAATGAAGAGCGGACATGGGATCGAAAGAATGTCTCTAGTGACTCATTTTACAGAGCTGTCAAAATGTCTAGAGTTGTACTGTCGTGTAGTGGATTGCGGATTGATTGTAACAATTACTGCTGGTTTTAAATGCCGTTCAGCAATTATTCTTACAGTATTGCATTTTTTTGTGGCAGCGTTATTTTCCGAATCTCAACACAAGAGGGATTCTTGGTGAAATCATTGATACCATAATTTTAATTGGTTTGTTCGAAAATACTTTTGAAGATGGTATTTGTGATAGTTATTGGTTATGGATGGGCGATTCATGAGTTCAATCCCTGTCAGACGTGAAAGAAGGATTATTCTTCCCATGGAGAAATTACAGCTAAAAAAGATCTGTTTGATAGTAGATAGAGTGGCGTGCCACTGGATACAACTAGTAGCTATTTTTGTTTTTTCCAATTCCATGCAATGAAAGGTATATCTCTTTACAGCATCAATACTCCGCTGCTTTCATTTAATCAACATTTGATCAATTTCGGCTCTGGGTGGTCACTCTCTCAGATCATAAATATATATAATCAATTGGTGAAAATGTTGCAAATTTATAAGCTTAGCAAGCTTAAATTTTCTTCTAGTGATCAAAAGACACGAATCCGTAGGATTAAAAAAAAAAAACAAGAAAACAGTTATGGAATAATCTTTCACATAAAATCATGACTGGAATCAACTTATATAATTTGCTAATTTCGTCTGTCTGTCTGTCGTAACTCTATATAATTAAGCTATTAAGATAGATCCAAGGTTATCAATGGTACCATTGAATCAAGGGTACTCAAATTGGACGAAATATTAGTTCATTTTGTCATTCCATGTTGTTTCCATGAAATTTTAACTGAAATTCTAACAAAACATACGTTCAAAACCAAATAATTTTGTTACAACTGCACCAATTTTAATGAAATTTGTCATACTTACTCAATTTTTTACGCTGATTTTGAAACTCAAAACCATTTTTGCCGTAGAGGCTTCGTTCACACGTTAGCGCAGTGTTAAGATTATATAAAGGTGAGTTTTAAATGCCTTTCGGCGTTATGAGTAAAAAATAATAATTATTCTTTCGATAAATTAAACTTTAAATATGGTTGGTATTTCGTTTTTCTTTTTGGGTGAAAAAAGATCCTTTAGATTAAACTCTCAGAACCTGTATTACAGGTGTACCGGTAAGAAGTACACCTAAATAGATCTGATAAGGATTAAAAAAAAAAATTCTAATCAAATCATCAATCGAATTATATATATATATATATTTATATAAATTGGCTAAGTTCGTCTGTCTGTCTGTCTGTCTGTAACTCCATATAATTAAACTATTAGGATAGATCCAACGGTTATCAATGGTACCATTGAATCACAAGTACTCAAATTGGAGGAAAATTTTAGTTCATTGTGTCATTTCATGTTGTTTCCATGAAATTTTATTCTTGGGAACTGACCTCGACAACTGAAATTCTAACAAAACATACGATCAAAACCAAATAATTTTGTTACCACTGCATCCATTTTAAATTTAGCATACTTGCTCAGTTGTTTACGCTGATTTCGAAGCTCAAAATCATTTTTGCCGTAGAAGCTTCGTTCACAAGTTAGCACAGTATTTAAATTACATTTACTTTATATTTGATAGTTGATAAAAAAATGATTTTTCAGATTTTTTTATGCCTATCGTCCGACAGGCTTTGGTGCTAGTTTCCCAATAAGACGGCAGTGAGAAAAGGTGTAGCAACTCATTGCTTTCTTGTTATGAAGTTCTGTACCAAAACTTTGTTAATCATAAAAATTAAAAACACAGATATAAGAAACTGTTCAATACTTCATTAATGCGTCAAAACAATATTATTAAATACGGTTACGGGTTTAAGCTCTCTTCAGTTTTCTTTAAAAAAATTATAGGTACGATTTTTAATGCAAAGAAATTCCAGCACTAGTTACGATTTTCGTAAATAGCAACTTTTTCCTTCACTTCACTGAAGTAACAAGTAAACACTAATACAAACTAATATAGGGTGTAATCTATTATTGTGTGTAAAATGAAATATTGGATGAGTGCAAAAGTTCTATCCGTTTTTGGATTTGAAAATTTGCAATGGAATTGCCCTCACACATTACATTGTAGTGATGCAAATCGTCTGCCAATCAAACGTGTGGATGCCTCACATATAAATGCATCGTGTCTCATAAAGTTAATCATCTCAAAAAAAATATCAGAGGGTGTAACATGAAAAGCGAGAAGGAGCATATAAGACATTGTTTGTTATACGAGTTCGATAAAAAGAGTAGGGCAGCCGCAGCATGTCGCAATGTTTGTCAAGTTTATGGGGAGGATGCAATAGACGAAAGCACATGTCGTCGATGGTTTCGTAAATTTAGGGAAGGAGATAGAAGCTGGCAAGATCAGACTAGGAGTTGGCGGCCATCACACGTTTGAGAGGACGATATTGACCAAGCCATAAGGAACAGCCCGAACCCAACCATGCAAGAATTAGCGGAGACCTTCGTACACCGGACAACGGTCGAGAGACGGCTTGTGAAGTTGGGTTTTACGAGAAAGTTGGATCGTTGGGTTCTACATAACCTGACAGCTAATCAACGGGATGACCGTTATATTTCCTTGCTTTCCCGGTACAAAAATGACCCATTCTTAACACGAATTGTGACATGAGATGATAAGTGGGTTACGTACCGTAACGTAAAGCATCGTAGGACTGTGTGTCGCCCTTCTGATCCGCCTGCATCGACTTCGATAGCTGAACTCCATCCCAAGAAGGTGTTATTGAGTGTGTGGTGGGATTTGCAGGTAATAATTCACTGGGAGGTCCTGCCACTAAACCAAAACATCAATGCTGCCTGCTACTGTCTACAGGTAGACAGGCTGCATTCAAATTTGGTAGCAAAGCGGCCAGGTCTCATCAATCGTCGCGGTGTTATCCTTCATCACGATAACGCCAGGCCACATGCTGCTGTCATCACTCGCCAAAAGTTACTGGGCTTTTGTTGGGAGGTTTTACCCCACCAACTGACTATCACCTATTTCGTGCGTTGAACAATTCCTTCAGTCAGAAAATCTTTGATGATCTTGATGCTGTGAAACTGCCATCCAAGACTTTTTTGACCGCCGCAATTTTATCGCCGTGGGATTCATGTCCTACCAGAAAGATGGCAAGAGGCCCTAGCTAGCAATGGGGATTATGCACAATAATAGATATTTTGTTCATTTTGCGTTTATTTGCTCTTCTTTATGGGTAATAAAAACGGGTAGAACTTTTGGACTCACCTAATAAAATTCAAATATTCCTTCCAACATCAAAAATAGTAATTTATAAAATAAGATGTAATCTTGATTTGCTCTTCGGTATGAATATGCTTCTAGATCAGAGTACTAATAAATAAAAATATCTAAAAATTTAATCTTTCTTTCTTTTCAGGATAATGGCAAGATATGTATGGAAAACTTCTGCTTCTTCAAAAGTCACTCCGTTTGCTGACATTCGGTCTTCAAATGTTTACAAGCACTTCAAACCAACAGCAGTCGTTTTAAAGCTGCTGGGGTTTTTCCCTGTTCAAGGAGTGTTTCGTCAAGAAAGGAAATTTCGTAGTCAATTAATAAGTGTCGATTCATTATATTCATTGGTACTTACGACTGTTTTAATTTGTGGCTTCATAAATCATTATTTATTTGTAATACACAGACGTACGGAGGCTAATAAGTTTACCTACTATATAACAACAGCTGTATATTACAATTTCATTCTCCACATCATTCTAAGCTGTATTGGTAATGTGCTTATCTTTCCCAAAGTAGGCCTACTACGTCATTTTGAAGAGTGGAAAAAAGTGGAAGATTCAACTGAAGAATTACAAGAGTTACACCAACCATCGAAATGGAAAGTTTTATTTCTTGTCATGATGATGTTCTTGCATCGATTGAATCCCTCTGTATACATTTACTTTAAATTATATATTTACTTCAAATTTGATGACAAGCTATTCAGAAGCTCTTTTAGTATCATTAGTTCTCTCTGCAATCTTCTTATACGCTTAACTGAAGTGGTTCAATCTACAATTTTGATATATTTCTGCTGGGTGCTTTATCATCGTTTCAAAATAATTATAAAGGAAATTAATGACTTGAATATTTTCAGAGGATTGAAGCTTAAACAGTTAAAGCATCTTCTAGCAACTTATACTAAACTACTTTTGTTAATGAAAGATTTAAATTCAATTTTTCAACCACCTCGTCTACTATTTTTTACTTTCCACACATTATTTATTTGCTTACGGGCTTACTATGTGATTGTTAATTGGATCATCTCCACAAAACTAAATAGACTAATAGAATCATTTGCTTTGAATGCTGTCATGTCCATCTCAAGAATAGTTTTGATTTGTGTCGTAATAGAAGTGACTATTCAAAAGGTAGTTTTAAATAAGTTAATTGTTAAGTTTATTAAATGAAACATTAGCCGTTCATGTATAGATGCTTGTCTAAATCTAATTCGGATCCCGATACTGACATAATATTTTCTTTCTTTCCTGTTTTGTCTTCCCTCTTTTTCTTTTCGCTCATTGTCTATCAATGGTAACTTGTTAATTCTTTGAGTATACAGTAGAGCCCCGATTATCCGCGGAATTGGATGGCAAGGGTAGCACGGATAGTAAAAACCGCGGATAACTCGAAAAACGACTAAAAATGAGGTGTAAACACGAAAAAAAATATTTCAGCTTAAAAACTACGTTTTATAATACAAAAAACATAATAATCAAAACTTTTAAAATATGTACAGTACAGCAGAAACCTTTCTGCAGAGCAAGAGCTTGCCACTCATCCACAAATTCCGAGAAGGCCTATAGGATTACGATGCACAACAAAAATGTCAGTAGTTTTCGACCTTCGCACTGTAGGGCCTATTGTACTTTCCCTGTTGTTGGCTTGGATTAAAATTGGTTTTTTTGAGGTTCGTAATTAAAAAAATGTTTCGCGGCACTCGCGGATAATCGGGGCTCTACTGTATACAATGGGTACAATGGAGTGTATATTTTACGGGTAAAATCCGACATATGGTTAATGTCGGAATTATCCGGGAAATGACAACATTATCCAAGTGCAGTGACCGAAATAAAAAGTAATTTATCTCCTAATCATCTCCATCTGGATAATCTCGACATTACTCTGGATAACTTTTGTAAAATAATATTTGAATAATAATTTATAAAATTAAGCTGGCACGTTTTCAATTATTTTCTTATAAGTAAAAGATCCTTTACAAAGATAAGGACACTGACCTCTGAGTATCGGGGTTCGGTTCGCATATGGGTTTCGTAATGGTGGACGATCCGCGCTGGGCAGGTTTTTCTCGGGGTTCTCCCAT
>JAFIDM010012231.1:48561633-48589081 GCA_023159025.1 Thereuonema tuberculata | reverse complement strand
GTATTAACACATTTAAAAATTAAATTACGTTTCGGCTGGGCTTAATCAGCCGTTTACCAAAGAATTCCATCAACTTATACGACTGCCTAAATACAATAATAAACCAATGAAAGGCGTAGGAGAGTGGGGTGATGATTTACGCCAGAGTCCTCTGTTGAAGAATGTGGTAACTGGATTCGTGAGTTGATTGTAACTGGTGGCAGGAGTGGAACCCGGTAAATGGGGGGAAAAAAAATCCAAAACCAAAGACAACTAATATCTAACTAAATTAATTGTTATTATTATTATACAGGAAATAGTTTAGACATAGGTTGCATCCTTATCTTTTCTTTGAAACCCGAAAAAATACATAGATTTAACGGATATGGAACCATTATAAGCATACGGCTGTGTTAGAATGAATATATTTACATTTACGTAAGAAATCATTGGATTCATGAGCTAAAATCCTTTCATTGATATATTATTGTATTTAGACAGTCGCATAAGTTGATGGAATTCATTGGTTCAACCCAGCCGAAATGTAATTTAATTTTTATGTGTGTTAATCCAACCTTTTAAACTTTTTCATTTGTGTGTCGGCTTTAATCTTTTTTAAATTGGTTTTTATATGAAGAGTAATTTCAAAATCAAGAAGCAACGTGTCAAAATGTATAGTTTGTTTTAGACTTTGTTATAAAAGTATAATTTAACTACAATGCAAAAGTTCTATATGCTACGACTATCAACTTTGTGATTATTAATGGCGTAAAGTTAATAAAGAAAATATTTATTTGTATTATTTTCTATAAATCATTTTTTTATGAAGAAGTTCGTATGTCTTTAATGATACCTTATCACTTCTTAATTTTCTATTTTAATATATAAATAAATAAGAAAAGTCTCAGCTGTTTAATTAAAATATGCCATTGAGAATAAGACCTCTCATCTCCCAAAGATATTTGAAATTGCATATTAAGTAAATCACGTTATTATAAAGAAACTTATTTGTATATCTTATAATCCAATAGATGTGTTAACAAATATAATAAAATCCATAGATAGTGATAATATAATATTCTGTATTTCCACAATTAAAGACAATATCTTCTGAAAAATTTCTGCAGCTTTTCATCAGTACATAAAAGCAATTCCATAGAGAAATCAACATTAAGATATATCGATTACACAATTACTTTTATACGTACATTTGATCAGATAAATTAATACTGCCATTATTTTATGTAATTCAAAGTACTGTAAATAAGTTATGAAAGCATGTTTTAATTAATGAATAGGTGTAATTAATTTAATGATAGGCAAAACAAATTTCAGTGATTACAAACAGGTACGTTCAAATCTGTAAGTTCTAGTTATATAATAGCAGTAATTAGTATATTGTAGCAAGTTTGAATGTATACAGTAAAAGGATATTAGTAATTCATTAATGCTTTTTTTTTAATCTGCAAAATGACGCTAAACTTTAATAGCATTAACTATAATGTCTTCGTAATGATCTTTTTTTAGACCTAATGATGATTTATAGAAATAAATCATCATTAGGCTCTAAAAAAAGATTATTATGAATTAGTGATAAATTACATGTCATTTTTGAAACACAGCGTTGTGTAATGACCTATTCAATTTTTATTTATTTATTTTTATTGTGTTTACGACCTTCAGTTTGAATTACAAAAAAATTGAAAAGCTATAAATAATAATAATAATAATAATAATAATAATAATAATAATAAGAATAATAAAAGCGTCGAACAGATGGCTGATGAGTGGTGAGCTGTTTGGGGAGACCGAAGGGTTCATGATCGCGATACAGGACCAAGTCATTCCCACACTCAACTACAAGAAACACATTCTACACGACGCAAACACACACGACGACAGATGCAGGAAATGCCACACTACACATGAGACGATCGACCACGTAATATCTGGCTGTCCCCTTCTGTCCCAAACAGACTACCTCCACCGACACAATCAGGTAGCATCGATCGTTCATCAACAGCTAGCACACAAACACTCACTTATTAAGAACACGGTCCCATACTACAAGTACACACCACAAAGCGTACTAGAGTCACCCTCACATAAGCTGTACTGGGACCGTCCCATTCACACAGACAAAACTATACATCACAACAGACCTGACATTACACTTGTTGATAAGGTCAACAAACAGACCTATCTCATTGATATTGCAGTTCCCATCAGCAAGAACATGCAGAAAACTCACGCTGACAAGATAAGTAAATACACAGACCTAGCACACGAGCTCCAGAAGCAGTGGAGGCAGGACCGAGTACGTGTTGTACCCATCATCCTGTCCGCTACTGGTCTGGTGCCTCACACATTGCATCACAGCCTCAGCACACTAGGACTTCATAAAAACACTTATGCACAACTCCAGAAGGCTGTGGTACTCAACACAACACGCATAGTTCGGAAATTTATGGACACAAGCACACATCCCTAACTATTCTTCCAAATTTTTTTTTTTTTTTAATACACTTGGCAATATGTGCTTTGGTCCTTGACCCGCCATATTGTCTTAGCTGGGGAATCCCATGGTTTGAAACTTTTAGAATAATAATAAACTTTATTATTTGGTTTTGTTATAAACCAGGATTTGGTTTTGTTATCATCATGGTTTTGTTGATTACAAGCAAGTCGCTTAAAGTTACAAGGTATTGTTATTAACATTGATGCAAAACATTCATTTTGCAACGTTGGTAATTAGCAAATAAAAGTAGGTATTCATTACGGACTTTCTTTTGTACACGAACTCACTTTATTTTTAAAATAGAAACATTCGTTTTGAATGGCAAAGCTTTTCTTTCTTTGTTTTGTTTCGTTTTTTGACCCTAATTCCAAAAGCACAAAATTAAAAATAAAGTTAATTGAAATCCGAAAAGACGAAGCAATTAGTCCGCCCGGTAGATTAGAATAACGGGAAACTTCAACAGAACCAGAGTGGCAGAAAAAAAAATGGCCCAAGCGCTGTTAAAATTTGTCAAAATTTATGCGAAAATTGATTGCCATAAAATTTATTGTAAACATCATACAACAAGTAAATATTTGAAACACATTATTTTCCGTCTATATTTCATCTTTCTGTGCGAAAGACTTCTTCAGGACATTAATGGAGAAGAAATTCTATTCTCCATCTTCGTTATGAATGCATTTGAATTTATAGGAAGGAGAATAGAATTTCTTCTCGTCCATTAATGTGCTCCATTAATGTCCACAGAAGCATGAAATATAGACGGAAAATAAAAGAGTGTATATAAAGAGTGTATATAAAGGAGTGTATATATGTTGTGGTGTATGTATTTGATATTTCAGTTGGAATTAAGAAAAAAAAAAGAAATATTTTATAATTAACTTGCCGACATGTCATAAAATGAAATAAAATGAAATAAAAATAAGAACATTTTTATTTTATGGAATCGTAAATGTCGGGTTTAAAGTTTCTTTTATTCATTTGTAAGAAAACGAAGCCGATTCGAATATTTTTAGCATATATCGCAGGAGAATGTAAAATAAGTTAACATATAATTGTTAACATACAATTTGTAATTTAAAAATATATTATAAAAATATATTAAAAGGTTGAGACTGATTGTTTACTAAGTGACATCCCAGGATAACTATTTTACTCTCATTACCGTTCATCAGCTGGGAATAGTCACCAGTAAACAGCAAGATCTCAATACGGAGGAGAATAGCAATTGGGACCTCCAAAACCTTTTAATGTGTTGATAAATATTCTTAGGCGCTTTTATTTAATTGCGCAGAAAAAAATTCGCTGTGCAGCAGTGTTGGTGTTAGTGGTGCGAGATACCGGACGGCAGCGGCACATGGATGCACGCGAGAACCGCCGCATCACACGAGCTGCCACCGCTATCCGCATGGCAACCGCAGCACAAATTAAAACCAGTGTGGAACCCGAGCTGTCAGCTTGGACCCTCTGCAACCGTTTGCTGCAAGCTAGACTACGATGACGGGTGCCTTTCGCCAGACTTCCCCTCACGCCTCGTCAACGTGCATGCCGCCTCCAGTGAAAAGAAGCCTCTGGAGGGATGAATGGCGAAGTGTTGTGTTTAGTGATGAGAGCAGGTTTTGCCTCGGTGGTGGTGATGGTCGTTTGCGCGTGTGGCGTCGATCAGGTGAGCGAAACCTGCCGCAGTATATATGGCAGCGACACACAGGACCAACGCATGGTATTACAGTGTGGAGAGCCATAGCCTACCGTGACCTTTCGTGTGTAGTTATCCTACAGGGAACATTAAACAGTGCAGCGTATATACAGACTATCATCCAACCCGTTCTGTTGCCATTCCTGCAGCATTAGGGAGATGTGCTTTTCCAGCAGGACAATGTTCTGCCACACACCGCTCGTGCAACGAACCAACCCAAAGATTTCTCCACAGCGTTCGTCAACTCCCCTGGTCAGCATGATCACCCGACCTGTCCCCATTCAGCATGTGTGGGACTCGATTGGACAGCGCATGGCCCGCTCTCCAACACCGGCGACAAACCTTCACCAACTGCGCCACCGGAATGTGCGTGGACCTCCATTCCCCAGGATTACATTCGGCACCTCTGCGATTGTCTGGATGCGAGTGCAAGCCTGTATTGCTGCTGGAGGAACGACACAGGATACTGACTTGGTCTTTTGACACATACTGTAGCCTCTGTACAGAGGCGTCCTCTTGTCCATGATCATGTACAGTGTACAACCTGTAGAATGTGTGAATAAAATTTGATTCTCCTGGAACCATGGCTTCAGTGAGTTCATTTTTCATTTTTTACCAGTATATTTATAAAGTTCGTCATGATCATCAACGTCTGCTGCTTCTATTACTTTCACAATTCAAAAGTAGCCGTAGGAGTATCGCGTTGGTAATTAGTTAGTAGTCCCACTTGTTGTACAAACCTGCAGACATTGCTGAGTAGGGATTGTCATAATTGTGGATTGTGATTGAAGAGAAATTTTAATCATCTTTTATACAACTAAATATATTATTTAGCTGAAATAAAGATGATTAGAATTTCTCTTCAATCACAATCCACAATAAGAACTACTATAATTAGATCTTCAATTATTTATTATTAGATATTAGTTTATTAAATGTTGTAAATAGAGATAAGTTAAAAATCTTACATAAACAACCTTACTTTTATGTATGTAATAGCAATTATAATATATGTAAAATGTTACTTATTTATTTTATTTCAGAAAATGCCGAGTTATCTATGCAAATTTCCTGCTTCTTCACGAGTCATTGGTTTGGATGACATCCGCTCCACTACTGTCTACAAACAATTTAAGCCAATAGCCATAATTTCAAAGCTTATAGGAATTTTTCCTATTAAGGGAGTTATCCGTCAAAGAGAATTTCGTTTTCAATTTTTAAGCTTCGACTCGTTATATTCATTTCTAGTTACAAGTATTTTAATCTATGGCGTAACTCTAAATTCTATGGTTCCCAACATTATGAAAAAGGAGTGGAATGAATTTGCTCACTACACAGCAGTGATCTTATTCTTTATTTCAGCTTTCCACTTAACTCTGAATCATACTATGACCATAATTATTGCTCCAAAAATTCTAAATCATTTTAAAAAATGGAAGCAATTTGAAGATTCAGTAAAAGAATTGCAGTTAAAGTTACTGATATCGAATTGGAAAGTTTTATTTCTAATAATTTTAATGTTCTTACACCGTATGCTACCAGTAATTTACAATTACTTAAAGTTTCGTAATGAATTATTCATAAATGCTTCGAGTATCTTATGTTGTCTCTCAAATGCCTTCCTAATGTTAAGTGAAATTATTCCAACTATAATTTTGACATATTTTTGTTGGACATTCTACTGTGTTTTTGAACTGATCACCAATGAAATTTGTTGCTTAAATACTATTTCTGAAGAACTGAGACAGAGACAGTTGAAGCATCTCCTAAGAAGTTATAATAAACTTCTTTTACTAATGAAACACTTGAATTCATGTTTACAACTTCCTCTTTTTCTACTTGTTATTTGTCATACGATATATTCCTGTGTATGCCTATATTATGTAATTGCTAGCTGTATCTCTTCAACAAAAGCAAGCCTCAGTGAAGATTTATATGCTGTGTATGGTTTCTCCTCGGTTACAAGAATCATTTTAGTTTGTGTCGTAATAGAAGTGACTATTGCTAAGGTAGTGTTTTATGTAATCTTTATTTTAAAGTTAAAATTCAAGATTTGTTTTTGTTTTGTTGTTGTAATATATCAATGAGTAATTTAAAAGTTGTGAATATTGATAGAACTGTAATAAGTAGATGAAACATTAGTAATCTTACTTAGTTTTATAAAATTCATTTATTTTTATCAACGGAGACGAAACTTGTTTACAAATTCATGAGAAAACTAATTTTATATTTTTGAAATTGCATTACAATTCAGTGAGTTACAATTAATGACAGTGACTTTTGTTTTCTTAGTAAAGCCACAAAGACTTATGACAATTCCAATCAGTGATCAATCAGGAAAAAAAATCAATTTAATCACTGTTCTGAAAGTTGATCTAACAATTTAAGTCACTCTTGGAAAATGTTACGTTATAGTTATGCAGGGTACTGCAAAACTCGTCTGAAAAAAAAAAACAACAAAACAACAAGGTGTAGGGGCGAGGAGAAGAAACACGTTTTAGTGATGCATCCATGTCCGAAAACGACTAATTATGGCGGTACGCGTACCCGAAGGTCGCGATTCCGGAGGACAACAGCGCATGTAAAATGATAGCAGGTGGGGCCTCCACCAGGAGTCCTGGCTGGCCGGTTCACCTTGTTTCTTCCTTTTTTTTTTCAAATGTTTCGAGTGTCGTTAGTTAGGTAGGTTTGTAGTTATTGAGTGAGATAGTTACGTTATTTCTTCCGCTATCGAAATAACGACTTTAACAAAAAGTAATGGAAATGTGACTGCAGACGTAGTATTTGGTGCATTGTTCGTGATGTTTAAATTATGAATGCTCTCCTTCGGATTTTATACGAAACCGTCCGCACTGATGCAAACCTACCAGGACTGCTGAACATAAAAAAAGGTTAGTACGTAGTTAAGCATTTTACGAATACTGACTATTCAAGTTAAATGACAAAAGGAAGTCTGATGCGTGTATGGTTATATACACGAGCTTTACGTGAGCAGCTATCACATACTATTGTGTTATCCGTTGGTTTGAAAATGGGGTTTAACATTATTGGTGTTGGCAAAGCGGAGCATATGTCCAACACATTAAACTGACAACTGACGTGAAACTGTAGGCAGGGATAGTGTTTTGTTGAAATAAACGTAGGCCTACTGTACATTTCCATACTGTACATACTGTTGGGTTTTAAATGAGGTTGGGAATGTACAGTGTCACTGTTTTTTTCTCTTATCCTTAATTTTATGTAAAAAATATATACAATAAATATATATATAATAGGAATGAGTAATGTACTGGTTCGGAAATCACAGCTTCTATTTAAAGAGCTATCCTAACTCTCTGAAATTTATGAAATTAATTACATTCTCACTGACTTCATCTTTGGTTCTCATCAGGTAAACAAACCCACGTCTTCAGAAGTCGTCTACAAGCGTTAAGATGTAAAATAAATTATCAGGGCTATTTATGTGGTCCGCATACATCAGTGTGGATTAACTCCAATGGTCTGGTGGTTCTTATTTTATCTAACTTGATGCCAGATGTTCGTAAGCTTCCCCAGCTTGCAACTGTCGCAAATAAAATCAGAGTTCGAGGACAATTTTATTTTATCCATTCCTTTTAGCAGATTCTTTTTCTGTATTATTTGTAATTTCTTTATTGATGCATGTCCTAAACGATCGTGCCATCAAATCGGATTATGTTCGATTTCATTGAAAAAATTACCAGATCTGATGTTATCTCCAGCTCCTGTTACTATATAAAGGTTATTCTCCTTTCTTCCAACTAAGCATAGTTCATTCTTTTTGTTGTGGACCAAAAATTCTTCATTTCGAATCGTTTGATAGAATCCAGCCTTGGCTAGTTCACCTGCGGAGATCAGATTAACGCACATCTCAGGCACGTGATAAGTATTGTTTAACCGAATGATCTTAATCTTCCCCGTCGGAAGTCGGGTTTTAAGATTTACTTCGCCACGTTCAATAACTTTTGAAGATGTATCATTTGAACAAAAAATGTTTAATGACTTTTCTAACTTTTCGTATTGTTCAAATAATTCTATTTGTGGACAAACATGATGACTACTAACGCTATCAATGCACCAAATGTCCTTCTTATTCCGGTGATGATTTTCCTTCCCGAATAAGCTAATCAAACTACAGAAGGATTTCTTAATTTCACTTGATTTCTTACTAGATGGACTTTTTTCTCGTGTTGGATTCACTTTATTTCTGCAAAATCTAGCAATATGCCCCAGTTTCCCACACTGGAAACATTTTCTTTGTTGTCTTCTATTATCCCTTATTTTAGTCTCATTTTTCTCGCCACTTTTAGGCTTCTCATCCATCATAACATTGTGGCATTGTTTCACAAGGCTACTTTCCTGCTTATCTGAACTTTGGTTCCGTTTGTATTCCACCAAAATATTGCTTATTAAAAGTTTCGAGTTGAAACTTGCTTGTTTCTGCAGAGTTACCAAGGTTTGAGCACATGGTCTATAACTTTTCGGAAGACCAGACAGAAGTATCCAGCAAAGCTCACTGTCGTCTATCTTTCCGCCTCTCATTTCGATTTCACTTACAAGCATTTTCACCTGCACTATTTTGGTCGGAATATCATCTTCATCAGATATTTGATGTATTCTTCAGATCAGTTATTCTTAAGTGATCTGTCGCATTGAATTTTTCTTCGAGTTCGAGTAGCAGTTTTTGGGGATCATTTTTTTTCTGTAATCATACATCGGAACCTTTCATCAATTGAACTTATTATCGTTCCAACGGATGTCTCTACTTTCATAAGGACCTTGCGTCGCTTTTCAGCGTCTTCGATTTCCATTGATTCAGCTAGTGCACTATTTGCTAAGCTCCACAATCCTTCCTTTTGAAGAATAGCTCGTATGGATGCCTTCCAGTTGAGGCAATTCTCCCCACTCAACGTCAACATATTATTGCTCATGTTGAACTTTTATTATATATAAACACCCGAGAAAGTTCACACTAAGGAATATAGTATTTTAGTGCTTAACGCTTCTAAAATTCAACCACCCGAAGCGTCTTGCGCAGTGGAACCGGGCGTCGAGGGCAAATCCATAACCAATTGTAAAAAATATATACAATAAATATATATAATTTGAATGAGTAATGTACTGGTTCGGAAATCACAGCTTCTATCTAAAGAGCTATCCTAACTCTCGACTATTATTTCCACATGAAAGTTAATTTCTCTTCTCTAAATCAGCAGAGTAATTTCTGACTAAAACTAAATGTTTGTTCTGTTATACTTCACTATCGCAAACACAGTAATGACACAACTTGTGAACCTTTTTATATTTAATGAACAACTGCTATATTTAAACAACTTGATAACTTCAAGTTTACAAGCATGATAATTCTTATTGAACTAATTCATCCATGTCTCTTGAAAAACGTGTCCTTAGCTTCACTATATTACTAGGCACTAATGGACAGGATTCAACACCATCAGTTGAATACGGGAAACAGTCAAAGTTCACTTAATTCAATTGACGGCGACTTTTAATACATTAAAGTGCATGTATTAAAAGTTGTTATGGAAACATTTAAAATCAGCATCCCATTGAAAACATACAGACTGCTGATTTCGACTAATTCTAACGCTGATGAATTTATTCGGCTATCTTCTCAATTCTTCTATACTCAGCTTATGAATTAACAAATTATCTTCTCGTTTACGATCCTGACGCACAAATAAAGTAAAGCGCTGTGAAAAGTTTTACATACGAATCTTCAAGCACTTGTCCTAATAATCCGCTCCGGAATTTCATATTTTGAAGAATTTGCTGTTCTTTATTTCCAGTCGATTTCTATTTCCATCAATGTATCCTTATATCCTAATGAAGACATTGGTTCCCAGTTCATTGCGATATCTTGTGAGCGTTGAACTTGGCACATTCGTCCCTGGCACATAACTTTCATATTGCACAGTCACTATGTTGCCTTCACTCGACAATTGAAACAGATCGCCAAAATGCGTCAAATAAAACGAGTATCGTTTCCTTATGAACTTTCCGATAGATCCTTCATATCGTCAAAGGCCTATCTCTTCGCCGCTGCCGCTGCAGACTGTTAATCCAAAGATGTCGCAATTTACACCTCCATTCCAAAAGACTTCTCGATCCGAACTATCTTCCGACACTCGGGAAAGTACGCTTCTCAGCACGATGTGACATCGCGCATCTCGTGCAACAATTAAGTTGACAAACAAAAATGCTCGCAGATCTCATGAAGCATCTCCGTTCCAACAATGCACTGTACATGTTCTCAGACATGAAAAAATAGCAGACCTTCGATGGCTTAATTAATTATCTTGATTGGAAAATCAAATTGCCTTCAGTAAAATTTCTAGTGTTGGATTTTAGCACTATAAAATCTACAATTTCTTTTCGGGACATTTTTGTTTCTTTCTGTACACTCTTTATTTGTCTTTTGAGGCACCTGAAGTGTAGGCGTAGGCTTCTGTCAGTGAGGTGTATTTTGTTATTCTCGTGACCATTGTAATTGAAATAAAATATTGCCACACTTTTATGATATCTTACGCTTACTTTGTTAATCCCAAAACCCTATATTTCATGGTACTTTAATAGATTTAATAACTGTGTGTATTATATTAATATGTGATCTATCATTGACGAACTCTTGTGTAACCGCAAGAAAAAGCGAATCAACTTATATAATTTGCTATTTCGTCTATCTGTCTGTCCGTCTGTCTGTCTGTAACTCGATATAATTAAGCTATTGAGATAGATTCAAGGTTCTCAATGGTACCATTAAATCCAGGGTACTGAAATTGGATGAAATATTAGTTCATTTTGTCATTAAATGTTGTTTCCATGAAATTTTAACTGAAATTCTATTAAAACATGCGTTCAAAATCAAATAATTTTGTTACCACTGCATCCATTTTAATGAAATTTCGCATATTTACTCAGTTGTTTACGCTGATTTCGAAACTCAAACCATTTTTGCCTTAGAAGCTTCGTTCACAAGTTAGCACAGTATTTAGATTACATTTACGTTATATTTAATAGTTGATAATAAAATGATTTTTCAGATTTTTTTATGTCTGTCGTCCGACAGGCTTTGCTGCTAGTTTAAGTAATATTTCGTTCCTGTGGTTTACAATGCAATTTCAGCCATTTCTCTTTACTTATTCGTTAATTCAGTTATCTGACAGGATGCGGGTAAAGTGACTATGAAGCAGGAGCGTCGTCGCCGTAATTTCGCTCCAATGCGAGGAGAACTCTGCTATTGGACGATGTCTTCTGACGCAACCGAGTTTATAAATTTTGTTGCTAAACAATGCTAAGTCAGAAGTACGAAGAACGAAAAGTAACCAGGGAGCTGCCGAAATGGAGAGATGCTAACCTGAGAAGACGAATGAGTCAGATCAGCCCTAGCGGATCACTCACAGCCGACAAGATGCCTTTACGAGGGTGGACCGAGTCAAATTCCCAAAGACTTCAAAGAAGCCCGGTGATGGCAAACTCTTATCGCCTATACAGGCATATAATGGCAGGAGGATCAAGTCATTAGAACGCAAGGTTGTGTTTCCTTCCAGACTGCGAAGGTCAACTACCTGGCGAGAATGCGGACAGCCAGTAAAGTCTCCGAGTCGTGGAAGCGGTCAACACAGCATTAGCTAGATCATAGCTGGATACTCCTCAACATAATTCCCGGTTGAGAATTAAGTTTTGTTAGCCACTGTTTCCGTATATCATTCGAAGGATCAGAATAGCCTCCTAGCATTTAATTAATTTCATTTTACTTATTTATGAACAATATTTTTTTATGTATTTTTTAGTTAACTTAGTACTTTCTGAGTAAATATTGTCACTAATAAGCGTGGTAATATTGTAGTTATTCCAGAGAGATTTTCATTTTATTTCACACCATTTTGCCTTGAGAAGTCTTTTATATTATTGTAGGGGCGTTACTCTTTTGGGCCCAGCAGTTTTCCCCACGCTATAGAGAAATCAGACAGACGTCTGTACGACTACCGAGACTCAGATAAGTTCCAATTCTTATCCGTTTGTCTTGACTGTCTTGCTTTTTAAGGCAGGATATTGCCAGGTGATTAACACTCTCATAGAGAAGTGCGTTTATCCTAAGGTGAAGCAGCCTAGTCTCTAGTTTACTGACAACTACTTTATTTTGTATTTAATTTTTTTCCTTTTTTTTTAATCTTGACAAATTGATAGCAGAGCATGGTTAGCTCTGTTTACCTGGCCACGCAGGTTCTAGTCTTTAGTTAGCTGACCTAATTTATTTTATTTTATTTTACTTTATCTTTTTTGACTGTGAGTTGTGAGTTGTCGGTTTAATGTGTTGGACACATGCTCTGCTTTGCCAACACCAATGAGGTCATACCACATTTCCAACCCAACCGATAATACCATAGCACGTGACGCTCGTCTACGTAACCATATACGCCTCAGAGTCCGTTTTGTCATTTAATTTGAATTGTCAGTATTCGTAAAATGTTAACCAATATTAAACTTATTTTTTTTATTTTTATGTTCAGCAGTCCTAGTAGATTTGCGGATACCTGCAAACCTGTCATATATGTCGGTGCTGATGTTTTGTAGAAAATGCGAAGGAGAGCATTCACAACTTCATAACATCACACATTACGCCAAATACTATATCTGCAGTCACAACATTAACATTAGTTTCTTACCAGTCGTTATTCTGATAGCGGAAGAAATAACGTGACTATCTCACTCAATAACTACATACCTACCTAATTAACGACACACATACTTACTACACTCGAAATATTTGAATAAAAGGAAGAAACAACGTGAACCGGCTATTCAGGACGCCAAGTGGTAGGATCATCTGCTATCATCTGCTGCTGCATGACATGTTGTCCTCCGAAATCGCGACCTTTGAGTACACGTACCGCTATAATTAGTCATTTCCGGACATGACTGCATCACTAAAATATGTTTCTTCTCCTCGTCCGTACACCAGGATTTTTTTGGCGCACGAGTTTTGCAATATCCTGTAAATGGTATTACAAAAAAAAAATCCCTATTAAATTTACATCGTAAAATAACCGTGATTTAAGCTATCCAGACGGAGCTCTATACGGAGCTTCACTTCACATAGCGAATACGGATAAATTTACTGTAGCCTCTTTCAACGAGTTTACTCTCTTTAAACGAGTTTACTCTCTTTAAACGAGTTTACTCTCGTTTCGCAAGAACTTAACGGCACCAGACCACTGCCCAATCATTTTCAACTACAAACTTTTGTACAGTATATATTGTTTTCGCTTCCGTTTCAAGCACTTTTCGCTTCACATCTCTTTTACACGTTTTACACCGCTTGACTAAGCGGTTGATTAACTTATATTTTATTGTTTTAAATAATTAAATAATAAATAATTTAATAGTAGTAGATACTGAAAGTCATAAGGCTATCAGTATAGTAAACAGAGTACTTTATTTAAACGAATATGACATTTGATGACAGAAAATAGAAAACAGAATATACTTGTCATGTGAAAGGAAGTTAGAAATGTTACAATTCACCAGCGGTAAAACACTTATTTATACTTTCTTTGTATTTTTTATTATCAACGTTATCCAGCCTAATTTAGCAATGTATGATGATTTAAAAACTTTCATATTTTGAGGTAATCAACAAACTATTTCTGAAAGGAAAAAAAGCCAGGAATGATTGAACTTTCCCAATGAAATGCACAGAAGAATTTTTTGATTAAAACACAGATTTTTTTGTTCATAAAACATCAGCAAGAAGTTATGCAATGTCACGAAACTGGAGTAGCGGTCGTATATGTAAATGCATTCAAAGGATTAGGTTTGCCGGCGAGCGAAACGATTGCACGAGCCGCCATCACACGTGGAGAGATTGGAACGCAGATAAAGGCTACCATGCTCCCTGGTTCACCAAGCATTGTTGAAATTGTTCTGAATAGCTAAAGGTATCCTTACGCAGAAATCTACAGCCATGCCATTCATTTCCTATAACAGAAAGCAACAGATTTGTCTCACATACTGTGTTATTCGATCCTTTAACGACACAGTTATCTACGCCTCCTTGGTGTAGCAAGCTTTTCAAATAACTCCATAACCAAAAACCACAGGGAGTGAGATCAGGCGAACGGGCTGCCCAACTCGTAGAAACGCTCGGTTAATTATTCTATCTTCTGCGAAATGCTGCCAGAAGACTTGATGTACACCTAATCCAATGTGAGAGATCGCTCCATTTTGCGTAAGTATGGTGGATCCGAGGTATCCAAATTCATACAGCATTCGTTAATAACTCACAACATTGATGGAGCAAGTCATGAGACCATTTGGTGTTATTTCTTTAAAAAAAGTATGGACCGATGATCAACGAAGCAGTAAAGTCACACAACACCATGGCTTTCGATGAGTGCAAAGGAATCTGCTGACTCTCCTATGCCCAAATATGGCAATTCTGTATGTTTACAATTCCATTAAGTTGAAAATGTGCCTCATCATTCCATAGGATGTTCCAAGAACATATCAAATTGTCTGGATATTGCCCGTGCACTGTTGGACGCGTGTGCATCGTTTGGTTCCAGTGTAACAGTTGTTGGTTTGATATCGGTTTGCATGCTTGTCCTGGCACCACTTGTAACGATCCCGTATTTTCAAATCGCAAAATCTTTTTTCCCAAATTTGTGATTGTCGGAGGGCCTTTTCTTAAATTTTTCAGTCTTTAGTATTCCCGTTGTGCGACAGAAGCAATATTGCTTTTTTTGATAGTAAAGTTTCCCCAGCAAAGCACGATCAAATAAATTTAGCATAGCGAAGGCTTAACATCACAGCACCACAGCACAACCACAGCAGTCGGATCTAATACACGTTGTTCCTTTCCATCTTTATATATCCTTCAATCTCTATATGTAAAAAGAAAAGTTCTGACTCACTCAATCATTGACTCATCAACGCCCAGCGCAAACCCTTGGACCTAGAAAGCTGAAATTTTGCACAGCGGTTCTCGTTTTGATGGGAATGAAGGCCGGACATGGAATAAGACTGGATTTTTCGAAATTCCCACGGGATAGGGAATAAAGAGGATTTATATTTTTGCTTTAAAATGACCATGAAGTGTGTGGTGGCCAGCCCGCATTACATCTGAGTTATCCGGAGAAGGCCACATCGGGCTGCGAACTCATATATTTTCTTATCTCGAAATTTATTTGCTAAATAAAGTTTTTTTTATGCTATGTATCAAGGGATCCGGAGCGAAGAGACGGTACCCGGCTAGTGTATAATATTTTCGCAGTTAACTGCAATCTTCATATTTCCGAATTTCCAGTGCCTGGTGACAAAATTTTGAATTATTTTTTTTTCCTTTACAAATCAATGGCTTATGGTATAAATAATGTTCACAAATTTGGTGGAGTTTGGCCCAATAGGATTTTCGTAATTGGGCTCTAAACACCTCTTTACTGATGCCCCCCCCCCCCCCGGCATTTTTCTTGAAAATTTCGAATTTATTTTAGTATCTAGTTTATTCCTTAAAAAGATGTAAAGCTCCTCTTAACTTTTATTTTATTTAAAGCTATCTGATTTATTTTAAAAGGATTAACATTTCAGACTTTTATTGCTGGATTTTATAACATGAAATAAATGATTCCCAAGTAAATAATTATTCAGATTCTTCATTGATTGAATAACGAATAAAATAAAGTCAATAAATTTATAGATCAACAACTTTAATTGGTAGTAAGGCTTACTATGTCACTCAGTATTTAGTTTTTGTTTCATGAACGAAAAAAGAGAGAATTAGTACAGTAGCATCATGGGAAAGGATACTCGAACTGCATCCTGTCGTCGCCAGCAGAGTTGAGATCCACGCTGTAATGTCGAGGCCTTTAGCTGAAATATTATCTCGATGTTAGCTAACGTTGTCATCCACAAAATGAATCTATCTTCTGTTATTGAGCGCCACCATAAGCAATAATGTTTCAGAAGAAATTATAGAACAGAAAAACGGTTGATGATCATTGCTAATTGTTATGAAAACGTCATCAGGATGAAAAATAATAGCAAAACGTCAGAAAAATCACATTTTGTTTGGCTATTTGAATATGACTGTTTTAAAGACGCCTCCGGAAAATATAAAATAATAAGTTATTGATAATAATGTTTTTCAAGAAGTATATTCTTCGCATAATTATGTTGTGGTTTATTGTTTTGTTACGTTTTTGTTTTCTTTTTACTTTAGATTTCTTTATGTCTATATTCAATTTCTTGGACCGATATTGAAATTTAAATCTGTTTAGGACAATAATTCCAATGATTACCATCTGAGCATTAAGGATCATTTTTCAATATCAATATAAAAGTTTCCAAAAAAAATTCCACTGGATAAAATATATAAGATGGTAAAAGTTATGAAGCATTACCGGTCAAAAATAGAGTTTTATTACACTAGTTTAAAAGTATTACTTTTACTGATATTTTAGTGAGTTAATGCAAAATACTTTTACTGACATTTTCTAAATAAGGTAGGCTGCCCAAATAAGGCCCGGTTTCAAATAAGGCCTATCCCTCGTTTTATTAATAGAACGTTGACAATTTATCAAGATTAGTTTTGTTTCAGGCAGGTCCTGGCTTCTAGCGGCTACACCAAAAATAGTTCCGTTGAAGTGGATAATTTCACCATGTTTGTTTCAGTTGAACAGTAAAAGTCGCCCGAAGCTTTTGTCGTTACTATTTCAACTTATTTTGATAAATCCTCTGCATTTTTTGGCAACTTAATATACATAAAACATGTGTTATGTCATTTTAAAGTGTGTAATGAGTAAGATACTCATAAAATACTCATAAAATACTGTATTTGATATTTTCCAATTGATATGCATTTAAATACTTTTTAGTAAAACAATGCGTGAAAGCGTGGGTTAACAGGGGGCTCCAAATGAGGCCCTCCATTCTATGACATAAAGTAATTATATATAATTAGAAAAAATATAACAAAAATCATCAAAGCTAGTTTTAAATTCAAAATTTTATAAATTAATTACTACGTAATTATTAATTTGTAGCTTAATATTTAGTCAGGACTAAATGTTGGAAATTGGCTGTTTTCACTGCCTAGCTCTTGTCTCTGTGGGCGAGTTTGCCTGTGACTAATAGTGGGCCTTATTTGGAGTAGGGGCTCCTAATAAGGCCCTTCAGTTATATTTTCAAAACTGAGTTATTACAGAAAGAATTTCAAATGCCATTAATTCTAAATTCACTTTTTCATAACAGCACACCTTAAACTACCTTTCAAGACAGTTTTCAGAATTTTCACTCTTGCGGTAGAAATGTAAAAAATCTTTAAACGTTAAGTGGGCCTTATTTGGGCAACCTACCTCACTTTGCTTACTAACTTTATAAAGGTTTTCATATTTTCATCTCATCTCTTCATTTCTTTCGTTAATCAATCCTTATGGGGTAGAATTAAAACAAAATGTCCCATAATGCAGAATTCATTGATATGAAAATTGTGTGCTAAGAATATCGTGTGCTGTAAAAACCTATATATTATCAAATGTAATGGGATTTTACATCCTTTCTGATTTAATTCCATCACTGCATGGGAGTAACCGTCAAAGAACATCGCTGCAGTGATCGAAAGCCCAAAATAACAAAAATTTAAGTTCATCACCAAACCTTACTGAATATCGATACAGTATAACGGATTTCATTTTTTTCGAATCGTACCAAATCAGAAAATAAATTAATTTGCAATCTGAAGACTCTGTACATTCTTTCTATTTTCTAATATTAAACCTCTTAAAAATAAAAATATAAAAAATAAAAAATAAAAATAAAATAAAGAAATCACAGTTTCTATTATATGTTGAAGTACTTTAAGAATGCACTCGTACTAGTAAACTAACAAAGCAAACAATGCTTGCTGCCATAAAATTAGGGTGTAATATGTTGTACCTAAAGTAACCATATCTAGCGAATCAGTTTGCCTAGGATATGAGGTTAATATTAATTAATTAGTTAGAGAAATCCATAGTTGTCTAAATCTAGAACTTACTTTCAAATTTAGTCATATTACACAATATATCTAGTTAATAATAGCAATTTATGATCTGTTTTAAGGTATTTTCGTGTGTAGACGTGTTTTATAATTATTCACATATTAAAAGAAAAAAGAATGTTCAAAAATTACAAGAAAACTATAGTTATGAAATGATACTAATTGAATATGTAAACTTACTTTTATTAACTTAACTATAACGTTGTAATAAGTTGAATTTTTGATTTTAGGCAAAAGAAATTCAACATGTTTTAAGTGAATTTAATGCCGATACGACATTATTGAAAGAAGAAATTCAGGTAATACTATTTATCATATGATATGCAAAGTAATCTTTCGTTTTGTTTATTTCCTTTTTCGTTTTCTTAGTAGTAAAATACGAAAATAAATTAAACTGAAATTCATCATGAATAAAGTAGACTAATATTGTTAAACATCTTTATTTTACATCACAAATTCTAATATTTTGGAGGCCTCATCGGCCTCCTTTCTCAAGTTCCTCACAAAAAAGGGAAAAGAAATCCGCCATATCTTCTGCCCAAACAACTAAAAACAAAGAACAATCATGAATTTGGAATTGTAATATAACAAAATCATTCAATATATTATGTTGTATTAGAATTCCAAATTCCTGATTGTTGTTTGTTTTTTGTTGTTTGGGAAGAAGATATGGTGGATTTCTTTTCCCTTTTTTGTGTAAAACTTGAGAAAGGAGGCTGATGAGGCCTCCGAAATATTGGAACTTGTGATGTAAATAAGAAGTTTAGTAAACTGAAACTGCCTACAAAAGCTTCAGAAATAAAGTTTCACCTGTCCATAATGTACAGGCGTTCCCTGCTTTTATTTGCTTTTAGTTTTATTTGCTAAACTGCTTGGCTAATATACTCTTCTATTCTTTTAGAATAATACGTAGATGTTTTCCTTCTCCGATATAATTAATCAATATAGTCTTCAATTAGTCATCCGAAGTCTCCGTCTGATATGACTATGATTGGCACCAAGTATTATTTTGAAAAATAAATATTTACGTTTTCATTACATTCAAAAATTGAAGATGATGATTAGCCGTGATTTTGAAAGAAAATGCAAAAGAAAAATTTAACTTTCAGTTTATAAAATAGCATTGCTAGTCATTTGTTTCACACCTGTTACAAATATTTTTATCTCATTTAAATCCGTGTGTTTATTGATCAAAATCTGAATGGTAAACTCTGTCTAAATTAGCAGAATCTTTATATTACTGCTTAAGGCTCTTATAAACCAATAATAATTCTTTATTATGAGATTTAAATGTATTAAGTTTCTATTAAAATTTATTATTCTATTGAACAAATTAATAAGGAAATGATTTTTTAAATAAAATTTTAGCATTTCCTAAACACATCTGCAGTCTCTTCACTGCAATTTTCAATATATGGATTTTTCAATGTGAATACAGCTATGCTAACATCGGTATGTTTCTTTTTTCTTTCGGACATTCTAACTTTTTTAATCTTATTAAACTTTTATTGAATTTATTGATATTATCTGAAAGCATACTAATACAAGTAATATTTCATGAAGCGATTGGACTCCAATGGACCTTTTAAGCAGAAAAATTGCAGTGTATGAAGTGTGTTTGACGAAATGGAGGATTATTCGAATAAGTGGAAAGCTTCTTCAAAAAAATTAGTTTCAAAATTTTTTTCCGAGTTTAAGATTGTAGGAACCAACACAATATCTCTACACAAAGTAATTAATTACCTTGATCGAACATTATTTATTTTCTTAATACCTTTTTATTTAAATACTTTACTTCACTCAAAACAAATATATATACACCAGAAATGACCAATATTTCGTCTTTCCAATCGAAAGACTTTTTCTAGATCTAATTAAATTAAATAACTAAGAGAGGAGAAAGAAAAGAATCTTTTTCTTTTTCTCTCTCTAACCATAACGAAATATAACAAACAGTTCTTACACTATATCGTGTCTTTGTTTCAAAATAATAAATAACATTTAAACCAATAAGTAACAACAAACAATGTACCATTGTTGGGAAAAACAGATCATTTATTAAATTTTAAAATTTCACTTAATCTGTTATTGCCTTTTAAGAATTTTTGAAAACAAAACCAATGAAATTTTATTAACTTTAAGTGATTTGTTTTTATTAAAATATTTGCAGCAATTTATAGTACAAGATTCCAATATAGGGTAAGGTAGGGTAAGATGACGAACTTAAGCTTCAGAGATTGTCCCTCGGCTTAGTAAGTGGTTTAAAAACCTGAAATTTCAAAGGACACTTCTTGTAACCTTCATGTTCAATAAAAAAATATGAAACGTTGTTTTATCCTCTCGAATTATGAAAAATATTTCACCCAAAAAAAACGGTAATTTTCGTCATCTTACCCCTCCTAAGGGGTAAGATGACGAAGGGGGGTGGGTAAGATGACGAACAGATAAAAGTAATACATTAAGATAGAAACACTTTATTTTAAAAATACAGAGAAACAATTTCACTTACTAACGTGTGGCATAAATTAGAAAATTCAAAGATGAAACAGTTAAATTACAATAACAGATTGTCCGTAATGAAACAAAACTTTGAACAATTAGATACAACAAAAATTTAGAAGAACATTAGTGTTGACTCGTTATGTCACGTTATGTTTATTTGCTGCAGCATTTACACTTGAGGTTTTATATTTTACTTCAGCAACAGCTGCATTCATTGTCTCCTTATCCCACCCTGTCACTTTTCCTTGTGTAATTTCGTGGTGCGTTGTTTATAATACCTAAACCGTTCGTAGATAAACAGTCATACACGAGCATTTAAAATAAAAGAAAAAAATAACTGCAACTAAAATTCAGTTTCAAAACCAATTTTTAAAATAGAACAAAAGCTATTCATAAAAGATACTCAAAAACATGTTGGTTAAGATGACAAACTAAGCAAACATCTCGTCATCTTACCCCAATCCGCCAATTTGGTTTAGGACTTATATTTATCATTACCGTAGCTTATCGTAAACAACCTACACCACGCATGGTTCTTTACATTATGAGTTATATTTTGAGAATAAATTATGAAAGAGCAAAAACAATTTAATGTACTCGAGTAATTCCTTACGCTGTGAAGTCGAAAAATTACAAACGCACGGGAAACAAACACATCTTAGTCGCTACTGCTCGCAAAACAATCTTGCCCGACATCCTTTGCAGTGAACTTCGTTACTAATGACCTGAGTCTCAGAAATTGCTTGGACAGGTGCTCCTATGTATGAATGCGTCGGAGAAATACCGAGTTCGTCATCTTATACGCTTCGTCATCTTACCCGATTTTCCCTTACCTCTTTTATATCTGTCTTTCGCCTCAAAAATAACATATACTAACAGATCAGGGTTGTGGTCAAGACTTAAACAGTGATCTGCCCAATCGGAAGCATTTCGGTAATTGTGCTCGTACGCTGTAATGTATTCTTTTAGTCTATCTTGAAGAGTCCGTCCAGTCATTCCAATATAATCCCCTATATCGTTATCCTTACAGTCTCTATATCTCAACAGGTAAACAACACCCATTTAATAAATTGCTGCAAATGTTTTAATAAAAACAGATCACTTAAAGTTAATGAAATTGCATTGTTTTTTTTTTGAAAATTCTTCAAAGACAAAAGAGATGAAGTCAAATTTTAAAATTTAATTAATGATCTGTTTTTCTCATTAATAATCTGTTTTTCCCAATAATGGTATATTGTTTTGTTGTTGCTTATTTGTTTAAATGTTATTTATTATTTTGAAACAAAGACACGATGTAGTGTAAGAACTGTTTGTTATATTTCGTTATGGTTAGAGAGAGAAAAAGAAAAAGATTCTTTTCTTTCTCCTCTCTTAGGTATTACAGTAGAACCTCATTATAACGGACTAATTGGGGCTGAAGGTTGTCCGTTTTAATGAAAGTCCGGTTTATAACAAATAATTCTATATCGGTGTAATGCATCAGGGTGTACATCAATGAAAGGACAATAGTTAGCTATAAAAAGTACTTAACGACATGACTCAAAGGTTACTGAATAAAAACTGATGAGTGTGTGCGGCAATTTGTGGAATTTCAGACAATAACGAAATTAAATGATTGATAGAATTGAGAAAGCAAACGAAGGAACAACGCTACAAAGATGCGAATCCTTCCTTGTAGCGTTGTGCCTTCGTTTGCTTACTCAATTCTTTGAATCATCGGGCACGTTAAAAATTTTTTTTTCATTAAATGATCGATGTTTAATCGCTTGCTTGGAAATGTAAAACCAGTCAGATAAACATATGCATCCTTTATTATTATTATATTTTTTTAAAAAAACTGTCCGTTATAAGCGATGTCCGTTATAATGAGGTCCGTTATAATGAGGTTCTACTGTATTTTAATTAGATCTAGAAAAAGTCTTTCGATTGGAAAGACGAAATATTGGTCATTTCTGGTGTATATATATTTGTTTTGAGTGAAGTAAAGTATTTAAATCGAAATGTCTATCAGCTTTTGTGAGACCTTTTTATTTATTTTTTTCTGACATGAGAATTTAATTTATGTAAAAATCATTCAAAACGTTGCTGGAAATCAAAATGTTACTGTATCTGAAAAATAATTATTATAATTACCGTAAATCTTATATGGAATTCTAAAATATGTAGACCTTCAGTTAGATTAGAAGCAAATAAATTGAAGTTATGTTAGTTAGAAACAAATAGTACTGCAAAATAATTTGGACAATAACTATTTTTTGAACCACAAAATAATAAATGTTTAAACAAAATGAAATTTTATTTAATCGGTAAATAAAAAAATTAATAAATAAAACTAAACTTTAGTTATTAGCCTAAAATAGAATTTTTTTATAATTACAGCAAACCTATTTTTACATTTAAAAAAAATAATAATGTTAACAAATAACATGGTGCCGATCTTGAATGATAACGTAACTGAAATCTAAATGAAAAATAAAATCTTCAGGACTTATTTTCATTATTAGATAATTTAACCAAAAAAATACAGAAATAATTTTTTAGACTTATTTTGACCAATACAAGACTTAAAAGTCAATGTTGGAAGTGTGAAACGTAAATTTATATCCTTTTTTGACATTATTGTAATACATTAATTATATTTATGAATTATTTTTCGATCTTCACTTCTACGGCTGTGATGGTTTTTTAAATATGAAATAGTAATTGTTGGTTGAAATGTCTGAGAAAAGATTTTACAAATTAATCTTTTCTGAGGTATTTCTAAGAATTTTGCTGAAAACGAGAGCGTTTAATTTATTTATTTTTCATCTTAACATGATCAAAAATAACTTTTGGCTTCAATATTTAATATTGTCCAAAGTTCGAAGCTTATTGTTGCTTTCTTTCTAAATTAGTATTTTCATTATAAAAATCTTCATTTATCCAATTTGTTTATTTATTTTTAGAAATAAAAATCCATTGGAATTTAGAGCAAATCAACAATGGCTGACCAAAACAAATAAAATAATAAGTAATAACAGCAAATTTCATCGCTTATTTAAGAAAAAAATATTTTCTCAATTTCATAGATGGAATATTATTTCAAATGTTCAGTAAAACGCCACTTCAGCCAAAAGTGTATAGCTACAACACATTTCTCCTAATTATAATTCAAATCGGCACTCGTTTAAAACTAGTTTATATAACTGTTTTATAAAATGGTTCATTAATGACAGACACAAACGATAGAACAAAAGGAATACGAATTTCTAAATAAAATGAACGGAAATTCTACAACGTATTTATTTAATATTAAAGAAAAATATTAGTAAGTTCATAAAGAACTGAACTGAGAAGAGTGCAAATTTATTTTTCCAAAAAAAAAAATTAGGCATAAAAGAAAATAGGAAAAATTATTCAGGAGTCCCATCTACACAGAATAATCATTATTTGTAATTGCATTCTATTGCTGAGTAAATACACATATTTATTGTTAATTTCTGTAAAATAAGAGTTTTGTACCGCTCTTCCTTAATAAATTTTAACGAGAATTAAAATTATAATGATTTTTTAAGTATTTATATCCTTTTTTTTCTTTTTCCAGTTATTTGGAATTATCATCACTTATCTTCTGGTTCTATTACAGTGGCAGCTAAGTTATTTTCAAGATTCAAGCATTAGGAACAGCTCAAATTTTAACTGCACAACTTCTACGTAATCTTTGAACTCTTGAGATTTTTTACAATGCATTTTTGTGGTTAAAAACAGCTGCTATTTTTTTTTTAAACTTCAAAGATCTCGAACAAATGAAATTGGAAAATCCAATTTTTAAAAGTTTGTAATGCAGACAATTTTTAAACAGTTTAATGGTTTAACAGTTTTTACCATAAGACATTATAAATTTTCTTAAAACGAAATGTATTAGTGTAAAAGAAACTTATTATTTTATCTAATCCATTTAATCTCTACTTTTATAATATATGCTTTAATGAAATTAATTTTAACTGCCTTAAATTATATTTGATGGATTTTATTAAATACTGTGACTAAGACCAGCAAGATTCCTTTTCCAAATATTGATAAAAAATGTTGTAATCTCACGAATAACAATCATACCTACTCTAAACTTAATGCAAAACTATCGTGGTCTTGTAGGGAAAGCAAAAAAATGACTTATCGTTGATCTATGGCTACACCAGATAAATCGAGAATTCTTGCCATTGATCTATGAAGGAGTCCGTGTTCTGTGACATCGTTCTCCAGAGGCTTACTGTTTAATGAATATAGGGTATACTTAGTGACGTAGAAAATTTAAATTCAGACAGAAGTACTGCCAAATGCTGGAAAGATCAACAACAGATGTGGAAAAAAATCTTATACACAGCAAAACAATATTGATGGTGAATAATCAATTCCACCAAGAATACTGAAAACTCCAGCATTATAGATTGCCACCATCTAAAAGGATGTTTACTCCCCTGGTCAAACTCTCTGTTCCATTATCCTGTATTGCAGTATCACACTCATTGCACGAGAAGTTATATCTGAAAAGTTCCATTTATTCTCAGAACAATTCTTGGTCGCTTCTAACTGATGTCTGATGTCAAAATATCAATTTTTTTTTCCAAAAGAGTTGGTCACATTCTTGAATGCCAAATAAAAAAAAACCACTGAGTTTCGCAGGAACTTTGTAACAGCAACTAAAATCAGACGAATTATAAAATAAAAGCTGTAGTGATAATCCAAATGAACTTTGACATCATTTAATATCTATAATTTTAAGATGTCACATCCTAGTGATATTTTTAGCAAACAAATTAGTTATCATTGTAGTATGCCTAAACTGTAATTTTTATTTGATTGGGTTCAGCTAAATCTAGAATGACTTTAATAGATATTCATTGGCCTATGAAAGTGTGAGAAGGGATGTGCGTGACCTCGAACGCTGAGAACCGCACAAAATCTGCATAGAAAATAAATCGCTCATCCCAAAAACAGTGATATGAGTCATTCCCATGCAAAACTCAGCCGTTGTCTGCTAGAGCACTTTGAAGACCTGCACTTTGAAGACTGAATGGCTGTGCAACACTATCAGGTCAGTAGGAAAAGTTTATTGTTCAGATAGCGTAATTATTTTAAGCAGAGGAAAATATAGCAATACAGTCACGACATTGAAATATGTGTGGTTTTTGTCCTATTATATCGATATTTTGTTTCTTTGCGTTACCAAAGTTCCTTTCTTGGACCTTCAATAGGTGATCATTCAAATGTCTCTCATGGTAAGACATATAGTTTTGCATGGGAATGACTCATACCACTGTTTTTTGGATGAGCTATTTGTATTGTAAGAATATTTTCGTGCGGTTCACAGTGTTCGAGGTCACGCACTTCCCTTGTGAGAAGGAATACCATAATTCGTTCTCCAGAGTTTTTTTTTTTTTTTTTTTTTTTTTTTATATTTAAGGAATATTCTGAAGTACAGTAATATTGCCAATTTCTGGGAGGTCATGAACACATGTAAAAATGTGTCAATATTAAGTCGAGCTAATTGCTAATTTATGTTAAGCTACACTGCTGTATCTGAAGGTAAGATCGTAGCGCATGGAAACGTGCTGTATCTACGGTTGATGTAAACGTGCGAGACTGGACCTTGCTTTCGTTGCTGATTCGATAAAGAGCGTGTAGCGCAAGTGATTGAGATCACATGCAGAGGTTTTGGGGTACCTCCATATAAAGTAATCATAAAAGTTTCGCCTGCCTTAGCCTGGCTTGCATATGTCCGTCCTGGCCCACCAAAGAGGCAAAAACGTTAAATATCATATACTCTATGGCTTATGTCTACCAAATACTGCCCAGGTTTTCTTGGGCAAATTTCGTACATTTGTTTCGCCTATTGTTTTGTGATGGCAAACTGTTTAAACTCTTTCGTTGAACAACTGGAAATCCTTTACTATATGTCGTAGAAACATCCGCTTGTGCTTTCTTTGTAGCAAACTTCCTAGCCTTTAAATTTGTTCCCTATGATGTTTGATCTATTATTGGTTTCGGCGATATTCCACAAAAATTGCCGAGCAATCGCAATTTTCATACATTTTTGAGAAAATCATGGTTTTTGGGAAGCATATGTCTCGGTCACTATTGCAGCTACAGAGCTGGTTTTGGGCTCAAACTGTGACAAATTTAATCTACTTTAAATTTGAGAAAAATAATATTTTCTATGAAACAAACCATTCAGGAGATATTGTGTAAAAACATTGAAAAGGTCCAAAATTTTGATGTTTTATTCATATCATGTGGCGCGCCGTGGTGCGCGGAAGTCGAAAACTTGGATTTCTCGGTATAAGCGCAACGTCAACAACATATCCAAAAATCAAAACTACCCGACCTTTTGCATACCAAAATGTATCATTTTCCTGGACTATTTTTTGATGTCAAACTTTTACACCCTTTCGTTGAACAACTGTATATTCTTTACTATATATCGTAGAAACATCCAAATTTGCTTTCTTTATAGTATATTTCCTAGCCTTTAAATTTGTTCCTTATGACGTTTGTGCTATTCTATTGGTTTTGGTGATATTCCACAAAAATTGCCGAACAATCACAATTTTCCTAAATTTTCTAGAAAATCGTGATTTTTGGGAAGCCTGTGTCTCGGTCACTATTGCAGCTACAGAGCTGGTTTTGGGCTCAAACT
>JAFIDM010012231.1:48548654-48561233 GCA_023159025.1 Thereuonema tuberculata | reverse complement strand
TGTCTCGGTCACTATTGCAGCTACAGAGCTGGTTTTGGGCTCAAACTGTGAAAAATGTACTCTACTGTAAATTTGAGACGAATAATAGTTTCTGTAAAGCAAACCGTTCATGAGATATTGTAGAAAAACATAGCGAAAGTCAAAACTTTTGTTGTTTTGTTGCTACCACGAGGTGCGCCGTGCTGGCGCGCGGCGGTCGAAAACTTGGGTTTTATGATATAAACCCAACACTAACAATATATCCAAAAATTCAGAACTACCCGACCTTTTGCAAAACAAACCCCTTTTTTCTGACGGATTTACTGGACTATACATGAATGAAGAGGAAGTTTTAAAAGTGAATGATTTTTTTTTGGTCTTTTTAAAAAATGTATGGGAGAAAAAACAAATGTTAAAAGCTAAACTAAAATTCAAGGTAAGTTAAATTGTTCGACCGCTTTTTTTGTATCTTATGAAGTTTGTTTTTGTTTTATTCTCGTTCTTGATTGTTTATTTGTATGCTACTATTTTGTTCTTAATAATTGTTCTTATGTTTTTTGATCGTGATTGTTTTATATATTTTTCCCGTTCACAGTCATATTTATGTTGTATTTTTCACGTTCACATTCATGATTGTTTATTTCATGCTATTTCACGTTCATGATTGTTTGTTTTCAAATTTTAGTTAGTTGTTAGGAAAGAGAACGTGTTGTTTTCTCCTGTTATTTTATGTATGTTTCCTAAATGAAGGTTTTTCTTAAAAAAAAAAACAGAAATATAGAATTTATTTCATGAATAATTATGTTTGTTTGCGTTTTCTTTATGGAAAATATATATATATATTTATTCAGTATCAAATATTGATTATGATATTCACGCCCCATTTTTGGAGGTTGCCACTAGTATTTTTTCTCGATACACCTGGAAGGAATCATCGAATCGTTATACCTATTAGTATATGCAATGTACATCTATTCCTTTCGAAATAATTACAATTTCGTTTTTTCGGATAAAAAAGCAACACGAAAAAACATTTATTCGGCTAAAACACCCTCTGTGTGATCTAACAGACACAAAAACTCGTCTGTTGTTAGAATGTGTGACGAATACAACCTTCAATGTCATAATCTTGACATTTTTAGTATGAATATTAAGTCTTTCAAATTAGCCATTGTTCAGAATTATCTGATTCCCCTACTTTTCCTTTTCTCTCTCTATTTTATTTTTCTTTTTATTGCACTTCTCTCTCTCTCTCTCTCCATCTTTCCATCATCAGTTTCTTATTTTCCCCATATCCCTAGATGGTGCTGTATTTATTCTTATAAATAAATATTTTTTTAATTGTGTATCATTATTATTTTGTTTCTTTTTCCGTATTTTGCCACTAAGTAAATCCGTTATATTCGGTTAATTTGCTTTTTTATGATGTTTTCTGTTTTTATATTTGTATATTTGTATGTACATTGTTTATTTTCTTATATTTTAGTTATCTTTTTCTTTTTACAGATACTGTAACTGGATATATTCCTATTGTATCTTTAATTGAAAATAAAATAAAAAATAAAAATAATGTAAAAAAAGAAACATAATAAAAATTGAAATGGCTTATTTTGATTATATTTTATAATAATAAAATTATAAATGTAATTAAAATGTAATTTTAATTATAATATTAAAGCTGTTTTATGTAGGACTCTTGATTTCTTGCGAGTGAGTCGTTGCGAAATTTAATCTACAACTCGAAATCAATATTTGGGTGATAAGAGCTTTCATAAAAATTTAATTTCAAATTTCTAATTCAGAATAACTTACATGATCCTGTTTTATTAGATATTTATTACATGAATAAAACATATTAAATGATTAGAGCTTAGTTAAACAAAGACAAAGTTAAACATAAGAATTAAAAAAAATCATATTATTTTTCGATTTCTGATATTAAGCTTTTCTTTAATATCAGAAACGTTTATATGGGAGCGAAATTAAAAGAAAAAATAATGCCTTAATTGTAATTTATCTGTTTTAGAAATTACTATTTGTATAGCAAATGTTGCACTAAAAATTTCATTTGAGAATATAATAAAATTGTTTTCCTTTTACTACTGACCATTTTATGATTTAATGAAAATTATTGATATGTTTTTGAAGTTCTTTCTTCTACAATTGGAAGAATGTAAAAGGAAATTTGCCGTTGTGGAGTGCACGAGTAATGGGAAACATTCTATAATTTTTACCTAAGCAGGAATAAGAAGAGAAGGATTTTTCAAGAAGAAAGAAGGTATTTTAATATTGAAACACATTTTCTCCCTCAACATGTATTTCTGTTTTAACTTTCCATCACTTGAAAGCTGTTGTTTATTATTTCCAAGAATGTTTTCCAGAATTGAATTTTCTATTTTTTTTTAAATGAACAACTGTAAATATATGAGAAACTGTAAACTCTTTGTCATGGGGTATTCAATAATTGGCATAACAACTGTATAATGGTTTCCTAATCTACTAGTTTGAAACATTAGGAGTATTCATTGAAAGTATTTTTAATTCTTTCAATGATACTTGAAAATGTAAAAAGAAAGCCTTCAGTCCAATAAACGTAAAATACAGTTTTGAGAAACAGAGAGGAAATACGGCAGAATCAAAATGTATTATCTTTAAATTCTAGAAACTTAGTAAATTATTCTCAGCAAAATTTTTCGAGACGCTTATGAAATTTAATATTGTAACTCATTTTAGCTGTTAACATTACCCTTCCTGAATGATAAATAAACTGAAATGACCAACGAATGAGAAATTAGAAAAATTCCTTGAGTTAGGAAAAGATCTAGAAAAGAAAATATAAAAGTCCCTTTATTCAAAAACACAAATTATGTCAAGTAACTCCAAAAACTAAAACTAAAAATAAATTAAAATTTAAATTCTAAAATACTACACGCAATACAATATTGAAATCAATTTGTAATAGTCAGAAATCATTTTTTTAAAAATATTGGCCCTCAGATTTCCTAAGGTTGTGCACCTCATTTGCTGAGAAATTGGAGAGAAAGTTATATGGTGTGACTTCAGACTAGAGTCTTAAGTAGCAAGATTGGTTTGGGCTGGCTCAGTATTGAATGAAACTCCCTCTTGTATAGATTACATTACCCTCTAAAACAATGATTTTCAACCTTGTTTGTTTGGAGGAACCCTTGAAATATTTCGGAAATTTCATGTTCTACCTGGTTGACTCATATTACGCTCGAAACAAATAAACTACAAAATAGACATGTAAAGCACTAGATTTAATGAATAATATATAACTTACACTTTTTGAATAACACAGTTATTGTAATTATTATATATTATAAAAACGTTATTCTGTCTGTCATTCTGTCATGTGACTAAGTTTTTCCAATTTTCTGACCAAACTATAAGAGATAAAATGTTGGAATAATGCACGTAAAAATGTTGGAATAATCGTCATGTTGATAAGAAATTTAAATCCGACGAAGGGTTTGTGTAATGGAACATGACTAATTGTAACTTCATATCATCAATATTTAATTTGTGCAAAAATCATCAATGAATCCCACAAAAATGAATTAGTAACATTTCCAAGAATTGACTTGAAACCAAGCCATTCAAATTTGCCTTTCGTTCTCAAACGTAGACAATTTCCAATAATTCCTGCATTCGCCATGACAATTAACAAATCACAAGGTCAAACATTTGATCATTTTGGAATAATTTTGAATAACCCTGTTTTTTGCTCATGGACAACTATACTTCGTATTGTCGAGATCAAGAAATAAGCAAAATGTTAAATTACAAATCACTAAAACATATTACCAAACATATAATATAAACAAATACAAAGAAAGGTAAATTTACTGAAGAATTAAAGAATCTATTCATAAAAAATGAAAATATATTAAACAACTGTCCAACCATACTAATTAGCGGATGTTTCGAAATTCGCTCGGGATATGGAATAATCTGGCAAACTGACCATGAAGTGGATGGCGGCAACCCCATGTGTATGGCGCCAACCCGCAATACACCTGAGTTAAGCGGAGAAAGCCACAACGGGCTGGGAAGTCGTATAATCTCCGATATCAATATTAATTTGCTAAATAAATATTTTATTTAATGCTATTTATGCAAGGGTTCCGGAGTGAAGCGACTAGTTACTTATATATTTTGTAATGACTTCTTTTTGCGTGATATAAATTCTTTTTTTTTTTTTATTTTAGCTTTTGCAAAATTTCGAGGAATCGCAGTGTTCCGTGGAATCCTGGCTGGAAATTATTGGTCTAAGCTGTGAACTGTACTGAGAAAAAATACTATTTCGTGAGTCAAAACAACGACTAGCATTAAAGTTGTGAGTGACCCAACACTTGTCTGAGTTGTCTATTGTGCAAATAAGTTGTATAGATAATTACCACTATTACACGGTGCAATTTCGAGCACATTGGTTTAGAATTTACTGCAATGGCACAATTTGAGTGCTTTCGTTTTTGATTTTAAGAATCAATAAGAAATTTCGTCGTTACACGCCTCTGATGAGCTGAGCTGAAAATCTGAACGCTAAGGGCTAAATATTTGTGCTCCAGAGACCGGCTGCTAACACAGCTCTCCGGGAACATTGGTATGGATCAATAGTTCCAGTACTTGTAAATATCCAGGAGGTAGATAGCTAGAATAAAGACTGATGGCCGAGTGCACCAAACCTCAATTAACTTTGTTGGCTGCTGTGTGGGCGTAGCTAAAATTAGTAGGGGGTGCTGCTCCAGAAAACGTTTAGCCTTTGTTTTAAAATTGTGTGAAGGAAACAAACATGTATAAAAAGAAAATTTATTCAGAAACTTGATAAATTTCTTTTTATACATGTTTGTTTCCTTTCACTCAATTTTAAAACAAAGGCTAAAATTTTTCTGGAGCAGCCCCCCCCCCACTAATTTTAGGTACGTCCATACTGCCATCAAAGTTAACTGAGGTTTGGGCCACTTGGCCACGAGTCGCTTATTTTATTTCAACAAATTAACGGCACTCTGATAAACATCTAAAATATCTTTAAATGTACTTGAATATATTTTAAGTCGTTTCATTAAAATTTTTTATCGTTTTATTCTAAAAGGCGATGGCATTCTATCAACTTACAATTTTTAAGGCGAGGAAAGTTTTTACATAAGCGGATGTAGTTTGTTTGGTTGGCTTCTCAAAATGTTTGTTTTTCTTTTTTTAAATCATTTTAATCACCACCAGATATCACTGTCATATAATAACGCTGCCCATTTCAGACCAGAAACTCTAAAACTAGAATATTGTTATTGAAAAAGACCAGGATTTCGTTATAAGTAAAGGTGTGCTTCATCGTTATTCTTTAGAAATGATAAAGCAATCCATAATGTATGAGAGGTAATGGAAAAGTCCTTTACTACCTAAAGATCGTAATGGAATATTAATATTTCTCAGTTAATTCTAGGCTTTTCTTGAAACTAAATTGCGTAAATTTGAAGCCTCATAAATAAATCCCAAAATTCGGCATTCATATAAAAGTGATTTCACCTACGTGGAATTTTCGTTATCTCATCTTTAATCGCTATTTTCAATCCCAAATGATTTTCTTAGATTAATGAGACTCATGAAAACTTGCAATTCAAAAACCAATTAGATGTAACTTAATATATACAATATTTAATTTTTTTGGAATTTTCAAAAGATGTATATATTTTATGAAATCAACATAAAGTCTGTCAATAATGAGGAAAGCTTCTAACAATCTGTGTATTTGCCTTCCGAAATCAACTGAAGCACTGCAAATAGAAGTACTTTTGTATACTTCCTAATTTTGAAAGGACTTGAAAATAAAATTGAAAATCTTAGTGGAAGAGATATAGTATTTAAAATGCATTCTATGTTTTTGAAATGCATTAAAAGAAAAACAAATAACTGACATTTTTCCCTTTTTTTCATTTGCACTTTACGTAAATCCTTACTTAACCAATTACATTAATTTTTTTTGGCAAATTCCCAACTCAGATAGAAATAATGTTTAGGATTTTTTTTTAAAAAAATAGGAGAAATTCAATTCTTTTGAATTCAAAGATATCTCATGATAATTTTTGGTTACTTTTTAATTAAAATTAATTAAAAATTATTAATTAAAATTCCAGAACTGACCGATTCACGAAAATTAGCAACATCAACTATTCTAGTTTGAAAAGTTAAACAGTACAATGATGGATGTAGGTTTCGAGGCAGCAGCAACCGAGAGGTACAACAACTAACATTTAAAAAAAAAACCAGCCTCGTAGAGTATAGCTAAAATTCTTATAATATCCAACATAATGGATTCTAGAAATAGGTTTAGAAAAACCAATAAATAAAAGCCCTTATTAATCTAAAATATATGTAGTTAATAGAAGGTTTCAATAAATTGTCATTTTATTAATCAAAAAGAAAACACCACATCTCCATAACATGTAGTTTATTTAAAAACTTTATATGGAATAAAAACTTTATTTGTAAATTTTCCAATCTCTTTTATTTTAAAAGTATTATAATCATTAATTTGTTTTTTAATGAACCTTTCTGAGTAATCATTTTTCTTTAATAACTTAGTCATATCATCAATTTTTTTCAAATAAGTATCTTGCTTACTTGTATTTCTATCAATTCTCCTTACAAAATTTTCAACCACATTCTTTTTTATACCTATTCCATGTCCCGATCGAAAATTCAAAATATGGTGACTCTGACAATTTTTTCTGTAATGTTCCATTTTAATCCTTTTATTTACATTTATTAATTTGAGATCTAGGAAATGTAACTCATTATTTTCTTATTATTCATCTTATTATTATTCTTATACTTCATCTTATTATTTTCATTAAATGTTACCAATTTATTGACCAGATCACCAGTATTTTTGATAACAACTCTTTCATTAGGTAATTTGAAATCACGCATCCAATAATTTATCTTTCTTGCAAGGTTTTGTGTCGGGGAGCCGTATGCATTAACGACTGGTCGAACAGGAAAATTTTCTTTGTGCACTTTAACTCTGCCTTCCAAAGTAGGTGAATAACATGACTCTTTTAGTATTTCATCTTTTTCATATTTAGTTATTACTTTATTATCCTCCAATTCCTTGGTCAATTTTTTCAATTTATTATATAATGTCAAAGTTATATCCTTCTTCAATATTTCATAGTGCCCATCATTTACTAATTCATTTAATTTATTTATTTATTGTTCTTTGTCCATCACCACTAAATGGTTTCCTTTATCTGATTTAGTAAATATCAATTTTTTGTCATTACCTAGATGTTTTAAAATCTTAATTTCTTCTTTAATATTTCTTTCTTTATCCAAAGGCCTATTTTTGAATTTGTTTAATTTTTTAAAAAAACTCTTCTTTTTCTTTAGGATTCGGTTTCTTAGATGCTTTTTCCAATGTAACGATAGTGTTTATATCTAAATTTGTCTGTTTGTCATAAACATAATCAAGACCTTTATTCAGTAATTTAATCTCTCTTTGATTAAAATTCCTGCTACTTAAATTTATGACATAATCTGAGTCAATCTTATTGTTATTTAACCTGAAACTTAATTTATTTATCTTACGTTTCCTATTATTTCTTTTAGTGTTAACATACTTTTGATGATTCCATGTCATGATCTGCAGATATAATTCTTTAGGTAATCTCCTATATATCTTCTTGTTTATAATCTCTTCTTCATTTAATAATTTTGTCACTTGTATAGACGTACCTTTTAACTGGTCCTCCAGTAACTTCTTTTCAGCCTCTCTTCTAATTTTATCGGTGTTATTAGTTCTTACCAGAACAGGATTTCTAATTATTAATGGCTTTGGTATCCAATTTTCCAAAATACATGATTTTAGAAAATGTTCATGTTCTTCCCATTTTGCAAGTTTAACTATTATCCTCTGATGTTTCACGATAAGTTTATATACAAAATTTCCAAATTCTTCTTGTAACTTCTTCCTTTTCATTCTGTTTATTAATCAAAAAGAAAACACCACATCTCCATAACATGTAGTTTATTTAAAAACTTTACGGAATTTTCGGGATGATGATACGTCATCCCTTCTTCAAGCGAAATGTAACAATAAATTAGTTTTTTGGAATAACCAACAATACAAACTAGTGATAAACATGAACACTATGTTGAAATAATTTGCAATTGTTTTAACAATATGAAATAGCAATTATGCTTTTACATTACTTTACAATTTTTGAAAAAACAAATAATCCAAACGAACTAACAACATAACACATAGATACATCAATAAGATAACTTAGATATTTTGAATCCTTTAAATTAACTAACAATCCAATAATCAAAAAACATTTCAATAATGAAATTCATCAATATTAACCACTTTTTTTACATCTTTTTTAATTAATTGGAAACATTATTAATTAAAAATGTTTCCAAAAACAAATTAATGATTATAATACTTTTAAAATAAAAGAGATTGGAAAATTTACAAATAAAGTTTTTATTCCATATATGAATAATAATAGCATGATTTTGAGAAATATTTGTAAGTCTTTTAATATAGATGTTGGGTTCAAATACCAATACAAAATTAAAAATTTAAATACATTTAAAATTGTGGGAAAATTCTGAGATTTATTCATTAGTGTTTGGTAATTATTATCTCAATTTTATATTCCCTTTTATAATCCAAACAAATATCTTACTGGGTTAGCAGAGTTGGGCAAAAGAAATTAGCATGTGTTTGAGCAATAAAATAAATTCAACAACAGTGGAAACATTTAGAATAAAATATATTATAACGTTTAACTTTGTACACTTAACTTCTTAATACAATTCTATTAACTCATAGTTCATAGTTCAAAGCCTAACAGTTCTCTTTTATCTTCGTTGATAAGCACTATTGTCCTTTCTTAAATAACCTTCTAATCTTCATTAAATTCAGTTCGGTTATTATGAGTTTTATCCTGACTGATCGACTTTTCACCTAATGTGATTTTGGTTATTTATCATGTAATGATAACTATGACTAATTATCTAGTATGAAATTTCCTAAACGAAATTTATTCACATACTACTAATAATATAATTTTTTATCTAGTATGATTTATTTACTGAAACTTTTTATCTAGTATGATTATTAGTTCTGTCTAGATCAAATGAATTAATCACATCTATTTAATTCATTGCACTATCATTTCACTGATCTATCTTGGAATATCTATCCTTTAATATATTCCTTCCTAGTTGAATTATTCAAACATAGTAAATTCCTTTTTACTATTTATTTGTTACTTGAATAGTTTAAACTGTCATAATATTAGTCTATCACTCACTAAGTCGTTATAGTTGAATGTTCTTTTCCATCTTACAAATAGTTCTATGTCAATTTATCCTAACTTCACCTCTCACATTCGATGAATAATAATATTAATTTTTAATGTTCCTAGTTAGATGCATTAATGCTATTGGATACCTGAGATACTATAACTATCTTCAACTATTTGTCTCCCGATGTCTAGCGACTCTATTAATTCGAAGGTGCGCTATTTTTGCACGTTCTCGTAAGCCTCGTTGTAAACTTTAATTTTTGGTCCGCCCATGGAAATTTTAAGTAAAATTCTTAACTTACAGTTCATTGAGTTCGTTGATACATTACGCTACTTCAAGTAATGTAAATCTGCGATGCTACATCAGAATTTGACCGCCAGATTTCATCTCGGCCTTCTTAGTTTCCCGGGATGAAATTCCCTGTTGACCAATTTCCTATTCGATAGGTCACACTCACAATTCAGTTATTGAATTGTTTAACGAAACTCAAACTTTGATGCTTACTAGTTTAACTTCATGCTTATGGCTTAATACTATTCATATTAACTTTACTTAGCTCGAATGGCTAGTAATACTTCCATTCTACCGGAGATTTAGAACTCCCGGCATTTAGCTCCGTTCGCCTCGGAAGCTTCTATTCAACTACTCATTGTCATGGCAGCGGCATTGTGGTTTCCATATTTACTTATTACACTATTATCGTTTCTTGTTAATCCCGCAGACAATATTTAACTGTTCTCTTAGTGACGTCATATTTTAATTATGATTTGAACTATTTGCATTTCACTTTAAAATTATGTTTAAAGCACTTTTATAATACTTATATTTATTTTATAAACTAAAATAAATTATCCCATAAAAATATTTTTGTAATTTAGCATCAACCACATTAAAAAACATAAATATCTAAATATATTTATTTTATCTTCTTTTTCAGAGTAATGGCAAGATATGTATGGAAAACTTCTGCTTCTCCAAAAGTTATTCCCTTTCATGACAGTCGCTCCACAAATATTTACAAAAACTTCAGGCTAATAGCAGTGCCTTTGAAACTCCTGGGAATTTTTCCTGTTCAGGGCGTGTTTAGTCAAAAAAGAGAATTTCGTATTCAATGGATAAGTTTTGATTTATTATATTCATTGCTAGTTGTGAGTGTTATGCTGTATGGTTTTATTCATGAGTGCTTATCAGAAATTGCCAATAGTGATGGAACAAATATGTTTACCCATTATACTATGACAGCTTTCATTTATATTCATATTATCCACGCTGTCATATTTATTGTCGCTAGCATAACAATGGCGCCCAAACTTCTCAATTATTTTTCGAAGTGGAAAGAATTGGAAAACACAGCTAAAATACTACAGGAAACATTCAAACCATCAAAATGCATGGCTTCATTTCTTTTAATACTACTGTTTGTTTTACGATTGCCGGGCGATGTTTACAATTACTTTCAACTCATCGAGAAAACATTTTCAAATATTTTAGTTCATTCTTCATATCTTATTGTATGTTTAACTGAAGTAATTCCTAATATAGTTTTGATATATTTTTGTTGGGTACTCTACTATCGTTTCAAATTGATTCTAAATAGAATCATTTATTTGAATTATTCTGAAGAAATGAATCTCAAACAGTTGAAACATCTTCTAGTATCTTACACTAAACTTCTTATCCTAACAAAAGAGTTAAATTCAATTTTTCAGCAGTCTCTGTTGCTGTTTTTTACCTTTTACACTTTATATATTTGTTTAGAGTTATACTATGTAATTGTGAACTACATTATCTCTAGCGAACCAAATATCGTTGTAGGTGTATTCACTCTATATGCTTTCAATTCTATTTCAAGGATAAGTTTAGTATGCTTCGTATTGGAAATGACTGTTGATAAGGTATATTATGATTTTAAATTTTATGAAATACAACTTATAGATTAATTTAAGACTGATAATTCCCTTTTATTAGATAATCCAAGAAAAGATATCATACATTAAAGTAATGTTCAATAATACTAGAAGAAGTAGAATATTTACAGACTTTTTTTTCCAACGTTAAAGCTATCCAAACTTTTTCATTATACATAATAACAAGAAACTGCTGACGTTTCAATTTCGAATACATTCTTTGTAAGAAAATAAAAAAAGAAAACAAAAACACACATATTTACACGCAACTCAAAAAACAAAAAGCAGTAATTCATCCACCTGTCTTAATTGTTATTGACCAATACCGCTCTTTTCTATGAGAACCGTTGATAATAACAATTATTATAAAAATCGTAAAAATGCTTCTGGAAAAACTGGAAGATCTGATAGGGTGAACAAATGCAGTTATCGAAGTGAACATTTTTGTAATCTTTAAATAATATTGGAAGTAGTGATGTATTTGTAAATGATGATAGTCATGTACTGATAGCCACCCCCCCAACAAAAAAAACTCATGTAACTCATATGGAAAGATTTACTATGAAGTTAATATCAGGACAAGAAAGTGTGAAAAAGTCATTTTAGGCTACGTTAATTAAATGGAAACTTAATCAAATTGATCAAATTTAATATTTTGCTTTTAATTTATATTGTTACCTGTGGAATGGTCCACCCCCCGAAACGGTGGATTCGCCTCAAGCTAATCCACCTCAGAGAAGAGTAGTGCGGTCCGACCTTGTCTCCCTCCGGATAGTGGACTCTGTCGCGGGCATATAATGCAGCGCAGAGAGCTGCAAAGTCAGATAGTTTTGGCGGCAAGCCAGCCGCAGGAGAGGATCTCCGTTTTCGTCTGGAGCCAGGGAGGAAGAGCGGCGTCCAAGCCGCATGAAGAGGTTCTCCACCAAGTTCGGGAATATAGAAGAGAGGAAAACGGGCCTGTTGATAGGCAGCGACCCAGAGAGAGTTTTAGAGAGAGAATTCCCCACTTGGAGAGAGAAGTTGAATTGATTGAGTGGTTGATAGGCCACGGTCTGATCCCCAGCTCTAAGCCGAAGCAGACGAACCATTTGCGGGGAAGTTTGGAGAAGACCGCACTCAGAAGAGGGACTCCGGATAAGTCAATCCGAAGCCGAAGAAGACGAGCCAATTGCGGGGAACATAGTCCAACACCGCACTCAGAAGAAGGACTTCGGATAAGTCAAACCGAAGCCGAAGAAGACGAGCCAATTACGGGAAAGATAGCCCAACACCGCCCTTAGAAGAGGGACTTCGAATAAGTCGTACCGAAGCCATCAGGACCGTCTCGAACCTTGAAACCATCAGGACCGTCTCGAAC
>JAFIDM010012231.1:48530382-48548254 GCA_023159025.1 Thereuonema tuberculata | reverse complement strand
TATCACCTGACTATACATTGTAATCTTGAAGAAGGAAGATAGAAAATTCTTCCGAAAATTCGGTAATAAAATGAAGTGTAGAAGAAGTTTTTTTCAATATGTTACGATGTGATTTAAAGAGCAAGTATGGATTTAGATCAAAGCCAGCTTAGTCATATTGATTCATGAAGGAAATAATAATATAAAAGTTTTTTTAACAACTTTACAAAAAAAAACTGCTTATTCGACATTAGAAAACAGCAGAGCTCCTTTAAAATTGGTTTGTAATAGAGAAATTTTTTTAGGCAACTCTATAAATTAAGTAAAAATCAAAATGAAAGTTGATAAAAGAGTGACAACTAATTTTATTTTCTGATTTTAGGGTAAAGAAATTCAATATGTATTACGTGAATGTAATGCTAAAACCACATTTCTGAAAGAGGAAATTCAGGTAAGATAAGACTTATCAAGAGGTTTTATTACTCATTAAGCAAAGTAATTTGATTTTTTTTAGCTTCTAATTAAAAATTGACTTTAAAAAGCTAAATTTTAAGTTTTTGAAAGTTCAAGCTGAATGAATAAATATTGAAATAAATAATACTTATTTGTAATAAATAAATTATTCATTGAAAAAAAACTATTTTATCATTTCATGAATTGTTTTTTGATAATTCCACCGAAAACCTGCAGAATGTAGTTATTAGTTCGAATTGTTAATTACAATATTCTGAAGTATATATAAATTCAAGAATAAATATAATCCTTAATAAATCTTTTAATATGAAATTAGTTTAACACGCATATGTAAATATACTGAAATGCCCATGAATATGCTGTATTATTACATTTAATTGAAAAAAAATTAAAGAAATTTGAAATCGTTATATTATAGATATATGCAAGTGATTAATTGAGATTTACTTAAACATTTTCAATGAGTTCACTCTCAATTTTTATGTTTTGGTAAATTTTTCTTTTCTGTTTTTCTCTATTTTCTTTTTCATTATTTACGTAAAAGACCACCTTTGTAACATAAAAATAGGTCATGTAATTTTATTTTTAACCTAATTGTCGCTATGTTAATTAGATATCAGCCTACTAGTCTTTGAGGAATTTTTCCACTCCGTGTGAGGTTTCTAGAGCCTTTTTTAGGTGATGGATTCTAAAGCAATTGAGTTTAAACATACCTTATGTGAGTAGAAATGACGACACTACACTTTTACTTGCCATGGACTTTACTGCAAAAAATGGACGTTTTTATGTTTTATACAACATCGCCACTTTTACTTATCTAGATTTTCGGTTTTGCTTTAGCGCTGTACATAACATTCAGTTTCGATTAATACTAGCCTTATTAACAAAAGATTACTAAAACATTAACAAAACATTGATTATTAATAAATAATCAAAACAAAAATTATTAGAGTTAAAACATTTTAAACCAACATCTCCCTTCAATGTTTTATCAATCTGCAACCTAGGTCCATTAAGGAAAAAAAAAATCCCAAGTCACACTAGACCAATGTCACTGGCACATTTTCTAAGCTTCACTGCTTCCAATAGTTTGGTCAACACATCAGGTATCGTATCAGAACTTGCACAGTACTGGACGTTAATTACTTCTGTTGACACCAGGCCACGTACAAAATGTTAGTTTACGTCAATGTCCAAAACACTGGATCAACCTCTTGATCCACAAAGTGTCTTGTGCTGCTTCTGCAAGTGACACATACTCTGCTTCAGTAGTTGATATGGCCACCAGCTGTTGTTTACGACTAACCTAATGAATGGTACTTCCATTTAGCATTTAGCTTTAGTATGTAGCCGGTGTTTGATTTGCGGTGGTCTGCATCTCCAGCCTAGTCAGCATCAGCGTACACTGTCAAGTCAATCTCTTCATGCTTTCCGCCGAGTTGTAATCTCCGGCCGATGGTGTGCTTCAAGTATCGGAATATCCGCTTCACCTCCGTCCAATCTGCCTCAGTCGGATCTCTGACTATTCTAGCGAGAATAGATGTTGACACCGCAATATCTGGTCGCGGTGTTCGTTGATAGGTAGAGCAAGGAACAATTGCTTTCCTGTAAATTTCTTTATTCTCCATTGGCTTGTGAACTTCATTCCGTTTGGCGTAACCTGGATCCATCGGAACTTTTGATGATCTGCTATCAACCAATTGAAATTCCATCAATTTCTTCTTTACTTAGCTTTCCTGGCGCAGGTAGAACTTGCTTTTATGCCTATCAAATTGAATTCCTAGGTAGTATTTCAAATTGCCTAGGTTCTTTGCTTTGAGTCTTAAGTTCGGCTTCAAATTCATCTATGTTCTGTCCTGTGGTACCTGCTCCAATGATAACGTCGACATGCACAACGACGTAAGTCCAGTCGTTACCTTGTCTTTTAATGTACAAACAAGGATCAGACTCACGACGTGTGAATCCGGCTGGGTCGAGTGCACTGTTAAGCTTCTTATTTCACTCGAGTGCCTCTTGTTTAAATCCCTAAAGGTTCTTCTGTAGTTTATATACCTTCCCATTTGTGCCATTACTGTACCCTTCTGCTGGCTTCATGTGACAAGTCTCCGTTGAGAAATACAAGTCTCACGACCATACCCCTACTTGCCGGTGCTGTCAGTAGAACTTTTAATGTTACCTGTTTGGTAACAGAAGCAAAAACCTCGTTATAGTCTTGTCTATACTTCTGCGAGTAGCCCTGCGCTACAAGACGAGCTTTGTAGCGCCCAATGACTCCTTTGTCATTGTATTGTATTTTGTAAACCCACTTATTGCCTACAATGTTCTTTTCATGAGGTGGATCTGCAAGCTGCCATGTGTCACTTTGTTCGAGTGACATCATCTCATCATGCATTGCTTTCTTCCAATGATGCTTATCTGTACTTTGTATGTCCTCCATGTAGGTCTTCGGCTAGTTGTCTGGAGTATATGTGTTGCATAGGCTTTTTCAATCAGGCATTCTGGAGGTCGTCCCTTACTTTGCCTTTGTGGTCGCCTAGGTTCTGGATCGATTGCTTCAACCTCTTCACCTTCTTGATTGGCTTCAGTATCCGCCTCATTCTCAATTTTGGTTTGTTCAGTGTTTTCCCATGAACTTATCGTGTCCATACCGCTCGTTTCCTCAGTCATGACTTCCTCCCCTCGATCAGTAGTTCCCTCCCAAGTGGGTGTGAATGCCTGATGCGATGGTTTCTCGATAAATGTTACCTCTCTGCTGATACGGATCTTGTTCGTTGCTGTGTCCAGCAACCTATAAGCTTTGGAGCCTTCTTCATAGCCCACAAAGGTTAACTTGTTAGCCTTATCGTTCAACTTTTGTCGCTTTTCGTCTGGAATCATGGCATAGGCCGGACTTTCAAAAATTCTTATGTACTCAAATGATGATTTCTTCTGGTGCCATCTTTCATACGGCGTGACATCGGATGCTTTGGTTTGCAGTCTGTTCTGTAGGTGGTTAGCTGTCATGACTGCCTCTCCCCAGTATCGGTTATGTAGGTTGACATCAATCAATAAGCAACTAGTCATTTCAAGAAGTGAACGAATCTTGCGCTCGGCTGTACCGTTCTGCTGTGGAATGTACGGCGCGGTCGTCTGTATCTGAATGCCTTCACTCTTTAGGTACTTTTGCAGTTCAGCTCCTGTGTACTCATCCCCACGGTCAGAGCGGATAACCTTGGATATTTGGCCGAATTGCGTTTTAGCTTCACTGATGTAGCGCCGCAACTTTTCCGGTACTTCTGACTTGTTCTGGAAAATGTAAATCTTTGTGAACCTACTATAGTCATTTTACCTTTAATGCAACATTCGCACGTTTGCTGAACATCAGAGCCAGTATCCAGATTTTGATTAATGACAGATCGTAGCGCCGTTGGGTCGTGATGCCCTAGTGTTCGTTGCCATACCTAGGTGCAGTGTGCTTCCGTTTTTGTTGCCACACGAAATACACGTAATTTATAAAGATCGAGTTCATACAGTCCTGTGTTAGCTCTTGCTGTAGCCACTGTTTTTTCTTTCCTTACGATAAGTTCCACCAACACATGTTTTCCCAGCTTGGCTAACTTGCTAGTAGATAGCAGACTTCCACTGAAAGTTGGAGTGTTTCACTGTGATAACTCGTACTTTATTCCCGTTACCAGTCTCGCACCGTAGATCATAGCTGCCATCGCCTTCCGCAGTGATCAGTCGATTGTCTGCTACCCGTACTTTTGTCCGTACGGTGGTGTCTAAGCATGTGAAAAACTTTTTATCACAGCTCATGTGCCTTCCTGTTCCTTATCCCGGTCCCTTCACCCACTGTGAAGCATATATCCGGATCTGAATCTCTTTCATGACTGACCATATTTGCCTTAAGTAATTTTTCTTTTTTCTAGATTTTTTTCTCTGGGTTTTTCTTTTTCCAAACTATGTATTCGGGGCAATCACGCTTGAGGTGGCCTGCTTTCTTCTTACAAAAATAGCCTTTTCCGAAAAACTGTGATGCTCCGCTTGCAGTGTCTGATCTTTGAGTGACTTTATTTTGCCTTTCGGGGTATAGACTTTAAGAGCTTTCTTCTCGTGAACCTGCTCACCGGATAAATAATCAACTTGCCTTTGATACTCTTCGAGCATTTTCATCCGACGAGGCTTAGCGTCAGATCTTTATCTGGTCTAATCTAAACGCTGTTATCAGTGTTGTGTAACTATCCAGAAAGCTGCTCAGCATAAATGCTACCGCCAGTCTGTCCGAGATTTCTTCCCCGAGTGCTGTAATTTGGTCCAGGTTGTCCTCCATTTCTTGAATGTGCCTTTCCATATTACCACCATCCTGTAATTTTCTAGAACACAATCGTCTTAGTAGGGTTACAATGTTTGACAAAGTAACCTTTTGATGGTACTCTTAAAGTGATCACCATGCTGCCTGCGCTGTGGTAGCCTTCCTGATCTAGCTTAGTTGGTTGTCATCCACTGTTAGACCAATCACAGCCCTGGCTTTCCCATCCCTTGTCAGCCATTTACAATCTGGATTATCTGGAATTGCCTCATCTATCACGTCCCACACACCTTCCTTTATGAGCAAAGGTTCCATCTTGAATTTCTATGTTGGATAATTAATGTTGTTTAACCTTTCAATTATAAATTTCTCTGATATTCTCACAGAAGAAACCTAAATGTGTGTTCGTCAAATTGACTTCACTTCCGGTTCGCAATGTCCGATAATTTACTTGATTTTAAGCTGTCTTTATATATTTAACTGACAATTTAAACTTGTCCGGATGCTTTGGACACGTCATCTGGGCCCATAAACAGATGGTTTCTAAAGCAATTGAGTTTAAACATATCTTATGTGAGTAGAAATGAAGACACCATATTTTTACTTGCCATGGACTTTACTGCACAAAATTGACTTTTTTTAGAACACAAAACACACAATAGCGCCACTTTTACTGAACTAGATTTTCGGTTTTGCCTAAGCGCTGTACATAACAATCAGTTTCGATTAATACTAGCTCATTAACAAAACATTACCGCTAATAAATTAATCAAAACAAAAACTATTAGAGTAAAAACATTGTAAACTAACAGTTGGAGGTTACATGAAGTGAAACGCTCTTGTTTTGTCAATGTTTCGGAGAAGTTGATTCCGTTGGCCTCCTTCTCTGGGACATCTGTGCTTATTATTATTGTTATGGCCCAGTCCTTCTTCAGATTGAAGTTATTGCACTCATAAGTGTATGAGTGCAGCTAATATAACTTTTGAATTACTGGATAAGTCTTATTCAAACTTGGCAAGTTTATTTGTATGCTTTATGGTTCTATTAAGATTCATGGCATTTCATTAACTCTTCCAGAAAATTCAAAACATTTACGTTTACATTGATTAATTTATCATATTCAAATTTATAAATAAATGAAGGTTTTTTATTAATTTCAAGATCTTTAAAAAGTAAAGTTAAAAAAACACTTTCAGGAAAGTAGGTTTCAAGTTCTTTCCCAACTTTTCATTTTTAGTGCAATTACTTTATAGCTTAATTAATGTTTTATGAATCCTATGTCTCTTTTCCCTTTTGATAAAAGATAAGGTTTTACAAAACAGTTAATTTAACTTTACATATTAATCTCATACTTTATATTGTAAAAATTTCAGCACTTCCTGAATACATCTGTCATTTCTTCACTTCAGTTTTCGGTTTACGGACTTTTCAATGCAAATACTGCCACCTTAACGTCAGTAAGTAATCATATTTTTAATCATATTTTTTTGATTACACACAAATTGCCTTCGGAAATAATCATTTCAAACTTTTAAAAACCCATTTTGAATTGCGAAAAATTTGAGAGAGTGAAAAAAAGAAGTATTTTAACAACAGTTATAAAATATCTTCAATTAAGTAAAATTTTCTTTTAATGACCAGTTTTAGTCTTATGTACATTGAGGTTCCTTGATGGGACTAAACATGTTTTAGAAATTTCTCTTGAAATTTCTCTTGAATCCGAATGGTGATTGTTTTTGTCATAAAGCCGGAATAGCTTGGAAGGGTTTTTTTTTTTTTTGTGACTTTCTGATATATAAGCATGAGATCTTATTGATTATGAGTGATTTTAGAAAGTATTACTGAATTAATCGATACATGTGTAATAGATAATAGGTGAAATTTTTTGTTATATTTCCGATATGTTGAAAGCAAAGTGCTTTAGTGCCATTCACAAGATAAAAGCAAACATTTAGAAATATATAATAAAACTAAACTCGTAAATATGAAATTTGATATATACAGATAGACCAAAAATGAGAAACCTTTTTAAATAAGCGAGTAAAGCCTCTGACGTATTCAAGACAGCATTGATTCTAAGAAATGCTTAAGATCCCTAAAATCTGAAGATAGCCATTCCTAACGGAAATATGTAACTTGCATTCCCTGGGCTTCAAAATATGACCTCCTTTTAAAATTCGGATATAGGTACTACTACTATATTACGAAGATAGTAAAAATAGTAAATGATATGAAATAATAAGAATTAATACTTTCTATTTGCATGTCAGTGCACCTTTAATTTTAATATTATTTTGAAAGACCGTACTGCGGTCTTACGCTATTATTCACATCCTACAAAACATTGGATATGAATGATAGCGTAAGCCTGCAGTAGCGAAAGACCACAGTACTATATAAAACTTAGGATATGGGTAAAATAAATGATATAATAAATGATCATAGGCAACCTAAAGAACAGAATAGAGGAAGAAGCAGATAAACGGAGAAATGAAATGAAAAATTTATCCATGACAGCTCCGGGATTCGAACCAAACCAGTCAGCCAAGCTATACGAAATCCGATTTCCAATTTGCAGGGAGAACTGGCTTTTGTATTTTGCCGCCAAAGAAAATAGGTCCAACTTGCCGGCGTAGCAAAGTACTGTCAGATGCGAAATAAAACGTTCTAAATATAAAATTTCATTTTTCTAAAGGATTTCAATAACAATCTGCATTTTCGTTAGGCAATAACATATGCATTTATAATCCACCAATCAAAGTGCATTAAAATCAAAACAAACAAGATGGCGACCAACGATAGTTTTCTACACAGGATTTTTGATGGATCTGCCACGACGGAAAAGACTAAACACTGTGGAACCCCGCCATTTGTTCACCTCTATACTCGTACCGGTCCGCATTCTTCTAACATTTTCGAATAAAATTCGACTCGGAAATCGGAAGGAGTCCGAGTTTCGTGTTTCTCGTTGGCCAAGCATTTTTAACGAACGTAAAACATTGTGTTATTTTATTGCTATTCTTGGTTGTTTTTAAATATTTTTATTGAAAATAAGTTTAATCAAGTGTCCAAAATAGATTAGTGATTCAACCAAGCTTAAAAGGAAAGCAGGTGAGAACGACAATTGAAATAAAAAAAAAATAAGCTTCCATTTCTACTGTACAGTTATAGTTCATTTGGTACCTTATATCAAGTAATGTGAACTTACAAAAGTAAAAAATTATAATGTTCATTAAATACCAAAAGTTCATTTCACATCCCCACTCATTAAAAACTTACAAAAATAAAAATAACATTATACAAGATGGTCATAAAATAACTTTCCCTGTTTAAAGGCATCTGCAGCGAAAACTAATCAACGGAATGAGACCAAAATTCAGTTATAGTCTATTGAGGGTATGGAAAAAAAGAATTCTGCAAAAAAAAGAAAAAATAGTACCAAAAGTCTCCGATAGGAGAAAATTTGGCACTGTCGGAAACCAGTAAATTGGTGAATAATTACAATGAACGCACGCCAAAAGGGTTATGAAAGCTTATGAACATAGAGTACAGTAATGAATGGAGTTTGAGACTCTCAGAAAACGTTCTGAAAGAAAACAATAATCTTTAAACAACAATCTTTAATCATCAATTGTTTGTTAACAATCTGTTATCAACATTACCGACATTAATCAATCAACATTACCGACATTAGGGTCCTCTAGATCACGTGCAACATTTTCAATGCGCTGACCTTTCTTGTGTACAACATATTGCACTCAGTGTATGACGTTCTCCACTGCTGCGCGTAAAGTGTCAGTTTGAATGTTTGTAACCGCCCGTCGTAGGTTATCTTTCAACGAATGCAGGTTTGTAACGCCACCAGTATACACAATGGATTTCAGGTACCCCCACAGTCAAAAGTCACATGGAGTCATGTTCGGAGAACGGGGCGGCCATTCCATCGGAAAAAATTGACTGATAACCCTCTCAATCCCAAAATGCTGGCGTAACAGGATTCTGTAGTGCACGAACATATGTGGTCGTGCTCCATCTATATGTCGAGAGTTAGCATATAACATGTCGAGTGTTGCATTGTCTTTGCTGCAATTCAGGAATGACAAACGTTTGCAGCGTTTGTAGATATCTCTCTCCATTAATGGTACAGGTAACAGGACCTGTAGGAGTCATGATCTCAAAAAAGTATGGTCCTAATATGAACTCTGCCGTGAATTGACACCACACAGTTACTTTTGGAGAATGCAGTAGCACTTGATGAGTCACTGAGGGACGTTCACATGTCCAGATTCGGCAGTTTTGAGTGTTGACTGACCCATTCAGATAAAAATTAGCCTCATCTCCACACAATTTGTTCTAAGGCCAATCATTATTGATATCCATTTGGGCAAGAAATGTTAGCGCGAAAGTCAGATGCTTATCGAAATCTGTAGGTTTTAGTTCTTGCACACGACTGCTCTTATACGGATAGAAATGCAGATTTTTCCGTAAGATTTTCCAAACAGTCCCATAAGGCATATCGGTTTGGCGAGCTATTGCACGAGCGCTTGAAAAACTACTAGTCTCTGTGTCTGTTGTCTGATACTGGTTTTCGTCCTCTGCCGGCTCTCACTCTTAGCGATCCAGTTTCCTCGAATTTATGAATCATAGCTCGCAGTGCTACAGCAGACGTTGGACCTTTATGTAGGTTATGAAGCCTTCGAAAGTCCTAAGAGCCGCCGCTGCATTGCACTCTTTAGTGTAAAACAGCTTTACAATAACGCACGTTGAGGTAAGGTAGGCCGCATATTGAGTACAACTCAACAGTCAGTCGACGAACTGCTTGACTGAACGTGCGCTCTTCCCTCTTTAAAAGGACTTAGTAGCGCTGCTGTCACTTCTGCAACTAGAAATTTTCCATAATCTACGCTTAGTGTGACAGCAGCGCCGAATTTTCTCTTATCGGCGACTTTTGCTACTAAATTTTTTTGTGAAAAATAGCCTATATCTGAATTTTGGTTTCATTCCGTTCATTAGTTTTCGTTGGAGATGCCTCTAAACATGGAAAGTTATTTTATGGCAACCTTGTATATAGGCTATATACAAAAAAAAAATGTATTCTGCCATGATGGAAAATTATAATTTTATTTCTATGTTTTGTTTGTAATTTTGATATTTTAAAGAAAAGCTTCTGAAAAAAATGTTAAAAAAATTATCTAAACATTTAATAAAAATTAAGACCAAATTTTAGATATTTTTTCCCCCAACATTTTTTAACAGTAATTATTGTCTTGAATTCAGCTAACTTTCATTATAATGGCAAAATATTGACACTAATATCTTGTGCTCCTTCTGGCGGAAGGATACTTTACGTCATCTTCTAAGCCGTCTGCAAAATAGAAACGGGATAATGTGACATATCAGTCAAACTACTAGGCCACGGTCTAGATGATTAATTTATCGTTTTCTAATCATTATCAAATAGAAAATGTAATAGTTCTGAATAGTTTTTTTTTTGTGAAAGTTATTCTTTGCTCATACAATTCTTGGATTTGTTTGGCAGATCACATAACTTTCATTCCATCAGTGTAAAGCGGGAGATTTTTTTTTGTGTCTCACCGATTATTTACGGTGTTTATGTTTATTGAATGATTTACTCTACATACGTCCATTCGGGACTTTCATTACTGATTAAGCAGTGCACCTGGTCCTGCTAGTATTATATTGCAGTGTGTCTGGATCTTTGTATCTCAATCGTTGTGCTTAAATTTTTTAAGCAAATGCCTGCGTATATACTTTAGAGTATCATTCAAAAAGGTTCTCTGCAGATTCAGCGATTTTCTCTCCTAATTGTTTTAAGTGAGATTAAGGGAAAAAAAAAACTTTTAAATTGAAAAGTGGAGTAATTAGTCATTATAATCTATTAAATAATTTAAATAATATAATTATAATTATAAAGGAATATTTAGATGAGTTCAGACGAATATGAAATGACTAGCAGCAAAGCCTGTCGGACGACAGGCATAAAAAAAATCTGAAAAATCATTTTATTATCAACTATAATATAAAGTAAATGTAATCTAAATGCTGTGCTAACTTCTGAACGAAGCTTCTATGGAAAAAATGGTTTTGAGTTTCGAAATCAGCGTAAACAACTGAGTAAGTATGCCAAATTTCATTAAAATGGATGGAGTGGTCACAAAATTATTTGGTTTAGAACGTATGTTTTGTTAGAATTTCCGTTAAATTTCATGGAAACAACATGGAATGACAAAATTAACTATTATTTCATCCAATTTGAGTACCTTTGATTTAATGGTATCATTGAGCACCTTGGTTCTATCTTAATAGCTTAATTATATCGAGTTACAGACAAACGGACAGACAGATAGACAGACAGATAGACGAAATTAGCAAATTACAGAAGTTGATTTGTCATAGGTTAAAAATTTGAATATCTAAAGATCTCGTGTGCAGTTGAAAAAAAATGTGAAAATTATTTTATTAATTTATTTCGAAGTTTTTCAATCGATCTTTAGTAATGAAAATTCAGATTGTTACATTTTTTTTCCTTCTCAACTAATGAACTACTTTCTTTTTCTTTTTTATAGTTACTTGGAATTGTCATCACCTATCTTTTGGTTTTAGTACAATTTCATCTGAGCTATTTCCATGATAATAATACAAACATTAGCAACTGTACACTATCTGAATAAGCAATCGACATTGCAAGTAGTCTTGTTTACAGTGAATCCTTAATGTGTATGCAATAATAATATGTTGATTAATATAAATAAAGCAACAATCACATATGTAGTTTCGATAATTTTTTAATATTTCAAATTACCTGTAGATAATCTCTATTTTTTTCTATAGTGCAACTGGAAAGTTGAAAAAATGTTGATTTCAGAAATAGAAGTACACACAAATTATAGATTTGAATTAACATATTGGAATTTGTTATGTAAGATATCTGTGAAAGCCATCATTTGGAAATGTTTACACTGTCTTAATTAATATTTTGATAATAAAGCATGTTTCACTTGGATCCATTGCCTAAATCCTGATTTATTGTTACTTTAGATGGAGTTTTTTTTTATTCAGTAGAATACTTTGTAAACTTTCCGATATATAAAGCCGAAATAAATTAAAGTTAAGTAATACATTGGCTCCTCTTGAATGTTAAATCCAATAATAAAAGTTGACAGCAGATTATTGACTACAAATATTAGCCCTTAGAAAGATGTTAGTAAAAAAGATAGAAGCGTCTGAAGGCATCTCTAACAAACTAATAATTTCAACCAGCTTCATCGATTTGCTGAGAAAGGGAAGAAATGAAGTAAGTGGATTATGTAACCTATTAAAGATCACCCAGCTTTTACTCAAAAATAATGACAAACTATGAGATCGTCATCTAATGTTGAGAAATAAAATAAGATGGACTTTGTGAGGCATCACATATCATTAAATTTAATGACTTCAATAAATTAATGCATATAACTATAAATTTGAATATATTTACTCTAAAAACTTAAAAAATTATGGAACTTGTTTCGCCTGCGAATCCGTCCTGCCTTCTCAGGTGACTGATTTTGCAAGAAAATTGACAAAAATTTTTAAAATTTAAAGTGTAATATATTTATTTTTATTGTTATGTGCGTCAATTTATTTAAGTCTTCAAATTATTCCACTCACGTTAAATATTATCATTATTATTAAATTTGATCGAATATGGATTCGTAATGATAATGACTCAGTAACCTTTTTAATTTAAGAGCTTAGTACGAAGGTACCTTATGAGTGTCACATAGCTTGAAATCGAATTCACTCTGAGGTATTTCTATAATTTCATTGTAAAGTTTAAACTTCTTAACAAATAATTAATTTCTTTAATTTCTTTAACATCGACAAACAGTTTCAGAAACTCTTTAAGAAATTAAAATAAATAATTGCGTGGTCCTTGCACTGTTTCGTTTTTCAATATTGCAATAAGTATGTTTTCTGCTAAGTCTACCTAGAAGTTGTCAAAACAGATCTCCAAATTAAGGTGTTGAATATAGTATTGATTAAATCACCATGTCTATCATTTATATAAACCAGTTGCAATAGAGCAGCAGAACTATATATACTGTAAGACGATGACTGGAAATTCCACAATTCTGCAAATGATTTGATCAAGATACCTTCTGTTATTTGTGAGGATAATTGACAGTTAAAGCTGAAAGACAACATTTTACGCGATTCATTAACGCTATATTTCATCGGGATTTCATCAGATATTTATTTCATATTATATGTATACTGTATTTCATTAACGCTGAGAAAGGCCTGAGGAAGTCCAGAAATTCTCTGGATAATATTAATGAATAAAAACATGAGATAGTTTAAAGTAAATGAATGAAGATAGCTTTTACTCGATTAATTAAAAATACTATATTATGAGATATATTTTTGTTTGTAAAGTAAACAACCAAAATAAAAAATGGGCCCCCATATTTGCTATGTAGTTTCTGACTGAATGGGTAAATAGTTCTTGGTAAAGGCCCCTTGCTGTTCCCATGCTTTGGAGGATATGCTTGCAGGCAATAACAACAGATTGATATTTTCACCTCACAAACATTACAGGAATTACATCTAAATCCAAACACACTATGAAGTACTCAAATTTATATCTGTTACGAGGAAAGTTCCTCACATTGACGACTTACCGTTACCATAGCCTCAAAAAACAAATCTAACTGTAACCAACGAAAAACTTTACTGTAGTCCAGTTCAATATGAGTATTAGCATGACCTTAATTTTGAAGCAAGAATAACTAATGTAATAATAATATCCCATTCCCAAGTATCGTATCGACTAGATGAATCTTTTATTAAATCTCACTTGTATATCGAACTAGTCTTGTTCGGAATTATAAACGTACTTATCTAGAAAATGAATACTAGCTACAATTCCTCTTCTATATCGAACTAGTGTAGACGTTTCCTGAACTAACATAAGTCTCTCTAAAATTGTCTATAAAATTCATGATTCTAACTTAAAATATTCTGTTGGCTGTATTTACATTTGAAACGAAAGCATTAGGCTGACTATCCATTTAAATCAAGGTTCCAAGGTGACAGAAGAAGGGATACTAAGAGTTAGTTAGGATAACTGACAGAAACAACCATGATTCGTTTACTTCGACTCAAAAACAGTCGATGTATATTTTATCGAACCTTTGGACGAACAGCAAATAGGTATCAAATTCGGATAAAATCCAAAGTAACAAATCACAGCATGTGAATTTATGTCTCAAGGCCATTACCAAGACACAACAAACGTTCTCAATGTCCAATGTCTAATGTGACTGAAATCCACGCTAAGTGCATTTACCGTATTGTGAACAGTGCTCCCAGTTTTAATTCTTGCCAAACACAGGAACGTTACCCTGGTAACCAAATAAACTTACTTGAAATCAACTTCAGAACAAGTCTATTAACGAAATCTAAATACGATATGTATTTTACTTCATCCATAAAGACAATAAAAGCCTTCATCCATAAAGATAATAAAAGCCTTTAATTTAATTATCTAAATTCTAAACAGTCAAAAGTATTTCAATTTGAGAAACTTTATTCCAAGAAATTGTTGTTTTATAATCACGGTTTTGTTAATTCAGAGAAGTCACTTAAAGTTGAAGGATATTTTATCTAGCGTTCTCACGCAATTATACGAAATATAAAGAAAATAATGACTAAAAGAACCCAACTACTCAAAGATGCATTCCCCTGGTCACGAGAATCTCACATTCAACGGAGGAGAGGGAGTAAATTTCACAGGATCTAAAACCAAAGATACGGACGTTTACGCTCTTTCACCATGAGCCCAGAACCAACTTTTGTAAGCTGTATGACGCGCATTTAGCAGATGATCGCAATATGTTGTAATCCCAGATGAAGCCAGAGGATTTTTAAACGGTTGTATCCAGTCATGGATAATATTCTATCGTCCATGGCACTGAAAGCAAAGATGTGTACGAACATGGTTCTGTCAGTGTAAGGAAACTTTTCTGGGAATGCCAAAATAATGCTATCTACGACTGAGAATATATTTTTGAACTATTAAAAATTTCTAGGCTATACTGCGACAAGTGTAAGTGTACATCCATCTACAAGACCTTGAACAACATAGCAAAATCAATAATGGTCTACACAATTTATCAGAAACGGGAATTCAAGTTACTCCTTACAGTTCAGTTCAGTACCCGTAAAATCACCTACGTATCTTCCGTGAACTTCTGTGGCTTCAGTCTCCAGCCTGAGAATCGACGAATCTTGTCAGAAGGGAACGTGTAACATGAAATAACCCTGCTTTTGTGCAAGTAACATCCCATTAAGATTGTGGTGGACTGATGGTGAGGTCAAGAATCGATATTGCTTCAGAAACGGACCTCCTTATTATCCGAAATGGCAGTTTGACATCCTGAGGTACCGTATATATATATATTGTTGTGACATTTTGCTGAAGTCATTCTTTTCATGGACGAAATGCTCGTCTTATAGAGCTCGGTTAGTGAACAACATGGTGCAAGAATAGGTCATCGAGCGTAGGGCATTTCTTTTACCCATACTACAGCATACTCTACTGTATCTGATATCTGAACGATATTTTCACTTCCAAAAGTTCACTTTTTATATTAGCCGGACTCCTTTTACCGTCCTCGTGGCACCCTCAAAGCACAGCGGTACGTAGCCGAAATCTACGACCCGTTTGCTGTCGTTATTTTTGCGGCATCCCATGCTTTTATTTTGCTTTTCAACAAAATAACGATCTGCCACACTGGCACGCCTCTGCTTTGATTGCCATGCGACACACTTCCTTGGCCAGTCAGATCGCCAGATCTCTCTCCTATTCAGCACATTTGGGATGTTAGGGGCGTATCCTGCGACCAACCTACGAAGTCGAAGAATTAGCCCGCCAATTGAAGGTCGTTTGTTACAGTCATCTGCTTGGTACAGCAGAACACTATCCGCCAACTGTATCAATCAATTCCACGTGGGTAACATCTTGTATCCAGGCAAGAGTTGTACCAAAGCCATGTTGACGACCGTACTTTTTGTAGCACTTTCTGTCCAATAATTGATCCAATTGTTCTGAAATTCTAATTATTTCGTTTTCTCTACATGTCCATTAAACGCACCAAATTTTCTCTCAATTGTATAATTCCCTCTTGGTACGAGTGAAAACCTATAAATCCATCTCCCGCTGTCGGATGTGGGACCTCGCAAAATAAAATAGATTTGAAAAAATAGAAATAAATTGGCTAGTTTTTGCTTTTCAATTTATTTGCAAGCTTTTGTTAAAAACTGAAAAACAATGGAATGAAAGAGGAAAGAAAAAAAGAAAGCATTACAATTTGACGCTTAAGAAGGAAACTGGATTTCAGTAGACGCAGCTTTCTTTTCTAAAGGTAAAGGCTAGTGAGCCTCGCTCGAATTATTCAAAATTGTAGTTCTAGGATATGTTGATTCTTTTATGATCCTTTAAGAATTAAAGTATTTCTACATTCGTCTCCCTGTCTTGTACTAAATGACAATTTGTTTTAATCTATGAAATTTATCGGAGCAAACATATACGAAAAATATCAATCTTCAAGAATAACTGCGGAAATCTTGTTTTCTTTTTCTAAATAGGATAACTCGTGTCTTTCATTCATATCTGTTTCTCTCGACCTCAATCTAGTCCCGTTGGTCTCGAAACGCTGGGAGCCTTACCTCCCACGCTCCCGTGGATCCGCATGGCCTGTTTATGGGATTGTTTAACTTTTTTTTTTAACAAACGTCAGTGTCATAATCTTGACATTTTTACTATGAATTTTATGTCTTTCAAAGTAGCCATTGTTTAGAGTTATCTGATTCCCCTATTGTTCCTTTTCTCTATCTATTTTATTTTTCTTTCCTTCCACTTCCTCTCTCTCTCTCCATCTTTCCATCATCAGTTTTTTTTTCCCATATCCCTAGACGGTGCTGTAGTTATTCTTATAAATAAATATTTTTTTAATTGTGTTTATTTGTATGTATTTTCTTAAGTATTCTTGTGTATCATTATTATTGTGTTTCTTTTTGCGCATTTTACATACTAAGTAAATCCGTTATATTCGGTTAATTTTCTTTATAATGATATTTTCTTTTTGTTTGTACATTTTTTTTTTTTATATTTTAATTATCTTTTTCGTTTTCGAGAGACTGTAACTGAGTATATTCCTGTTGTGTCTTTCCAGGAAAATAAAATGCAAAATAAAAATAATGTAAAAAAAAGGAAATATAATAAAAAAATTAGAATGGCTTATTTATTTTAATTACAGTTTGTAAGTATAGAAATCTAATTATAATCTTAATTACATTTAATCAATTATATTATTGAAGCTGTTTTATGTAGCACTCTTAATTTCAGTCGTTGCGAAACTCGAAATCAATATTTGGGTGATAACAGCTTTCATAAAAATTTAATTTCAAATTTCTAATTCAGAATAACTTAGATGATCCTGTTTTATTAAATATTTATTACATGAGTAAAATATATTGAATGATTATCTTTGCTTAACCACGCTCTAACGTTAAACATAAGAATTAAAAAAAAATCATATTCTTTCGCAATTTCTGATATTAAGCTTTTCTTTAATATCAGAAATGTTTGATAAGATATTAAAGTTTTATATTGGAGAATTAAATTAAAATAAAAGTAAAAAACAAATAACCTTAAGCAAATTGTAATTTTCTCTGTTTTCGAAATGAATACTTGTGTAACAAATGTTGCACTAAAATTTCATTTGAGATTGAAGAGAATATAATGAAATTGTTTTTCTTCTATTATTGAGCTTTCTATGAATAAATAAAGATTATTGATATGTTTTTGAAGTTCTTTCTTCTACAATAGGAAAATTGTAAAAGGAAATTTGCTGTTGAGACGTCTAAGAGCAATTGAAAATATTTTACAATTTTTCCCTAAGCCAGAATAAGAAGAGAAGGAGTTTTCAACAAGAAAGAAGGTACTTTAATATTCCAAAACACTTTCACCCTTAAGATGTATTTTAACGTTTTTCATCACTTAAAAGCTGTTATTTATTATTTCCAATAATGTTTTCCAGAATGCAAATTTCCATTTTTTTTTT